>CM053788.1:463737808-464337808 GCA_028749045.1 Cupressus sempervirens | reverse complement strand
TTGATCAAAATTATTCATTTTGTTAGGTTTTCAAAATTACTTAGTTTTTGTTTACCTATTGTCTAGTTTTGTGCAATCAACATCCAAATGGCTATAGCTTGAGTTTCCATGGTTAAAACACTATGGCCTTTGGAAATCAAGTAATAGCCACTTTAAATAATGTACATAGAAATTTTGAAGTGTGTGGGAGTTAGATAACCAGTTTTACAAGCGAGCCCTAGGCAAGCAAATGAAAGCTTGACAAGGCGCAATGAAGCCTGTAGTTGAGCTTTAGAATGAACGAAGGATTGAAATGTGCCAATATTGAATGGGAAATGGTGAAGTAGGGTATTAGGTGTCCAAAAAAGAGAGGGGGAGGTTTTATGTAGAGTCTAGAGAATTTGGTGAGTGTTTTTTCATCATTGCCCTTGAAACCCTCAAAATAGGGGTTTTTTGGAACCGTACAGTACGGACACCATGGAGAGCTGAAACCAAGAAAATATTCAAGCCCTAGTTAATGTGCAACAATGTCTAATAGGAATCTATAGGCCTTGTTGAGGATTTTTTCAAGTTAGTACAAGTTCCTTGTTTCTAGGAGGTCTAATAGGGGTTCTTAGGGCTACAAGGACAAACAAAACAATTTGGAGTTGTGGGTATGCTAGACCTATCCAAAATATGTAGAATGATGTGAAAAGTGTAGAGAACCATAGGAAGAAGGTATAAAATTTATTTTGACCCACTAATGGAATTTGGTGGAGTTTTGGCTTACTAAGCCAAAAGATGCATAATTAGGGTTTTGGAGTGAGGAGTAAAAACTAAGTTGATTGGTGAGTTTCTTGGAGAAAGGAGATTGTAAGAGATTCATATAGGTTGGGGTTAGAGTAGTGACCCTAAGTAGGCTAGGAAGTAGTCTTGATAGAGCAAGAAAATCTCTAATTGATGAAGCTCCCCATCAGAGAGAGGTTAGGTTATGTATTATAATAAACAAGTGTCTATCATATCCCCCAATTCTTTTCTCCATCCCATCCTCTCTCTCTCTCTCTCTCCATCACTCCCTCTCTCTTATTTTCACTCTTTATCTTATCCTCGATCACTCTTTCGCCTATCCCCTTCTCTCTCTCACTCTTTATATCATATCCCCTAATCTCTCTTTCTCTCTCTCTCTCTCTCTCTCTCTCTCTCTCTCTCTCTCTCTCTCTCTCTCTCTCTCCTATCCCGCCTCCCTCTTTCTCCTATCCCCTTATCTCTCTATCTCTTTCCCTCTCTCTTTCTTTCTATCCTTTCCCCAAATCTCTCTCTCTCCCCCTCCCTCCATCTCTCTCTCTCTCTCTCTCTCTCTCTCTCTCTCTCTCTCTCTCTCCTCTCTCTCTCTCTCTCTCTCTCTCTCCCCCTTCTCTCTCTCATCCCCTCTCTCTCTCTTTTCTCCTATCCCCTTTTCTCTCACTCCTCTCCATCTCTCTCACACACTTTCTATCATATCCCCTAATCTCTCTCTCTCTCTCTCTCTCTCTCTCTCTCTCTCTCTCTCTCTCTCTCTCTCTCTCTCTCTCTCTCTCTCTCTCTCTCTCTCTCTCTCTCCTATCTCCTTCTCTCTCTCTCTCTCTCTCTCTCTCTCTCTCTCTCTCTCTCTCTCTCTCTCTCTCTCTCTCTCCTCCTCTCTCTCTCTCTCTCTCTCTATCATATCCTTTAATTATTCTCTCCATGCCATCCTCTCTCTTTCATTCTCTCTTTGTCCTATTCACTCCCTCTCTTTCTCCTATCCCCCCCTCTCTCTCTCTAATTCTCTCCATATCTCTCTCACCCTTTCTATCATATCCCCTAATATCTGTCTCACTCTAATATCCCCTCTCTATCTTTCTCCTATCCCCTCTCTCTCTTTCTCCTATCCCCTAATCCTTTCTCCATCCTCTCTCTCTCTCTCTCTCTCTCTCTCTCTCTCTCTCTCTCTCTCTCTCTCTCTCTCTCTCTCTCACCCCCATTCAATCTCCCTCTCTCTTATTCAATCTCCCTCTTTGTATCCCCTTCTATCTCTTTATCCTATCCTCACCCTCTCTCTCTCATTCTCTCCATCACTCCTTCCCTCCTTCAATCTACCATTATTTAGTAGTAATACAAAACCTGATTAGGTTATACAAAACTCGATCGAGTTATTTGTCCATATGGATAATGCAGTCAGAAGTAAATAACTCAATCGGGTTATTGAAAATTGTAAATAAAATAACATGTCAACGATTATTATTTTGTTTCAGTGCGGTCCACCAGATTCTACTATTGTTTCACATGTATTTCTATACTAGGTATGCAACTATAAGGTTTTTTGTGCTTGGAAATGATAAATTTTATATTTTTCATGTGCAAACATCTTATTTTATGTTAGTATCTTATGATTGAGCATAAAATAATCATGCACATGTGTTTAGTTTTATATTTTATTATTTATTTTATTCATGTTATTGTTTGTAGGCTAATTTGCAACTACAATCATAGAAAAGAACAAGAGATGAACGATTGAAAAATGAGAAGCAAAAAAGGAAAAAAACAACGGAGTGTATGAGGAAATTACATGAGGGTACATCATCAAAAACCTCCAATGTAAGTGATGAAAATCTACCTATTGATATTGATGTCGCAAACACACCTAATGTGACAAACAAAAATGTTCAACATACCCCAATTAAAATGATTATGACAAATACATTTACGTCACGTGATGCCCCTAATGTGACATCTAAAGTTGAAATGATGAATACACATGATGTAAGTAATGAAAATATAGAGCATACACACACATCAACATCTCCTAAAATAATTTTTAGAAAACCAAAGTTTCTAATTGACATTGATGAAAATATTTTGAAGCCAATGCATGATAAAATATCAGAAAGAAATTGTAAGAGAATTGTTCAAAAGATTTGGAATAACTATTTTGAAAATTTAAATCAAAGTGGAAGATGCCAACTTCTTGTTGAAATAGTTGAAAATCTAAAATTTAGAGAGAGAATGAGAATTTTGGGGTTACGAACATTTGAAAATAGTAGTGAAAGAAGCATTATTAGAAATCTCTTTGATGCATACCAATCCATTGGTTCAAAATAACGTACTAAATATGCTAATACAAGTTGACGGGTCCTCACATCAACCATAATGGGAAAGGAAATGAAAAAAACTTGTATGGTCATTCAAAGCCTTAGTGAGGCGAGGCAAAACTTAGAATTCTAATGAGACTTCTTTTTGGTCATTCCAAGGTAGACTCCCACGTAAGGATAAAGTTATTGTTGATGCACTAATAACGTTAATAAAAAACTTTTGGCGTGACAACACAAGGGATTCACCAAACCAAAAAGATGTTGTCAAAAGATGAATTGGAAAAAGAAACCATGAGCCACATGCAAAACATTTCTTGGGTATGACTCAAACACAATTTTATGAAATGTTTATTCAAAGATTTCCTCATATTAAAATCAGCCAAAGGTTTTTTGAGATGACAAAACCATATGTGCAGATAAATCATACACGCACTACATGTTGTTGTAGGGTTCATGTTGAGTTTTCTATGCATTATGATTTTTATTGTTATATATGTTGTACTTTGCATACTAATGAAATATTGTAGGAATGTGGTCTACAATTACCTCCTAAGTCACCAAGAGAATTTATTGCAAGTTTACTATGTAAACGAGATGATGGGTGCATTTATTATAAGACCATGTGTTTGAAAGGTTTTTGCCCTCAATGTGGTGGTTTGCAAAAGTTGCATAGATGCCTACATCTAGATAACAAACATGAAATTGGTAAGAAACTAGTTTCTCTTGGAAAGTACAAGTCAGTTACATATGGTGTTAAAGATGGAAAAGAATTAAAGAGGTGTGAGTTAGTGAAAAGTGATGTATGTGTATCTGATTTTTATGAAATTTTTTCAAGATAAAATAGTTTATGACTACATAGGTCATACACATAGAGCTAGATGGTTAGATGAGCAATTCAAGTTGTGTAAGGACACTTTTCCCTTGGGTATGATTGTGTCGGTTGTTGACTTTGCTGAAAACTATACACTAAAACCTCAAAATGAAGTGCAACCAATCTATTACAACTCTATACAAGTGCCAATTTTTGTACACATATCATTTATTCATGCACATGATAGCACAGAGGATGACACAAAAGTATTAAGAGAGTATCAATTCTATATTAGTGATGATCAAACTCATTCATCAAAGTTTGTGCAAGGATGTTTGAGAGTTTTATATGACAATTTGAGGAAAAGAGATGAAAGATACAATCAACACATTATATGGTCAGACAATTGCACCACACAATTCAAGAATGCAATGATGTTCTATTGGTTGAGTAGGATGTATGTGACAAGTGAAGAGTAAATTTTTGGAATTTAATTGAGGCAGGACATGGAAATGGAGAGCATGATGGTGTTGGAGCATGTGTGAAAAGAGCCCTTAGTTGAGAGGAATTAAAGTACGAAGGTGGTGCAATATTAGAAAATGTTGAAACAATTATCCAATGGTGCAATTCTATAATGGGACCAGGTAATACATGTAAGTCTATGGTTTTCAAATATTTTTGGTTGATACGTGAACCTAACAATGAAAATTAGTAAGATTGTTGTACACTTATAGGATCAAGTGAGATGCATTCATTTTGAAGTTCAAATGCAGTGTCACTAGCTATTCATACTAGAAATCTTGCATGCTTTTTCTCTTCATGTATGCATCATTTATCGGATGAATGTGAATCAAAAGAGTGGGTTGACCAATGTTCTTGTAGACCTTTCCATCCAATTGATTCATATCAACTTCCTACAACACTACAACTCAACCAGGTTGAAGCATCAATAGATTTTGAGCATGTATATGACCTAGTTGAACCAGGTACTAAGTTATCAATTTAATACTTGGTTAAAATATATTAATTTCAATTTTTCCATTAACTTATCCTTCTATATAATGCAGGTCATGTATATGTAGCTATTGCATATCACAACAATGATGAAGGAACAAATTACTTTCTATGTTGGTGTATTGAGTCCAAAAAGAAACCGATAGCTACAACCATTGATGGTGAGGATATCGAGTACCCTATAGGATCCATCTGATGCAAGAGCATCCTAGTTTGACATATTATCCTGCTCATTTGTGTTCTTTCTGCCAATTGTTGCCAAGTTATAGTCATTGCTGAGTTGCAACAATTGTCGAGTGCCAGTAATTTTGCAGTTTAAGCTGAGTTAAAGTTATCCCATGTCATGTTAACACTCGGGTTAGCATGTTATCCCATCTCACTCAATGTGTGCCAAGCTATTCTTTATGTGTTGAGTGATTCTTCGTGTGTTGAGTGATCCTTCATGTGCTGAGTTTTCTTGTTAATGCTGAGTGCCAACATTTTGGACATATTTTTGCATTTTTGGTGAGAGCTGACTTGCGGGATTTATTTTGATCATGACATTTATGATTAGATCTTGTCTTGGGATGTGTGCAAACCATCTTTGGGTTAACATTTCTATTTTTTAATGTTCTAGAATGTTCTGTAATCCATTTTGGAAAGTATAAATATGGGGTCTTGTGGAGTCTTTTAGTCATTCATTTTTTATGGAAGGATATTCTAGCTTGGGAAGGGAATGAAGTGTAGATGTGAATTTTGAAGAGCTAGGGTTACGACTTAAAAACTAGAGGATTTCTTGGTGGACCTAAGGGTACAAGTGTGGATTCTTCTCAGTGTTCTTATCTAGTTGCATATTTGGACTAGTTGGGATTGAGTTTTTAAGTTGGATCTCATTGGACCTTGTAGAACTAATTTTGTAATTGTTGTTGTTGGCATAAAGTTATTTGCCATTAGTGACAACACTTTTCTCACAGTATTAACCGATTAAAGAAGAACTCAGTGTTCACCGAGTTCAGTCGGTTAACATAGAACTCAGTGTTAACCGAGTTCAGTCGGTTAACTAAGAACTCAGCATTAACCGAGTTCGGTCGGTTAATTAAGAACTCAATATTAACCGAGTAAAGACGGATACAGTGTTAACCGAGTTCGGTCGGTTAACATAGGACTCAGTGTTAACCGAGCTCAGTCGGTAAACAAAGAAGTTTGTTCTACCGAGTTTGTTTTGCTATTCGGCCGACTCAGTTAAATTTTGTCTACTTTTATTCAGCCGACCATTGCATGTAATTTTAACCAGGATGGTATATATATGTAATGTATTGTATCATTCTAGAAGTATGGGAAATATATGAAGTATGTGAAGAATGTGTGCGAAAGCATGTAAAGCTGAATTTTGAAGGTTTTCAGCAAAGTCAGCATTGGAGTAGAAAATTTTTATCTATCATATCAAGGACAATCAGAGCGTAGCGGATCTTATCAGAAATCAGTTGTATTCAGATCCACTGTTTCATTCTAACAGGTGAATCAGTTTTTATAAATCCTTTAACAGGGTAGACTTAACAGTCTTTGTACTAAATCTCCTAACAGAGTGCATACTTATGAAGTATGTTTCAAATCCTTTAACAAGGTGGATATAACAATCCTTTATGCTCCTAATAGGGCAGATCACCAGAAGTGATCATTGTATGCCTTAACCGGCTAACTTCCTACTGCAGTAAAGAAGATTTGTGGGTTTCATCCCCACCCCAGTTTTACTTTCTATTTTGGAAGGTTTCTGGGTCACCAAAATCTCTGTGCTTATGTGTTATGAATGTCTACATACTGCAGATTAGGTGATTAAATATTTTACTGATTGATTTAAGATTTTATGTTTACTGATTCACCCCTCCCCTCTCAGTAAACTGTTATATCTTGAATATTTCCAACAGTTGTTTGTATTTGGCCCTAACCTAGAAGGCCTTACAACCAAATATATTGTACGTAATTAGTTATATCTATGAATAAAGAGTTGTGATTTGGTATTAGATCTTGCATTATTGCTTCTTGTTGTTGTGTTTCTATTGCATAGTTATTTGTTGGGGCTAGGACATCTCATTTGGGGATTTTCCTGCCTTGCACTGCATCAGATGGTATCAGATCTAGGTTGTTCCTGAGTGTATAGACATATCATCAAATTTGAGGTAGTTTTCACCAAGATCATGGGTTGGAGAAGGTTGATTTGATGGAGCCGATTGATCTTCTAGATTTGTGGATATATTGCTTAGGGTTCATGAAAATCTTGGAAGATGCCTCCAAGAAGATTGGACCCTAGGGAGATTGATGATATTAGTGATGCTATTAAAGAATGAATAATAGAGAAGGTTAAAGAAAATTTTAGATTTGAGATGGAGGAGGTTAATGTCAGTTTCAGATATGATATTGCACTGATGAAGAGTGACATGATTGTTGAAATCGTGAGTGCTTTAGGTGGCATACCTAGGAATGTGGGTACTGAAGGTAGTTATGAGGAAGTTGTCAAAGACTTTGAAGTTGTTGGATTGAGTGGTGAGGATAGAACTGATCATGTGGAGAGACCTATTGGAGTTATGGCTGGTCAGTTTGCTCGACCTAGATCTCAATTGAAGCTGAAGCATAAGATGGAGATTTCTAATTTTTTAGGTACTTTAAACCTGAAGACCTGATTGATTGGATTGGTGAATTGGAAGACTACTTTGAGCTTGAGGATATTGAGGATCCACTCAGAGTGAGGTTGGAAAAAACTAAGTTGAAGGGACATGATGCTCTTTGGTGGAAGGAACTACAAAGAGACAAAGAGGAGGAAGGTGAAATGAAGATCTCTAGATGGAGATTGATGGTGACTAAACTGAAGGCTAAGTTCATTCCTGCAAAGATTATGAACTTGAGTTGTTTAAGAGGTTGAAAAATCTAAAACAAAAGGATATTATTGTGAAGGATTATACCTAAGGAGTTATATAAGTTGACTATTTAGTCTGGGCATAGGGAATTGTCAAAGAAAAAGGTAGCTTGGTACATTAATGGTTTAAGATTCAATATTCATGATGAGATTGGTATGTTGAATATTCCTTTAGTTGAGGATGCTTATCAATATGCTTTCAGAGCAAAAGAGAATCTGAAGAGGAAACATCAAGGAAATCCTCGAGGAAAGGAGAAGTAGGATAGCTCAACACAAGCTAAACCAAGTGCAAAAGGTGAACCAAAACCTGTTGATCCGAAAAAGAGGATAGGTGGAGGTGTGTTCAAAGGTAATTGTTTCAAATGTGGCAAATAAGGGCATAGATCTTTTGAATGTTTGATTGGTAGGACAACTGCTATTGTGAATGAGGTTGAAGTCCAGGATAGTCAGCCTACGCAAGGAGAGAATTTACTAGCTCGGTGAGTACTAGTGGGTCAGAGAACATTGGATTCTTATCAAAGGACTAGTTTGTTCAGGCTTGCGGTAAGTCTAGTGGCAAAGTCTACAAGGTAAATGTGGATGGTGGTAGTACTAATAACCTTGTTACTGAGGAGATGGTTCAGAAACTTGGTTTGAAGAAAGTGAGACATCCTTATCCTTATAGGATTGGCTAGTTGCAAGGTGAGCATGCTTTGGGAGTGAGGGAGCAATGCCTTGTTGATTTCCAGATTGGGTGGTATAAGGATCAAGTATTGTGTGATGTTGTGGATATGAATAATTGTCATGTGTTACTTGGTAGACCTTGGCAGTATGATTGTAGGGCTGTGCATGATTGTGTCAAGAATGTGTTTACTGTTGAGAAAGGTGGCTAGAAGTTTTCCTTGATTCCTTTGTAGAATGAAGAGCTTGGTAGGAGGAACCTGAGTATTGGTAGCTAAGTTGAGTTGGAAAATTCTAAGAAGGTTGGATATATATCAGTGTGGAAAGCAGACCTATAGCACACCTAAGATGGATGTGAAGAAGAACAAGAAAAACAAGGGAAAGAGTGTGCAAGTTGAAGACATGGAGGACATGTTGTGAAGAACTAGTTTGAGATTTATGTGTTGAATCCCAAAATATTTTCTTCCAGCTTTTAGAACATCTTTTCAAACCTGTGGTGTCTGATGCAGGAGCATCTTGGGTTGACGTACTATCCTACTCATTTGTGTTCATTCTACCAGTTCTTGCCAAGTTACAGTCATTACCAAGTTGCAATTATTGTCAAGTGCCAGTAATTTTGTAGTTTAAGCCGAGTTGAAGTTATTCCATGTCATGTTAACACTCAAGTTAGCATGTTATCCCATCTCACTCTATAGTGTGTGCCAAGTTCCTCAGTGTGTGTTGAGCTATTATTCATGTGCCAAGTGATTCTTCATGTGCCAAGTGATCCTTCATATGTTGAGTTTTCCTATTAATGCCGAGTGTCAACATTTTGGACGTATTTTTTGCATTTTTGATGAGAGACAACTTGTGGATTTATTTGAATCATAACTTATATGATTAGATCTTGTCTTGGGATGTGTGCATACCATCTATGGTTGGCCTTTCTATTTTGTAATGTTCTAGAATGTTCTGTAAGCCATTTTGGCAAGTATAAATAGGGGGTCTTGTGGAGTCTTTTAGTTATTCATTTTTTATGGAAGGATATTCTAGCTTGGGAAGGGAATGAAGTGTAGATGTGAATTTTGAAGAGTTAGGGTTGTGGTTTAGAAACCAAAGGATTGCTTGGTGGACCTGGGGGTACAAGTGTGGATTCTTCTTGGTGTTCTTATCCACTTGTATATTTGGACTAGTTGGGATTGGGTTTGTAAGTTGGATCTCGTTGGATCTTGTAAAATTGATTTTGTAATTGTTGTTTGTATTTGGCCCTAGCCCGAAAGGCCTTACAACCGAGCATTTTGCATGTAATTAGTTATATCTATGAATAAAGAGTTGTGATTTGGTATCACGTCTTGCATTATTGCTTCTTTTTGTTGTGTTTCCATTGCATGGTTATTTTCTAGGGCTAGGACATCTCCTTTGGGGATTCTCTTGCCTTGCACTGCATCACCATCATTGTGCTAGACACATGGCTTAGAAGGTAGTATATTTTTTCCCCCATCATGAAGATCTCTTTAAGTCAAATTGTCATGTATAATGTATCAATTTTGACTTTAAATTATCTTTACAATTAAATGTAGGTATCCTATCAAGAATTCTACCACATGATTATTTGAGAATTTTAAGACACACAAACATATTCTTCATTACTCTAACCTTATTGTTGCAACAAATATTCAATTGATACTATATCATTGTAGGCCTCTTAGCAAGAAATTGTGGAAAGGACATAAATTCTGATCATGAGGCAATACTTGATACAATAAGGGTTAGAGCTGATCCAAAAGGTTCCCTTGATTGATTGTGTGCTATATAGTTGAATCATTCTACATATGGTAGAATAATTTTGAAAAATTTGTATATATGTTATGCGAAATGTTGCAACTTCATAGTGATGTGCATATGTAGATGTCAAATTTTGTATATAAAAAAGAGAAGACATGTAACATGTGCATATTTGTATGTCATATTTTGTATAAAAATTCAATAAGATATGTCACATGTGCATATTTAGATGCCAAATTTTGTATATAAAATTGATAAGACATGTAACACGTACATATTTATATAACATATTTTGTATAAAAATCCGATAAGAGATGTCACATGTGCATATTTAGATCCCAAATTTTTTATATAAAAAAGAGAAGACATGTAACATGTGCATATTTAGATGCCATAAATATTCTTTTTTGTGGGTTTGATGATATCCTTAAAAAAAATTCAATTATCTTTAGCTTATATGGATTTAGATAGTTGTCCTGTTGCATTTTTATCTCAAATTTCCCAAAACACCAGGAAAATAAATTATAGATTTGGATACCCATTTGTCTTCTCTACAACATATGTAAGTCTTGGATAGGTTTGTTTTTGATTGTGTCCTTGCTGTCACACTATGTCACCTCTTTTTAGGCTTAAAATAGCCCTCTGATTAGCACAAGGCATGATGATGACATCATCATGAGGTCAATAGGGTTTACGAAGAGCTAGGGTTAGGTTTTTACCATAGTTAAGGTTTGTGGTTAAGTTTGAGATGATAGGAAGGTCATTTGTTCAAATTGGTGAAAAGTTACAAAAAAATGTAAAAGTTACATTGTGCAACTCTGCAACTTTCAAAAGTTGCTTGAGAAACTTTTGGCAAGAAAGTTGCGAAGCATTGAAGAGGAGTCCTAAAGGGTGACTAACCACCCAATCACCCTATATAAAGCATGAGAAGAGAAAAATTGCATAATAGTGCAAAAAGTTGTTAAAAAGTTGCAAAGTGCAAATTTTGCAAAAGTGCAATTTTTGCAATTTCTTGCAAAAGTTGTCAAGAATGCACAACGAAATGACCTAGAGGAGTGTATATGTGTTGGAGATCATGATGTAGAGGCTAATGGAGGATTTTAAAAATCTTATTAGGAGAACGTTAATGTTTTCTTTTCTTTTGTAACAACAACTTACTCTTCCTTCCAAAAGAATAAACTCTAGGCACTTCAAGAATCCTAATTTACAGAGCTTCACAACACCCACAACCCTATTCACCCTCTGTCATGCCCAAAATTTTAGGGAAAAAACACAACTACAATTTTTTAAATTTTTTTTGAAGTTTAAGTTTAAGAAAATCACCAACTACCATATACATGTAGTAAAATGGTTGATCACATATAGCCAAGTTGTGGTTAGCATTTTCAGTTATTAGAGTTATCAACATATATCTACTCATAGTCACATTTGTTATAAGATAACTTGTTCCTACTTACAGGAAGTTGGAATTCAAATTTCCCTTGATGGAGACTTCTCTTAACACTCTACCATAAGGGGTTAACTTGGGTATTGCATTGGGTCAGGTTTAGGTTAGGTGACTTTTTCCAAAAACCCTAAATGAAAAGTCATCAAAACATGGACAAAACAAGTGTCAAGTGACACAAAAAACAACAAATTACATTAAAAGTGACTTGTCTCGAATAATACATGAACTAAACTATTACATACACATATAATTCATGTTTACAAAGCAAAACACATTACAACGAGGTTTGAATCTTTTCCACTGATTCAACCTTGGCTATGTCATGTTTATAGTGGTTTGAGCCTTGGTTCCCATTTAATCCCATGGTTAAATTACTACACACTAAACTCGAGCATCGGTACTCCAAGAAAATAATGTAATCAATATGTAAATATGTGCAATAATCATTATCACATTCAAACATTAGGGTTTCATACTTTATCATTTCCAATTAACTTACTTTTTCTAATCATTTTCACATAAAAAATTCAAAACATTAAATTTATCAAATTATGCTTACCAACATCAAAATTTACTTAAATGATCAAATTAATACTTTAAATAACTTTATAATCTATTTTCTATCATAGTGACGATATATTGAATCCACAACTATTAGTCCCTAGGCATGCGAATTAGGTTCTAGTGCATATCATAATCTATCCTATAACTCTAATTTCCACTTAAACATTACAATTTCATATTACAAGCATTTCTACAATTCAGTTTCTATCAAAGCAATTTCAATAGATTAGAACATAAATGAAATCATTAAATAAATCATTTAGGTCTTAATGTGTAAACATAAGTGCGAATCATCAAAATGCAGATATTAGAATAACATAACCCTATAGTCTCAAAAGTATATCAAAACATCAAATTAGAAGTAACATAATGCAAATATGTCATCTATGCTATGATGGATTGGGTGTGGCCTCACACCCTCAAGCCCTAGTTTCTAACCTATCTTTTAGGCCTCTAGACCAATTTTCACCAAAAAGCTTCTAGATCCTTTCAAACCTCAAATCAATCTTTCCACCCACTTTCTCATTCAAGGTAACATCCTAGGGCTTGTAGGCATGCCATTGGATTTTTCCAAAGTGATCATGGTCATGCTCTGCAATAACATCTTCAAACTTTCATGGCTCACCTACACCTAGAAGTCAACCTAGGGCATCATTCCATAACTTGGAAACTAGTCAAACAAATGCAAAAGAAAGAAAAAACTTTGTTTACAAGGCCTAACCTATCATCCCACAAGGTTTCACACATTTTCCACCATGGATGATCAAGTTACATCCATTATTGTGATAACAACCCTGTGAATGGGAATCACAGATCAGTCACCAAGAAAATTCCTTAACTCCCTAATCTAATAACTTCAAACCAAGTTTGGATATGAAAAATAAAGATGAAAAAATTACTCTATCAATATGTGAAGTCAACTCATCTGTCCCAATCCATTCATAGTTGTAGTAGGGCATCAAATCATTACAATAATAATAAAAAATGCTACAACAATTTGTACAACAGGTACACACATGTGGAATCTAACTGGAAATCTTCTAACCTTCCAAAATATGTTCCCCATGCTCATATACCCAAGCATGGGTAGTTTCTGTTGGAAATTACAAATGGGAAATGTATACTTCTGAGAGGGGGGTGAATTAGAAGTACCGATCTCTAGCCAATAAAAATTTTAATCTTTAAAACTATGCATGCATAAACATATTGAAATAACATGTAAAGTAAATGCATCCATATAAAAACTTAACACCAAATATGATTACCCAGAAACCCTTCAATGAGAAGGTAAAATTGGGGCGGGGTTGACACCCACAATTCTTCACTACTGTAGCAATAAATTTCACCTATTAAGGTTACATGATTTGACCATTCTCATGATTTTTTGTGTGAAAGGCTTGCCCTATTAAAGGCTTACAAAGGATTGTTAGATTCTACCCTGTTAAAGGATTTTAACACCTTGTTAGAAGTGTTCCTGGTTAAAGTACTTTAGAACACTCACTTGGAATGTCACCCCGTTAAAGGATTTCTCAATGAATGTTAAATCAACCTTAATACAAAGGATTTCATCCTGCTAATACAATTGTTAGAAAGTATAGTAGAATATTTGATCTGATACACTTACAATCTGATATTGCTAATTTTAGATCTTAGTTCAGTCCTTAATCCTTTTTGATCTGATATGAAATTGATGTATCCTCAATCCTCTGTTCTAATAACTGATTCTACAATTCTATCCTTCTTCTAAGTCACCTTGAATGTATGCTGATCAATTCACCCCTTTCACTGCTATCATTACCTTCTCACATGCATTCCCTAATACACTTCCTCATTCATTCTTATTACTCAATTATGGGGCTTCATCTCCCTTTAAAAAGACTTTGGTGGCTTAGGGTTAGGTATGAATCTACGATTGAGATTCATCCAATTTTCCCACTCAATCCCCTCCATTTTTTTGATTGGTTGCATGTTGATCACATAGGGAATCAAATAGATTTGATCTTATCTTCAAAGCTTCAAGATCTATCCATATGTCAGCTAAAAAATGGTTTACATAGTTGTTTGTGCCATCACAAACAACTAGGCCAATTCTGTGTTACTTGACAATTGTTGATACTGATGCTCGACACATACTAAAATTCTGTATGGCTTGACACTTGAACTTTCTCGGCATCATTTGTTCACTTGGCACTTGAATTTCTCAACACTTACTATTTGCTTGGCACTTGATTTACTTGGCACATGAGTGACTTGACACTCATTGCAACTTGACATCTATACATATTATACTCGGCATATGTTACTAGCTCGACATGAGCTTAGTAAATTTCTTAAGTGTGTTGATACTCAATTGTCAAATCAATCTGAGATCAACAATCTCCCCCTTTGACATGAGTGGAAAAAACACTTAACTATATATGATGAATCTAATCTCCTTGAGTATAATATACATCCAATTCAGCATATATACAAAATCTTCAAAATTTTGTAAAGAACTATATACCACAAAATTTTGTAAAGAACTATATACCGCAAAATTTTGTGACCCCCCCTGAGTTAATGTGTCTTTTCTGTATCCAAAATCTCTCTTAGAGTAGATTTGAATCTTGATATTGCTCTTTGTCTTCAATCATTCTACATTCTGATACTCTTTATCTGATGTGTTTTGATATGCCTTGTTTCCTATTGTTTTCTCCACCTTTGTCTTCAATCATTCTGCATTCTAATACTCTTTATCTAATGTGTTTTGATATGCCCTATTTCCTGCTGTTTGGTCCCCCTTTCTTCTCTCTTTTTATTTTGTAACTCCCCCTTTTACATGTCTCCCTTGCATAGATATTTCTCCCCCTTTTTGACACTAATGTCAAAGGGTCTATACACTAAGTGTGTATTTATCTAGGAAGTTCTTGTTAACTTCCATTACAATCTTGAGAGTAGCATCCCAGTTGTCTATTGCAACATCTAATGATTTAATTTGGATGGCTATCTCTACTGCAAGGTGAACTAAGCCGTCTAGTGTTGAAAGATCAGGATCTTTCTTGAGTACTTTCTCAGCATAGGCTAGTTCTTTCTATAAGATTTCCATGTGTGGGGTCAGGGAGGCTTGAATTTGAACTAACTTGGCTCTTGTATTAGCCTCTTCTATTGTCAATACAACTAGTTCCTTCTGTGTGTGAAGCGTGGAATGAAAGTGCTTTTCACTTTGAGCTAGATTTTGTGGTAACTTCATACTAGATATTTTCAAGTTTCTCTCCAGACTCAAAATCCTTTGGCTTGTTTCTTGTGTGAAGAGTGTGGGGTCACACAATTTAGTGTACAGTGAGAATATATTCTCAAGTAATTTCTTCACTTTTTCTATTTTTGTAGCCAATTCCACTTGTGATAGTGTGATTCCACTAGATATTTCTCATTTACCTTACCTTAAAGCTTCTTTTTAGACCACTCCATGAGTTTTGCATTGGTTTCTTGGTCTTCATTTGTCACCTGTTCAACAATTTCAGACAATTGTTCCAATATTGGCTTGGTTTTATCAGGTGTTTGCAAGCTAAATGCATCTAAAAAGATGTCTTTTATCTCATGTAGTACTTGCCTTTGCTTATACTCCTTTCTGAGTATTTCTTCGTTCTTTTTCCTTTCTAATGCCTCCTGCATCTCATTAATTTGTTCAAGGTTCATAGTTGCATAATCATACTTTAGTATGACAATTTCTTCATCTAATGTTGGGTCTCCATAGTGAAGTACCCTTGCAACCTTTGTGGAGTTTGATCTTGGTGCTAAAATTTGGAGTGGCATTGCATTAGTGCTCGGCTTCTGAAGAACTTTTGTAGGAGTGCTAGTAGTTGGTAAATTAACCAATGTTTGAATTTATTCCTACTCCTTTTCTTTTGGAGTGTCCTTCTCTTCTTGTGATCCTCCTTGATGAATCATAATTATTTGTGGTGCACCTTGTGCTTGTGCAGTAGGAATAGATGCCTTTGTCTATCGTAGTTATTCCTTTGTTGGCTCCTCTACAGTTTGAGTTTGTTGTTCATTCAGGACAACTTTAACTGTGGTATCAACCTTAGCTGATGTATCTTTTGATGCTTGCTCTTGAGGTTGTCCACTAATAGCTATAGGGATGGAAAAAGGTGGTTCTTGTGTAGTCACCTTGTCCCTAATTAGGTCAGCTACTACCTTTTGTAACTCATCTACACTGACCAATACTGGATTGTCACACAACTTTTTTTGTAGTGTAAATTGGTCAAGGATCTTCTTTAGATTCTCTGCAGTCAATGGATTGATGTTTTGAGTTGAGCTATCAGGAACATCCTTTACTTTTACTATCTCTACAGGTGTTCTAGTGTCATGTGGAGGGCTTAATGGTGGTAATTATGTGTCTTACACATTCTGATCTATTTGCTGCTCCTCAACAATTACCATTTCATCTCCTTTTTGTTGTGCTTTCTCCACTGTGTTTTCTACCTTTTCTTTCTCTATTTCTGCTTCTTTGTCATTATCTTCCTCTTCTCCATTTTTTCTTCCCTCAAAGGGATCCTCCTCTCCTTCTTTAACAATAGTTAGCCCATATATCAGCTTCCACATTTGAGTGGACTTCTTGACAACATCTTCAATCTTGTTTTGAAGAATGTTGAAGGCCCTGTACTTAGGTGCAAACTTGCTACCATGTTTCTTTTTTTCCTTTGTTATTTGGCCTTTTGATAATTCTGGCATCACTTGTGCCAATGTGGATTCTCTTATTTCTTTCTCCCAATTTAGGAAATAATGCCATTTGTTTTCAACAATGGAATATAGATCCTTGGGCATTTTAGTGTCAAATTCAAGTGGGGTATTCTTGAATTTTGCCATCATGGCATACACTGACTCCTCAATCTTATTATGATCTTCTCTATTTAATTTATTGAATTCAATACTTTTAAAACCAATTAAGTCTATATTATCCCTAATATTATCACAATTTTTTTCAATATTGGACTTGGGTGCATGACTTACCACTTTGAACTGGGTGTTGTCATATGACTAGGTCCTTTCTTCATCAAATTCTGGTTGTGCAACATATTTCCTCCTTATTTTATTTTGCATTAGACCTAGTTACTCAGTAGCCTTCTTCTTCTCTTTTGTTTTCTCTTTAGCCTTTTGAGTTGTGGCCCTTGTAGTTGCTCTTGTGGTTGGAGCAGTAGGTTTGGCAGGGCTGTGATTTGCAATCTTTTTACCCTTGGGATGAGCTGTAGGCTGTATCTTAGCCTTTCTCTTCTTTGGCTCTAGTTCTACTGATGCTTCCTTGGCTTGTTCCTTCTCAACACCTTCTTCTTCATCTTCTCCCATACCTTGTGTTAGGGAAAGAGGTTCTTGTCCCTGTTCATGTTCTTCTTCTTCCTCTTCATCATCATCATCTCTTTCAGCTCCCACACCAAATTTGGCTTTCAACTTTTTCACCAATTTATCTTTCTTCTTTAGATTTGAGGTAGTTTTGAACTCCATTTCAACTTTGGATTTCACATCATCATAGTTACCAAATATTTTTCATGACTTATCAATGTCCTCTGCTAGTAATGTAGTGATGGCTGATGATGCTTCATCTATATTGATTTCATACCCCAATGGCCTTAGCCATCTTACTTTGGGTACTGCAGCCTGGATAAATGTGTAATCAATATCTACTAAGAAGCATATGTCACTGTAATACTTCTCCACAAGGGAAACTGGGATTCTCAATCTTTGTTTCATGGATTGTTTGAAATCCTTAAAATAACTAGTCATCACAAATTCAAAATTGTCTCCCATCTGCTCAATGTATTCATTTATTTGTACTGCCACAAACCTATTGGTCTTCCATCCTACCTTACCAAAAGAAGGAAACTCATTTTGAACATAGAAAAATATGCATATCAAAATTGAACCAAATTTGTATCGAGCACCTTTGGATCTTCTTATTGCTCCTAAATTCTCCATGATTTGTTGCAGCTATAGCTCAACAAGATCATAAGTGTGATCTTTCTTCACAATTTTGTATCCTACATCAATTGCAATGCATGACACATTGTTCAGTCAGCTTGATTGATAGAATTTGTGAGATATGACCCTCACTACAAATTCAAGAAGTGGATCTTTGATGGTATCAATAGTCATTCCCCTCTTATTCCACTTTGTCCCTATGTTTTTCTCAATTGCTTCTTTAGAATCACTCCTTAGAGTTTTGGGCCATTCTAGGGTTGGAAATCCTATAACCCTATGCACAATCATTTTTGACAACTTGATGGGTCCTCATTCTAACCATAGGCATCCATCATGGATTCTACTCAAAATGATTCCTATCCATTCAATCTTAAAGATAGTGGGGAAATCTAGGGCATGGGTTAAGCCCTTCCTCTCAACAATTTGAAATTCTTCTTTCAACACTCCATTCTCACAAAGTTTGTCATATGCCTATTGAATTTTCATATCTCCTATCCCTCCAACCTTGCATTTATAGCACTTCCTTACATCCTAAACCATTACGACCTTGGGTGGAATGATTGACAATGCCCCTGCCAAGTCATTCTTATATGCAACTTCAGGAATTGGCCTAAAATCTAGTTGCTTAACCTCATTACTAACCAACTGAACTGCAAAGGGTTCCTTATCCTTAGGATTTCTAAAGCTAGAGGCCATTTTGCAAAACTAGGGTTTCAATAGATCTTAAACTGTGTAACTCGACACGTGAAGAAATACCTTTAAATTGATGAAATGATGCTTGATCTCTATTGGAATTTGTGCAAATACTTCAATCTCTATTTGTTAGTCACTTCTTTGCTCTACTTGATCTTGCTCTATGTTCATAATGATGAAAAATGGGCAAAAATATACCTTATGCCTTTTCAAAATGTAGCATTTAATGCATGGTGCATGTACAACTATAAACTCAACTTCTATGAAATTTTTGCTTCACTCAGCATCCATTGATTTTCCATCACTCAAAAATGGTTAGAATTATCCTTACTTAGCTTCAATAGGAATTACCTTCACTCGACAGATACTACTGACTTGGCTTCAACTGGCTTTTGGTTGACAACTCTACACACACTGAAATTTACTCGATAATTGAAGAGAGCTTTTCACACTCGGTAGTAAGATGAAAACTTAAAGGTTTGACTTTGGTTTTCCCTTGTTGACTTACATCTTTATTCATGCTAATTTGTCCTTTTTAGTAATAACTTTATCTTGGAACTGATGTATGATGAGGCATTTAAATACCAGTCCCACATACCTCCTTTTGCTTAGTTTGATGAAGTGTGAACACTTTACCCTTCAGGTGAAGTGATCCCTTCATTTGATGTGTTGTATCCATCTTTCTTCTTCCATGTCTTGTTCATCTCTCCTCTAATGTGCTCAATATCTACCTTGCCTTTTCCCTTGTTTGACTTTGAGTTAGGTGCCTTTGTCCTTGTTGGGCAGTGCTTGCTGATATGACCAGCCTTCAAACAACTAAAGCATGTAGTTTGGCTCAAACATCTGTTGTAGCTACCTCTGAAATGTGTTCTTATGCAATTCTCAGGAATGTGTCCATACTCTTGACAATAATGATAGCTATGTCTTGTATTGTAATCCGAATTATAGGAATTTTCATGGTTTCTTCTTTTATTTGATGACCATGTGGACTTGGATCTGCATTCAAAGGCTTTGTATCCAAATTTCTGACAATTGTAGCAACATCCTTCAAATCTTGGTGCATGCATGGTCCTTTTTCTTCATTCATGTGTTTGATGACCTTGTTTGTTACATTTGTGACAATGAATCATATTCTTTGACTTAGCATTCTGACTACCATTCTTCCACCTGCAAACATTAGTTGTATGTTCTTTCTTTCCACAATGATGACAAGTAGGTTTAGAATTCTTACCTTTATTGTTTCTTTGTTTAGAAGCTTTGGATGATTTTCCTTCTTTAGTGCTTGTGTAGCCCAATCTTGATGTATCTTTACTAGATCTAGGGGATTTCAGTAATTTCTCAAAGTACTTGATGGCTTCATTTGGCTTGTTGAAACTTTTAGCAAACTCCTTCTCTCTTTTTAGGTCATTTTACAATTGTTCATTCTGTAGCTTTAATGTGGTTATCTAATTGTCCTTAACATTCAACTCATGATGGGCATTCATCATTTGGCTTAGGGTGTCCAACTCCATGTTTGAGATCCTAGACAACTTTGCTGATTTTTCTTCTAATATGTTTGCCAAAATTCTTTTGTCTTCTTCAATCATAGCCTTTTCTTCTATAGCTTTCTTCTTTTGTTCAATCACCTCACATAACAATATTGCTTGTGATTCTTGCTCCAACTTGAGATTTATGATTTCCTCAACTTGTGCTCTGTTCTTGTCCATGAGATCTACAATTGCTGCATCAAATTCACAAGAGTTACCATCTGAAAATAATTTTGTGGTGTCAACCTCCTTATATTGAGTATCATTTTCTGCTACAACAATCTCTTTCCTTCTCTTTAGCGAACTTCTTAAGGCATTTCTGGCTTCATCCAGTTGTCGTAGTAAGAGATCTATCTCAATCTCTTGATTCTCAATAGTCTTTCCCAACTTGTAAACTTCCATTTCAAGATCTTTCTCTAAGCTATAAGGCTTCTTCTGATGAGAACTTATCTTTGATAGCAATTTTTGGAAATTACAAATGGGAAATGTATACTTCTGAGAGGGGGGGTGAATCAGAACTACCAATCTCTAGCAAATAAAACTTTTAATCTATAAAACTATGCATGCATAGACATATTAAAATAACATGTAAAGTAAGTGCATCCACATAAAAACTTAACACCAGATATGATTACCTAGAAACCCTCTAATGAGAAGGTAAAATTGGGGTGGGGAGGACACCCACAATTCTTCACTACTGCAGCAATAAAGTTCACCTATTAAGGTTAGATGATTTGACCATTATCACGATCTGCCCTGTGAAAGGCCTGCACTATTAAAGGCTTACAAAGGATTGTTAGATCCTACCCTATTAAAGGATTTTAACACCTTGTTAGAAGTGTGCCTGGTTAAAGGACTTTAGAACACTCACTTGGAATGTCACCCTGTTAAAGGATTTTTTAATGACTATTAAATCAACCTTAATATAAAGGATTTCATCCTGTTGATACAATTGTTAGAAAGTACAATAGAATGTTTGATCTGATATACTTACAATCTAATATTGTTGATTTTAGATCTCAGTTCAGTCCTTCTTAATCCAATCTAATCTAATATGAAATTGCTGTATCCTGAATCCTCTATTTTGATAACTGATTATGCAATTCTGTCCTTCTTATAAGTCACCTTGAATATGTGTTGATCAATTCACCCCTTTCACTGCTATCATCACCTTCTCACCTGCATTCCCTAATGCACTTCCTCATTCATTGTTATTACTCAATAATGGGGCTTCGTCTCCCTTTAAAAAGACTTTGGTGGCTTAGGGTTAGGTACGAATCTATGATTGAGATTCATCCAAATTTCCCACTCAATTCCCTCTATTTTTCTAATTGGTTGCATATTGATCACATAGGGAATCAAATAGATTCGATCTTATCTTCAAAGCTTTGAGACCTATCCATATGTCAGATCAAAAATGGTTTACATAGTTGTTTGTGCCATCACAAACAACTAGTTCAATTTTGTGTTACTCAACACTTGTTGATACTAATGCTCGACACATACTATAATTCTATCTGGCTTGGCACTTGAACTTGCTCAGTATCATCTCTTCACTGAACACTTGAACTACTCGACACTTACTATTTTCTTGTCACTTGATTTACTTGGTACATGAGTGACTCGACACTCATTGCAACTCGACATCTATACATATTATGCTCGGTATATGTTACTAGCTCGTTATGAACTTAGTAAATTTCTTAAGTGTGTTGACACTCAATTGTTAAAACCAACCTAAGATCAACAGTTACAAATTCCAAAACCTCCATTTGCAAGTTTTTTGCAAAAATTGCAAAAGTTGCTCAAGCAACTTTTGAGCAATTTTTGCTCTTGACATCTTTTGGTCAAATGGGTCCATCTAGGACTATTGTAGGACCCTAGTTAAGATTTATAGGACCTATTAAGTAACATAATACCTTAGTTTCCCATCCCTAACAACTTTTAACCTGTTGAGCAACTTTTGGCTCATTGAGCAACTTTTGACCAACTTAGTACCAATGAGCAATTTTGGCTTTTCCTAGAAATCCATGACTATTCTGTTAGCTTGGGTTGGTCAGGTTTAGTCTAGTAGTAACCTTATTTCAGCCACAATGTCCCTCTGATGGTATCGAACACACTAAACGAAAGCATCCCTACGGGTCCCTAAGCACCATTAGGCTGCGATCTTTGATCGAGCATTTCTTTGAGCTCATGTAAGGTATTGAAAAACTATCAGGTGCTATAGGACTAAGTTATCTAGGGCTACAACAACCTATCTCAATTTTTAGAGATTAAAATTTGTTTAAATTTTGCATCTGTATCTCGCCTATAGCCAAAAGTTGCATTGTTGTTCAGTTAAAATGAGCGAGGTTGTATGTATTTCAAACTATTGGTCCTAGGATTGAATTATCTACTCCATTAGCTCTAGTTGGTTTGGTTTAGTCTAGGACCAACCTTGCTTTAGCTATAATGTCCCTCTAACGGTATCAACCACACTGAACAGAAGCATCCCTAAGGGTCTCTAAGCATCATCAGGATGAGATCTTTGATCGAGCATTTCTTTGAGCTCGTGCAAGGTATTGAAAAAATGTCAGGTGCTATAAGATCACATTATCTAGGCCAACTATAGCCTATATCAATTTTTAGATATTTGACTTTTTTTTGGATTTGGCATCTGTATCTCACCTATTGCCAAAAGTTGCAATGTTGCTCAGTTAAAATGAGCAAGGTTATGTATATTTCAAACCATTTATCCTAGGATCAAATCATCTACTATGTTAGCTCTAGTTGATCAGGTTTATCCTAGGACCAACCTCATTTCAGACACAATGTTCCTTCGACGGTATCAACCACACTGAGTGGAAGTGTCCCTAAGGGTCTCTAAGCACTATTGGGCTACAATCTTTGACACAAATACAAAAATCATGATATATTTTTACTTCTCATGTCTTATTACATCAAAATAACTGACATAGGATTACAAAGTTATAATGAATTTGATAAACATGTTACATTTTCTGTATAAAATAATGAACGTTCATGTGCTTGATTAATTGCAAGAAAGTAAGCTGAAATACAAGTTTGTATGGACACATTGAAAAATTTGGATGGAAATCCACATTTAATGTATATCAAAATGAACAATATATTATGTCATATCAATCATATAGTTACAAAAATATGTTATGTCTCATCGGTACAATACAAAACTTGAATACCCAACAAATGTTGAATGCGTACACTAGAAATGTTGAATGTACACAATACAAGTCTCGAATATATACAATACAAAAGGCAAATATATGTCAATTTCATGTGATGACCACAACTACATATGTATATCATTATCAATATCTATGATTGTACATGATCATCAAAATTGAGCCTCTTTGATGCAGTTTGTGGCTCGCCAGGTGTCTGCAAAAGAAAAATTAAAATACACTATCAAATATCTTATCTATAAGTAATATGAAAATAACTAGAAATTGGGTTCTAAATTATGGATAGTTGAGTTATTCATTACCTCATCCCTTTGTCCCATAGTTGGACTGAATGATAATGATAATGGGCTCCTTCATCGATGGCTGGGACTCCTAACAAAATGACGAGGTAGAGTGATGATAGGAGACACAACTACCAATGAATCAATGTTCACAAGAGGCGCAACCACCAATGAATCAATGCTGGTATGAGGCAGAACCTGCATGGTAAGTGATAAAATGTTAGCGTTATAGAGTGGCATTAGAGATTCCAAATAGAGTAAAAAAACAAAAAATGTACTACAGCCTGAGCTAGATCTCTTGTGCTCGTAGGAGGTACAACCACTGATGAATCAGTAATGGTATGAGGCACAACTTGTATTGTAAGTGATAAAATGTTAGGATTATAGAGTGGCATTAGGTATTCCAAATAGAGTGAAAAAAATGTACTGCAACCTGAGCTAGAGCTCACGTGCTAGCAGGATGTACAACCACTGATGAATCAATACTGGTATGAGGCATAATCTATATGGTAAGCGATAAAATATTAGAATTGTAGAGTAGGCATTAGGGGTTTCTATCATACACACAAGCAATCCAAATTGAGATCACAAGAGTGCTTCAACTAAGACTCTACATACATACCTCTGGCATCTTTGACACTCAGGACTCCTAACAAAATGAAATGGGAAAGGATTTACACGAAGTCTCAAAGAGTACTGTAATAGGTAAAAGATAAATAACACATGTTAATAAGACACATTTTTTTGATTAGGTAAAAGCAGTTTTGACAGGGACCTGAAACCCCAAATAAAAAGTAACAAAGTTAAGAACTAGTTTTACAGGGACTAGTAACCCAGAGTTTCAAAGTAAAATTTGAAGGCTAGTTTTACAAGGACCCACAACCAAGTCAAGATGGTTTTACATGGACCAATAACCAACATGATCAAAAAATATAGTAGGGGCTAAAAGACTAGAAAAAACAAAGACAAAACCTAAACTAGGTCTTTAATAGCTCTAATGATAGAAGAGCCTAAGACAACGATCTCTTTGAAAGAGTCATAAATGCTCTTCATAGGGATCTTGAGGTCAGATTTATTAGTACTTTGTCTAGTGCACCTGCTTGGACCACCAGCCAACATTAGAGCATGACCAGTCAAAGTTGCTTCATCTGGAGAGACTTTCCCTATTGATGTAGCAACAACCAGGATGGATGAAGTAACACCTTGCATGCCCATTTCTCTATCCTTTATCAATTTTTTGAGGGAAGCTTCATACTCCTAAAGTTTAGTTGTAATGTTCCCAACCAGAGCTTCCAACTTTGTTTGCTTCTTTCTTTCCTCATCCAACTTCTCCTATAAACTTAGGGACTTTTCTTGCAAAGAAGAGATGGAAATGTGGAGGTTTTTGATTTCATTGTACATCCAATTGTCTAGCTCCATCCCAATATTGGCTCTATTTTTGGTTTTGTTTAGAAATTCTAGTACATTGTCATAATCTTTTACATCTTGGGCATCCTTAGAAACTGCATTCTATTGAGATAATTCCTTGAATTCTTGGGTGTGGGTAGTGGGTATACTAGGATCAGTATCATCATGGCCACTATTGGCTAGAGGGGTATCAATAGATATAGGATCAAGGGTAAGGGTAACAATAATAGGGGTCACAATAATATCCTTTTCTAGAGTTTAGGATGTCTGGTTGATTGCCTCAACTCTGCCTTTAGTACTAGTATCCTTTAAATCATTCATACCCTCCATTTTCACTAGAATCTCACTATCCTCATTAATGGTAGCATCTTTGGTCTTCAGACTAGAGATAACCCTTTTAATTATTTTATGCTTTGAGGAGGAGACAAGATCCTTACCCTTATAAGAAGAGTGCTTACCACACTTGCTGATAGTACTTGGGGAAGAAAGCAAAGAATCACAAGTCGAGGTCTCATCTAGACTTAAAGCAACATCCTTGTTCTTAGGAGAACACCCATCACTCATGTTATGGGTTATGTCATCATCAAGGGAGCTTTGACATCCTCCAAATCTTCCAAGCTATACTTAGAGTCTAATTCCATTTGCCAGGGCACATTGATAGCTACTTTTTTTTTTCAGCGAAGAGTCACCAACAATTTCCTTTGTGCTTGGCAAGCCTTCCTCTTCCCTCTTGCATTTGCTACTAGAAATAGAAATAGAGTGAGTATGGGTACTATCACAACAAAACTCTGTGATAAGAAGGATGAGACCCTCATGGATAATAGGTCTAGAAGCCTTTTTCTTGTGGGCTTTAAGCCTAGAGAGGAGAGAATTCACCAAGTAGTAAGGGAAGGAAATTCTTTTCTTGGAGCGGAAATGATTCAAAAAAACAAAGTGATAGAGATGTACTTTGGAAACCCTACCATCCAGAATGAGATAGATCCACACACAAGTGAGAACCTCCTACCAGATATCCTTAATTTGAGAAAAAGGTCATAAAAATTACCAACCTTAACCAGTTTAGCATGCTCCTGATCATTTTTGGGAAAGCGTTTGACTGCCTCTTTAGAAGCTTTTTCCTACTTAAAAAATTTCATTCCTTCATTCGGTAGCCCAATAACTTCAAAAATGAAATCAAAATTAATGGTGAACTATCTTCCATAGAGATTAACCTTATCATCATCCCAAGCTTTGTAGAAGTTGTTCATCATGTGAGGTTTGTAACCATAAAAATTTCTTAATGAAACTGGTCACCTTTCCTTTGTTGAGCTGATGCCAAATTGCTTTCTTCTTTTTCCAGTAGTGGCACTTCTCAAGTTCCAATTTTTTCACTTCCCCACCCATATTCACAGAGAGAGTTTCTTGCAAAATGTTGTGATTGAAAAAATGCAGAGAAAAGTGCTAAGAAAAGTTCTACATATTACCTCTTGAAAGCCCAAAAAAAACCCATAATCTGCATGAGGTTTTGACAGACATGCAAGCACAAAAACCATTCCATTTAAAATAATAAGTGGAGGCATTAATGATTTGATAGAGGAGGTCGTGGGCATATCAAATATTGATTTTTCCTTCTCAAGATATATTTATCTCATAATTACCTTTTTCTCTTAATAAGTCATCCATGCTTAGCTGGTCAGTCCACATGATGATATTGTTACTTTGAACTGCTAGGTTAGCCATCCAATCTGCTAGCATGTTCATCTCACGGTAGTTATGATAAATGAACACATTATGGAAAAAGTTGAGTTCTTCTTTACTTTCACTAAGGAAGTTAGAAATATTCCATGCAGGGTCTTGTTTATTGTTTAGGATATTGACTATATTCCTAGAGTCACCTTCCAGCCAGAGGTTCTTGCAGCCTGTATCCTTAGCTAACTTGATCATGTAATGGGCCCTTTCCATCTCTGCTTTATGACTTGAATTTATGACAAGGGGAATTACTTGAGCCCTAATGATATTGCAATTACAATCCCTTATGACACCCCCACAACCAGCCTTTCTAGGGTTCCCTTTGGAGACCCCATCAAAATTAGCCTTAATCCACCCATTGGGAGGAGATGACTAATTGACATTCTCCCTCAAATTTTTCTTTTTAACTATGCAATTTTGACCAGGATGCTCCATGTTGATATTAGTTGAGGGACCAAAATGAGAAATAAAATTCTTCTTTAAGTTTCTGATAATTTTTTTTACCTATGACCTAGGAGGGGGTGCTTGTATCTTTGAAGATTCTGTCATTCTTTCTTTCCATAAGCCCCAAAAAATGTGGGGGAAAGAGTACTTCTAGAGGGTGCTAACAAGTTCTCCTCTAAAGGAACTACACCAGTTTAGAAAAATGTCAGCAAGATTCTCCTGAAAGGTCCATTGAATTTCCCATAAATTCAAAATTTCCATCCAAATATCCCTACCATAACAAAAATGAAGAAAAATATGGTTGAGAGATTCCATATCCTTCCTACAAAGACAACACTAATTGGTAATGATCATCCCTCTTTTTCTAATATTGTCTATCATGAGAATTTTGTTATGTAGAGCAATCCAAAAGAAAATCTCAATCTTAGGAGTTAAACCTTTGGTGCAGGCTTTAACCCATGGGAGATCAATTCTCTTCTCAAAAAAAAGGGAGGAAAACTTTGAAGTTACCACTTGGATGAAGAGCCCAGATGACCTTGTCTTGGCAGTTGAGATTGATACAGGTAGAGAAAAGAGAGATTTGGATTGGGTGAAGATTGATATCTAGAGTAGTAAGATCCACCCATCTCTTGTTATCCCAGTAGTCAATAACTTTATCTTTGAAGTTGGCTTTGCAATACTCAATGATATGAACATTATTATAAAACAAGTTCACGAGAGAATCCAATAACCAACTATCCTCCCAGAAATGAATAGTTTTACCATCACCTAGCTTCCATTTACAACCTTTGGTCAGGATATTCTTCAAAAATTGGATAGCTTTCCAAATGGAAGAAACATTCTCTAAATGATCAGCAAATAGGAAACTATTCTGAGTGGAAGAGTGTTGAGGATATTTACTCTTCCAGATTTTACTCCAATCTTTGTCTTCATTGAAAACTCTCTAGCCTTGTTTAGCTAGGAGGGTTTTGTTCATTTCTCTGATAGGTCTAATGCCCAAACCTCCAAGATTCTTGGGTTTGCAAACAGAGTCCCAACCAATGAGAGGAAGTCTTTTTAAATTCTCATTCCTAGACCATAAGAAGTTTCTTTGAATTCTCTCCATAGCACCCATATACTTAATCAACATTTTAAACAAACTAAGAACATAGACCAGAGAGGCTTTGGAGGCAAGATTTGAGAAGAATTTTTTTTCTAGCATGACTTCACAAAATGCCCTTCCAGCCCACACAATTTTTTTTGTTATGTTTGTCAATGAGCATTTCCTAGAAAGAGTCAGGTGGTTTGGAACAAAGGGGGAGGCCCAGGTATAAACTAGGGAGGGTAGCAATGTCACAGCCCAAAATCCTATAGATTTTATTCTGTCTCTCTAGGGGAGTATTCACAAAGAAAATCAAACTCTTCTCCCGGTTGATAAGTTGACCAGAGGCTTGAATATATAGATTTAAGGCATTCTTATAACTCTGAGCTTCCTTCACCGTGGCAAGCCCCATTAGAATCGTGTCATCCACAAACTATTCATGAGACTAGCATTGGAAAATGAAGATGGACAGAGGCCATGGATGTTTCCTTGAGCATTGAGATGCTTAATGTGTCTTCCTTGTAGTGCCTCTCGTGTTTGCAGTCTATACTTTATCTATTTTGATTTGAGAGATACTTGATACTCTTTTGTTATGTACTTTGAGATGACCTGAGGGTCGAATGTTATACTTTGATTTAGTACCATAGATGCTTTATTGATATGTTGTTTAGTTTATCATATTTTCATGTTGATGCCATTTTGAGATGATAGTTGATTTATGAGGATATCTGATTATCTGGTAGTTGGACATAATTTTCGATTATGTTATGTGATGGATTTTATGCTATGGTGATTTATGTCATTTTTGTGTCTTTATGCTTTATGTGAACATGAGTGATGTAAATGGATTAATTAGGTATTTAATGAATTTTTCTTAGGCTATGATATTATATGCAATTGTACTTGATCGTGTATTTTAGTGTGCAAGAATTATGTCCCTGGCAGTGGCACATGGAGTTAGTGATTTAGCCATTCATATTTTACCAATGTCATCCCTGTATGGTTGACGCATCCTTATCTCATTGTTTAAATTAAACCTTTTAGGGATTATTAAATCCAAACTCATCTGCATTATGTGATTAGACCAATGAGTGTGTCTGTGCATTTAGAGGTTCGCATTATCATGAAAGTTGTTTAGTGATTTTTGTGATTTTTGGATTTTTGGGCTTTAAATCTTCTCGAATTTAATTTCTAGCAGCTTTGCCTTAGGTGAATTCCCATAATGAGAAATAACCTATTTTCATTTGGGTTGACTTAGAGTCTAGCTAGTCTAATTGACAATTTGCCCTAATCGACCATTCACTCGAAAAGTGAATAAGTATTAAAAAAGGGATTTTATTATTCACTTCTCACTTTTTGAAAATAGAAATTTGAGAGATTTTCTAAAATGCTCTTCTTGAAGGATTGAATTTTTGTTCGTTTTGGGAGCTGTGAGTGTGGGATCTTCATGAGGTTGCTCTTGTTGGATCCGGCTTGGGTAGACCTTACTTTGCCATGATTTTTGGTAGCTTCTACGAGTGTTTTATTTTATTGTGCGGGTTTTGGTTTCTGCCCCTTTTGCTATCAGGTAGGGCCTTCTTGTTTTATTGTTTTTGCTTCATTTTAGGTTCTATTTTTGGTAGTTGTTTGGTTGGAGGCTGAGAACTAGTGTTCCCCTCCATTTCTGTATGCTAATTCTGCTCGGTTGGTTGGGTATGAACATTTTCCTAGTTTTTGGGATGGGAGTTTTGGGTTTCACATTGTTATGCTGGCCATTTTTGCGTATGATGTCTGAACTCAAATATTATTGGATTTTCAAGGGCCTTTGTACCCAAAGGTCAAATGGGTTTTAATTTTGAAGTTTTCCAAATTTTGGGGTTTTTACCTTATTTTGCGTGCCACCTTATTTTCTCAAGTTTTCTTGGCATGAGTTTGGTCATGGACCTAGATTATCCATTTGGATTTTGGTCGGACCTTTGTTGCACTTTTATGTTGCATTGGGATGTGTTCCACATCTGTCCTCCTGAGTCTATTTTCAGTTGAGTGACTTTTTGCATTTTCTCATCCAATCCTTGTCTTATGATCTTCGTGATGGTGGTGCACCACACACGAGTATGTGCACACACATTTGTTGAGTGAATTGTGAGTCTTGATATTTTGTGGTACTTCTAGAAGTAAGATCATTGGGGTTGGGTTGGGAATTTGCATGCCTACGGGCACTCATCATTAGATGAGCATGGGTAGGGTAGGATAGCATATGGAGGGGGCTTCTATCTCCACAGCCCAGTATCTATTTTTTGAGGGTTGGTGTGAAGAAGTTTTAATTAAGTGATAACTAAAGAAAACACTGGGTGGTAATAAAACTTAAGATAATAAAATGTGTGTGCAAGGCCCTCCATTGAAGAGTTGAAATGCATGATCCGAGCTTGGGCTTGTTGATGCCAAGCAACTCTCCATGATGTCAGCCCCTACTTAGTAGCCCATTGAATATTTGACTAGGACCTATAGTTTATGCATAGTCTATGTCTTGGATTTAGTCATCATACTATTTGGCATGTGTGTTAGCCATGGACATTTGCTTTGTATAAGTTTGTGGTTGGATCGTTATCTCCATCATCACAACTGGAGTGGACCTATGGGTGCCACATGGTTGGGAGGCATAGCTACCCATACCACTGCTAGGGACTAGTGTATAAAGATAGTTTCTTATCCTAGCATGACCATTGCTGGATGTTTTCACTTGGTACTTCAAGTTCCAGAGTATGCTTTCTTGTGATTTATGCTTTCATTGGGATGCTTGTATATCATGTTTAGATGATTTTAGTTATTGTTGCATTTCCTTATTATGGTGATTAACATATGATAGATGATGTTATCTGTTCTGTAGGATTTCTTATGCTTTGCATTTAACATGTTAGATTTCCTTATGCTTATGTTGTAGCATGTTTTAGGAGTGACGTCCCTATATAATAGTACCAATGATTTGATTGGTAGCTTGGGATGTTACACGCGGGGGATGACTAGGGCCCAGGATGGTCTTATGATGCTATTATGGTTGGGAGGAACTGTGTACTTAGTTTGGTTATGTTGTTCATTGCGATGCTATTTCTATTTATTGCGATGTTGCTTTAAATTACACTATGATGTCTCCTTCTGTACTTTCCTTCATGGTAGATGGTTAGATGCTGTGTCCTTATTCTAGTCTTATGTTTGAGTGTCTATACCTCAACTTATGGATCTGTTACTCCCCGGTGAGGAGGTTCTAACCCTACTTTCTGCCTTGAGATTCCTCGTAGTCTAGCTTATAACCTTTCTAGGTGACCATGTTCCAACATGAGGTGATATTGTTAAAGTATCACACGCCTTAAGAGAAACTATCGTACAATACTAGAAAGTATCACATAACCATTTGAGAAGTATCGTGTGGTACAGGGAAAGTATTGCAAAATCTTTGGAGAAGTATCATATGGTCCCTGAAAGTATTGTACGGTACTGGAAAAGTATCGTATAGTGCTACATTAATGTATTGCCTGGTATTTGAAAAAACCTATCTAGGCAGACAATGGGCACTTTTTAGTTTGACCCAAAATTTTTGGGAAGTGTTTTGGCTACCCTCTTAGGTGCTCTTCAAACCCTTGGCATTGCATTTTGAGTTTGGAATGTTTTGATTTGAATTCAGTTGTGCATCTTCCATAGTCAGTCGTTTGCACCTTCCTAGTGCTATCAAATTTCTTATGGGGTTTAAAATATATTGTTTAAGCATAAGTTGATGTAATTCCTTATACTTAAGATATATTTTAATACATGCAATGATTTATTTGAGATAGGTTCTAGACCTCTACAAGCTAAGATAAAGATTCTAGGAAATTTTAGGGCTTTAGGATTTCAGACTTAGCCTATTTTTAGGAGTCAACATTTATCTTGAGCATGGTGTTCAGTAGACGTGTAGTGGTTCTTTTGCACCGTTCTTTTGCACCGTCGTCATGTGTTAGCCCATTGTTGGTCTCTATTGTTTTCTTGTTTGAGTTTTGGTTAGTAGTGGCGTTTGGAGATTCGTTGGTGTTTGGATGGTTGTTAGTCTTCTGTTGCGATCTTTGTGATCCTTGTATGTCTATTGTTATGTGCATCCATGCTTGTTAATTTTTTTTAAAAAAAAATCTTGGCTTATATTTATCCTTGTTTCCAAGGATCTCCAAGCGGGGCATCACATTCCCAGACACTCTATGCCATAATAATAAATAAGATAGGAGAAATGGGATCCCCCTGCTTGAGCCCTCTAGATAGAGAAAATAAGTTAGAGGAAGAACCATTGACCAGGACAACCAAGGAAGCCATTGAAATAAGTTGATACATGAGCTGGATGCATCTATTACCAAAACTAAAGGACTTTAAAATCTTAAATAAGAAACTCTAGTCCACACGGTAATAAGCCTTTGATAGATCCAACTTCATGAGGAACCTTTGGTTATGAGAAGCCACCATAGAATGGATGTTTTCCTATACAATAATAACCAAGTCCAAAATTTTATAGCCTAGGACAAAGAAACTCTATTCAAGGGATATGATGTTCGAGAGAATAGCAAGGAATCTTAGAATAAGGACCTTGGAGATGATTTTGTAAACAAAGTTACAAATATTGATAGGGCGAAAAACATACAGAGAGTTAGCCCCCACCTTCTTAGGAATGAGAACTAGAAAGGTGGAATTAATCTCCTTTAAGAGGCATCTGGCTCTTAAGAATTCCTTGACAGTATCACGCACATCTTTACCAACAATGTTCCATTGTTTTTGGAAAAAAACCATCGGGAAACCATTAGGGCTAGGCACTTTGTCACCTTCAAAAGAGAAGACAACTTTATGAATTTTAGATGTAGAGGGGATTGAAACTAAAATAGAATTCTGATGGTTAGAAATGATGGAAGGAATATTTTCCAGCAATTGACCTTGGCTAACATCACAAAGATTCTAATATGGTGAGATCAAGGATGAGAAAAAATCCCTCATTTTGATAGTTATTTCATCCTCGTTAGTGAACTCTTCTTGATCTATCTTGAGGTTGGAAATTCTATTACTATCTCTATGCTTCAAGGTGGTGATGTGAAAGTATCTGGAATTATGGTCCCCTTCCTTAAGCTAGGTAGCCCTAGATCTTTTCCTTCAGTATGAATCTTAAAAGGAGATGACATTATGGAGTTTAGAAAGAATTCCATTCCTCTTTGATAAGCTTGTTTGAATAACTAGCAACTTGAATTTTCTCTTGGGTCCTTTGAAGGTCCTTTTGGAAAACCTCTTTGTTTTTAAAAATGTCACCAAAGGAAGACTTGTTCTAGAATTTAACTCTATCTTTGACTATTTTGAGTTTTTTAGCAATTCTATACATGGCAGTTCCATCTACTTTGGTTTGCCACTAAGTGTTACAAACTTCATTGAAATCCTTGCGTTGCATCCACATTTTCTCAAATTTGAAGGGAGGATGTATTTTCTTACCACTTGGACCAACGACAAAGAAGAATGGGAAATGGTCTGAAGAAATCTTGGAAATGGACAATAGAGAACAATTCCAATCTTGAATCCAGTTATTTGAGGCCAACACTCTATCAAGCCTAGCTTGAATGCAGCTTTGACCAGTCCTTTTTTTAGACCAAGTAAACTCAATCCCTTTTAGGTCAAAGTCAATAAGACCTTCATGGTTGATAAAATCCATAAGGTCCATTCTACCATCCAGATGAGTAGTATAAAATTGAATAAGACAAATTATTAATAATTATTATAAATCTGAAAAAAAAAATGTACTCATTTGTAAATGCAACTACTTAATATGTATACAGAAAAAATGCATACTATAACATAAAATTTATGAGAAGGAAAATATGAAAATTTACCTCTTCCATTGCCTCAAGATCGATAGTCTCACATGCATTCATCAACTCTACAAAACTAAATTGTTTCTAGATATATTCAACAAACAAGTGAACACATATTCATCAATATTGAGTACATGTATATACATTCATTCATAATAATTTTCAAAATATAAACTTGACTTGTATTTAATACCTTTTTTTGTTTTGTTTCTCTTGCTGATTTCTTTCCCTTTCCTCCAGACCTCAAGCTATGTGGAGTACCCTAAAGAAGAAACGAATATAACATAAGAGGAATCAATAAGGCACATCATGATTTCAACTCAAATCCTAAACTTGATAGGTGTGCAAGATATGATACCACATAGAGCTCAAGGCCAAAGTTAATGGCAGAAAATGTGGCATCATCAATTTGAGAAATTTCAGCCCCCGAAAAGCCCTATAAAATAGTAAAGAGTATTGTTATAAATGTGAGATAATGTTGTAAATGGAAAAAAGGCATAATAAAAACAAGAAGATCATAGGAGGGCAAGAAGACAAAAGGACTTGAAGGATGATATTGCAAGGATAGTACAAGGCCTAAATTGAAAACAAAGAGATTGAGAAGGAAAAGAGAGCTGTTAATGAATGTTTGGCACCTTGTCAAGAAATAAAAGTGGAGATTCATGATCTTCACACTCCTGCAAGACACCCTATGTGATATGGAGGTTCTTTGATGAGGATGGGTATATGGAGGATGAACTCATGAGGTTCATTAGATGGAGTTTGAGTATGCTAGGAGCAAGATATGTGAATGAGAATTGAATGGATTTGATGAATTTGGGAGGGTTTCAATGATGGTAGTAGATGAAAAGGTATTATTGTACTTTTAAGAATATCAATTAAGAAACAATATTTCAAAGCTAATGTATTATTGTACTTTTAAGAATATTTAAAAAACTTTACCTCGGGTGTTCTTTCTCCTAGCCTCACACCTCTAGTAGAACAAGTACTATGTGGTGTTCTTGTACTGCTTGCTGCACCCTACATTGCATATTGTTTGAACATATTAATCTAAAGTTCTCTATAAAATAAATTAATTTTTTTCTTTTATGATATTTAAGTGATTAAATAATATCATGTCAAAACACATGAGGCTCATTAGATGGGGTTTGGGTAATTCTAGGAGCAATAGATGTGGATGGGAATTGGATGCATTTGATGAATGAGAGGGTTACAATGATGATGGGAGATGGAAGAGGACCTATAAGCAGGTTGTTTGTGTCATACCAATTAAGAAACAATATTTTAAAGCCAATGTATCATTGTGCTTTTAAGAATATTTAAAAAACTTTACCTCGGGTGTTCTTGCTCCTAGCCTCCCACCTCTAGTAGAATGTGTACTTTGTGGTGTTCTTGTACTGTTTGCTACACCTTGCATTGCATATTGTTCATATATCAATCTAGAGTGATCTATAATTTTTTTTTAACTTTTACGATATTTAAGTGATTAAATAATATCATGTCAAAACTCAAATAAACAAACTTGTGTCTTGTGTCCACTGAAGACCATCACCATCAAATCATTTGTGTGTGTGAAATCTCCATCTCTGTATGAAAAAAAAGTATGCCCATAATGTACATATGGATGATATGACACTCCATCCTAAGATGCCTCTATATCTATCCCATCACACATGTGCTGGCAACTAAAACAAACATGTTGATTGGGCCCTGAAGACTGTAATGATGCACGTGATGATGATGTAGGTGGCACAAGTGAGGATGACACTAGTGGTACAGGTGAAACAAGTAGAGATGACACTAGTGGTGCAGGTGACACATGAAGAGATGACATTGGTGGTGCAGGTGATGCTGATGGAGCTGTCATAGGCTATAATGACCGAGGTGCCATAGGTGGTGATGATGGAGCTGTCACATGATGTGATGAACCTGATGCCATAAGTGATGATGATGGAGCTGCCGCATGTTATGATAACCTTAAAGGTGTATTTGATGATGGTTGAGGTACCATAGGTGAAGGAAACCACCTAACTGTGAGCCATGTTGAATGATAACATTTGTCAATGATGCAACCACATGAAGAGTTTGTAAATCAATATACTCCTTTACAATTGATGGGAGCACAACATGAGGCATGGTTTTTTGTGTTGTACATCTCCTCTCATGTTGTGGTACCACCCTATGAGCTCCGGGTCTATCCTACACAGAGCCTTTCCCTTTACCTTGGAATTGATGGATGTTAAAGTAATTTGGCTTCTCACCAAGGATGAACTTGCAATATAGATTTCTCAAAAAATATAGAAGCACCTCATAATTATTACATGGTGGTAGGTCAAATACCATATACCACCTATCCCAAAAACATGATCTCATCCTAGTATGAGTGCACCAATGAATAGGAAATTTTTTGATAGTGTATAATAGGGAGTTGCCAGATATAGGATCGGTGAAAAGAGAACATATAGTACCTTTCTTTATGTATTTATCTTTCACTTGCTGATATGATAACCCATCAACATAAAATGCACGACACCTATCCCTCCATGTACCCCATTTCATAACCTCCCTAGACACCTCATTTTCATTTTGGTGCATTTGTTCAAGTGTATTCGCTAGGGTTGAGTGGTGAGAAAGTGTAGATGACCGCAACCTATTGACCATTTGGGTAATGTTAGCACTATTTTGTGAGAGGTGGTTTATGAGGTCATCTTGTGTAGTAGTTAAATGATGTAATTGTATGTGCAAAGGATTTATAGGAGGCGATGGTTGTTGAACAAGAACATTAAGTGGAGAGTTTTGTGGTTGTGTCACTATGGGTGGAGGGTTTTGTGGTTATGTCACAATGGGTGGAGTGTTTTGTGGTTGTGTCATGACAGGTGGAGGGTTTGATTGTGTAGGAGGTGGTCTTTCATCTCTCCCTCATTTTCTTAGATTCCTTGATGCATCTATATTAATGTTTTTCAAAAACAATTACAAAACTTATAAATTACAAAACCACATCACAAAATTTGATAAACAAATACATAACCGACAAATAAAATGAAGACCTACCTCATTTGTAGGGTGCCATGGATGGAAATGCAACAAAAAAACATTTTTTATGGTAAACCCAATCAGGTTTCGATGTCCTCCTCTGCACTCCACGCTGTTGATGTCGTTTGAGGGTATAAAAATGCCCTCAAATGCGGACATTAGAAAAAATATATAGTTTACAAAACCCGATCGGGTTTTGTAAAACCTGATCGGGTTATTTAAAGTATAATGGCCAGGCTTGGATACCAAGCCTGACTGACATTTCACTTTTAAATGACCCAACCAAGTTATTGAAAACCCGATCGGTTTATTGAAATTTTTTCTTTTTTTTGGGGTGTCCACTTTTTTGTACACCAACTTGGTGCACACACCCCATATTTCATGAGTAGTGATTCACACAAATCCATCTCTCATGAGAATAAATGAAACACTTAGCACTTAGTGTATGTAGGTGATGCTCATAGAGGTGAAGCATTGAGACATCCTTGGCATCGAGACATCCTTGGAGGTCACTCATCCCAGTACTACTCTAGCTTGAGCAAACTCATTAGATCTAGGTGGTGCTCAAATCCAAGACCTAAGAGACTCATAATTTATGGTTGTGTTGAAGGCACTTACCTAATATGATAATTTGATCTCTATTGTTATTTGTGACATTGGTTTAATATGCACTATAACACAAAACATGTGACATTCTTAAAAAAGAAAACAATAATTGAACTTGATTATCTGATTAAACATGATAATTTCTATTTTTTTTTGTCTCAAATTTAAATATGTATAAATACATTGGTAAAAATAAATATATTCCTTTGTGTATTATTTCTCCATAATTTGAGCATTTACTTGGTTCAATTGCAATCTATTGTATACAAATACTAATATATTTAAAAAAAACATTAGTGAGAACAATTTTCTACCATTTTAAAATGTCTATTTTACTTTTAAATCAACGTAAGTTCACAATTTTTTCTTTTCTTTTTATATCATGATGCTTAAAAATTAACATATCTATACTTTGAAGATTCTATTTAAAATTAATTTTAATTTTATTTTTATTTTTTAAAACTAAAATAGTCAAAATATCAATATCACCATCAAATAAATATATCAAACAAGAGCCCTGTTCAAGCTTGAGTCCCTGCCTTGTGTGAATAGGGGAATGTTCTAAGGAAATAGATTTGAAATTCGAAGAAATAGATTTGATTTGATTAACAAATAAGAGAGGGAGGCACCTACAATAGAAGACCATTTTGAGTTTGTTCTATGTAATTGGGGAAATTCATATGCATTTAACTATTTTCTCAAGATGCAGCTCAAAAGTAAGCTTCCTACTTTTAATAGCAGATAGCTATTGAGTTTAAAAAACACAATAATTTAACTATACTATAATGAAATGGTATTTATATAGAATACATTGCAATAAATTTCATAGTAACCTCAAGATTAAGAGTTTAAATCTTTACTAAAGATGAAACAAGTTGGAAAATACATTGCACATTGAACAATTGTAAATTTTGCACTAGCTATTACTACGGGTGGTAAGAGTCCTTATCTAATTGGAAACTTAACATTATATATCTTTTGACATATTGAAAGCATAGTACCCTATTGTGAAGTTCTTCTCCAATCAAACAAATATATATAAAAACATATGTCTAAATGTATAAAATTGAAAAATAAATTTTAATTAAATCAAAACATTTGATTTCAAAACAAATTGCAAAAATAAATTTTAATTAAATCAGAACATTCAAGTTCAAAACAAATTCAAAGTTTGAAAAGGTTTGTTTTATTCATATTTATGTAGATCCAACTGTCATCAGTAGTGAATATGTACCTAACCACTAACCTAGAAGAATTACCTATAAGAATGACTTGCAATGGTAAGCATTATTAATGATTATCCTTATAATAGGAACCACTATGATATGAACTTAGTCTAAGGCTTTTTTCCATAAATGTGGTTACACGTTTTTAGGATCGATAAATCTCATGAAATCTTATAAAGTTTATTAGTAAAAATATTGATTATTTATTAATAATTTAAGAAACTTAAATTATAAGATTTGAATTAGCCATTAAAATTTTAAAGTTTTAGGTTATCTAACATGTTTTCAAAAATAGATTGGCCTCAACTTCTTAAAACTAGTACTTCAAATATTTATTATCCTTTGGTCCATGACACCAATTCATTATACAATGGTGATATTAAAGGTTGTGTTGGACATTCCCAACATCATTGCGACACTGGACATTTGAAAGTTCCATAAGAGGATATGGTCGTCACTGCACCATTTCTAGAAAAAAGTACTTAGATGATTAGTTGCTAGGTAACATTGAAAAACTTTAAATACAAATTTAAGAATAATTAAACAAGAAAAAAAATATTAAAAATTTAAAAATAAATAAAATAAAATAAAAAAAATTATATATTTGGTGAACATATGAAATAGCGTCATTGATGTCAAAGGGTTTGACAAGCATGAACAAGATTGTTAGTGAACAATAAAGAGAATAATCATAGTATCAACTGAAAGTGGGAGTAATAGAATACTTACAATGATAAATGAAAAAGTAAAATCATAGAAATGGACAAGTATTATATTTTAGAAATAGAAAAGTAGTAGTGGTGAGATATCTTACATAATACAAACAATGATGTACTAAGATAATAAGTGATTTTAAAGAATATAATGGTGAGTATTTAAATAGAATACTAAGACCAAGATTTTAGTTGAAATATGCTCTAAAAGCTAGGTAAGTTTATGATAGAGGACAACTAGCAATAATTACAACAATGTTCAAATAATAGTGATAATATAGTGAAGACATACATTACATATGTGAGTAGCTAGATATATAATGAAGTTGGAAGTAATATAATACAATTGATAAGTAGGAGATAATTTCCATAGCAAGTCAAATTTTGATGTGAATATTAGGATTTAACTGTGTGATTTTGAGTCAAACTCATTGACCCATGTTTCATGAGTAGTGATTCAACATGAATCCATCTCTCATGAGAATAAATGGAACACTTAGCACTCATTGGATCTAGGTGATGCTCACAGGGGTGAAGCACCGGGACTTCCTGAGAGGTCACCCATCCGAGTACTACTCTAGCCTGAGCGCGCTTAACTATAGAGTTTCCTCCATAGTTAAACCCAAAGCTTGCAACCCCATTTGCAAAACCTTCACCAAGTTTTGTGCCTTATGAACCATTCATTAGAAAGCACAGTTAAATCCTGATATTCACAACACTTGGTGGAGGTTTTGCAAATGGGGTTGCAAGCTTTGGGTTTAACTATGGAGGAAAATTTGTAGTTAAGCGCACTCGGGCTGGAGTAGTACTAGGATGGGTGACCTCCCGGGAAGTCTCGGTGCTTCACCCCTGTGAGCATCACCTAGATCCAATGAGTGCTAAGTGTTCCATTTTGATGACACTTAAGTTTATTGTCAAAATTTTTATGTTGTCGAGATATAACAAAAAAAAAAGAGTGAAACACTTCATTTTGTTCTCACACGGTAAATTGCAGATGGGAGGGTTCAACATTGCTCCTCAGGCAAGAGAAACACTAATTGCAGTAAGGGAATTCATAAGTTGAAACCTAATAAGAGAAACACTGACCAGAGCAAGAGAAACTTGTTCCTCAAGTAAGGGGTACTTAGAAATTAATCTCATGAAAAATACAATGTAAATAAATAAATTTATTAGGGACATTACAAAGATAGAGTTGGGGAGCCCTAAAATACATCGAAAGCCAAAATGCATTTCATTTTGCTTTCATTGTGGTACTTTAGTCATCAACTGAAGAGATAGTGTTTCTAATGGGAGTTTGGGTAAAAATATTTTATGTTTATTTTAGAAGATGCAATGGGAAGCTTCATAGATCCCTGACTTCATTATAGGTAAAGTTTCGTTACGATAATGGAAAAGGAAGAAAAGGAAAAGGAAAAGGAAGGGTTTTGTATACACAATGTAGTACAAGTGGCTTACATACAACCACATTAAGGGCTCGTGGGAGTAGCAAGAGGCTAGGTCAGTCAGTAGTAGTTATAGTAGTAGATCACAAGGGCACATCAAAGACTATTTAAGGGAAGACATGATTGAGAAGGTAAAAGAGACAAAATAAGAAATGCAAAGCATAAAGTTGAATGTAGTTTAGCTTTCCATTGAAACCATTGCAAATAAATTAAATGAATACTTCTATTGTGACTTGTTGATGAATAGGAAAAACTTGTGGAATACCATCCTTATTTTATCACAAAATTGGGGAAATCTGGGAATGTGTAGAGTTTATTTGGTCCACTGCATTTTGATTTGAAGCATGTTTTAGATGGATGCAAAACATCAAGAATGCATAGTAGGTTGTAAATGAGATTCTTGTGTTTAATCTATCAAATCTATCAAATTTAGATGTTTATTTTTTTAAAATGCTATGATATGTTTAAATATTTGAATGCCTTTACATGATAAAACTGCATTGTAAATGTGGTAGTTAGGGAACTTGGGGAGATTTAATCTATTAATTTAGTTTCATATTTTGACATAATCCTCATATAATTAAAATAGTCTAATATTATTTGATTAGATTGTATTTTACTACAAAGAAATATAAAAAATTTAAAAATATTCTTAGCAATCTACATCCAAACAATGTGATAATTTTATAACATTCCTTTAGTGGTGTCCTTTTATCATCTCTCATTCTTACCTCCATCCTGCAATCACAATGTGCCAAAGAATAGGACTGAAGAAGATGTTACTGATGCAACTAATGAAGATGACGATAGTAGCGCATCTAATGATGATGATGAGAACCTTGATATACCTATAATTGAAAAGGCATACGAGCCCCTGTACCAAGGTTCCCAAACAATGCTTCTCTTCGTTGTATTATTGTTGGTGAACTTCAAGTTTATGAATGACATTGTATTGTAGTGGTTGTTGTTGATAATACAATTGAATCTAGCTTTTGCAATGTGTTCTTATTCTTGAAAGGGCATTTCTACATATATTTGGTGTTGTAAGTTTATTTTCTCAAATTTTATTTTACATGTGTTTATATAGTTTATAATAGTTTAAGAGTTTATATAAAAAATTGCATCATCTCTCCTATTAGATTAAGTCATTGTAACACTAGTACATTAGGCCTCCATTTTTGACCTAAATTTTTGACAACAAGCCAATTTGGCTTGCGAAATTTACTTTTAAAAAAAAAATGATCTCGATAACATCAAAATTTTGATGATACTTAAGTTTTTTGTCAAAATTTTGAAGATACTTAAGTTTTTTGTTGAAATTTTGACGATACTTAAGTTCTTTTGTCAAAATTTTGATGACACTTATGTTTATTGTCAAAATTTTGATGTTGTCGAGATATAACAAAAAATAAAAGTGAAACACTTCATTTTATTTTCACGCGGTAAATTGCAGACGGGAGGGTTCAACATTTCTCCTCAGGCAAGAGAAACACTGACTGCAGTAAGGGAATTCATAAGTTGAAACCTGATAAGAGAAACACTGACCGCAACAAGAGAAACTTGTTCCTCAGGTAAGGGGTACTTAGAAATTAATCTCATGAAAAATACAATGTAAATAAATAAATTTATTAGGGACATTACAAAGATAGAGTTGGGGAGCCCTAAAATACATTGAAAGCAACAATGCATTTCATTTTGCTTTCGTTGTGGTACTCTAGCCGTCAACTGAAGAGATAGTGTTTCTAATGGGAGTTTGGGTAAACATATTTTATGTTTGTTTTAGAAGATGCAATGGGAAGCTTCATAGATCTCTGACTTCATTATAGGTAAAGTTTTGTTACGATAATGAAAAAGGAAGAAAAGAAAAAGGAAAAGGAAGGGTTTTGTATACACAATGTAGTACAAGTGGCTTACATACAACCACATTAGGGGCTCGTGGGAGTAGCAGGAGGCTAGGTCAGTCAGTAGTAGTTGTAGTAGTAGATCACAAGGGCACATAAAAGACTATTTAAGGGAAGACATGATTGAGAAGGTAAAAGAGACAAAATAAGAAATGCAAAGCATAAAGTTGAATGTAGTTTAGCTTTCCATTGAAACCATTGCAAATAAATTAAATGAATACTTCTATTGTGACTTCTTGATGAATAGGAAAAACTTGCGGAATACCATCCTTATATTATCATAGAATTGGGGAAATTTGGGAATGTGTAGAGTTTATTTGGTCCACTACATTTTGATTTGAAGAATGTTTTAGATGGATTCAAAACATCAAGAATGCATAGTAGGTTGTAAACGAGATTCTTGTGTTTAATCTATCAAAACTATCAAATTTAGATGTTTATTTTTTTAAAATGTTGTGATATGTTTAAATATTTGAATGCCTTTACATGATAAAACTGCATTGTAAATGTGGTAGTTAGGGAACTTGGGGAGATTTAATCTATTAATTTAGTTTCATATTTTGACATAATCCTCATATAATTAAAATAGTCTAATATTATTTGATTAGATTGTATTTTACTACAAAGAAATATACAACATTTTAAAATATTCTTAGCAATCTACATTCAAACAATGTGATAATTTTATAACATTCCTCTAGTGGTTTCCTTTTATCATCTCTCATTCTTACCTCCATCCTGCAATCACGACTCAATTTACAATATTGATCATAAAGTAACAATGGGCTATATCCCACACATGACACTTAGCCAAAAAGAGTATTATGGTGCATAGGAGCCATAGAATTCCCAAGAGACATGATATAAACCTATCATGTTGTGTGAATTTAGTATGCTAATGACATTTCAAAACTTATAATGGGTTCAGTAAAAAATGTCATAAATGCAAAACAATAAACCAAATAACATGTTTGTTAGGAGACCAGTCCTTAGTTGTATAGTATATACAAAAATAAGAAATAAAAGGGGTAGATGCTATAGGAACCGGATTGTAGCACCTTTTTTCCCTTTATTAGTCATGTCATGCCATTGTAATCATACTTAAGTTCTTATATTGATCATAGACCAATAATTGACTATATACTACCCCTCAAAAGTAGTCAAGAAGAGTACTATTGCATTTCAAACACTTCAAAGAAAAATTGAAATGGTTTAACATAATATAAAACCAAATCATTACATAAAAAGAGAATTTTTAATGGTTGAAGGAAGCATGATAAATTATTAATTTACAAATTAGGAGTTTCAACTTGAAATCTCTTATAAGATTGTTATTATTATTAAGATTCTATATAGAAACTTGTTGCATTTAAGATAATAGTCCTCACCTTCCATCCAATTTTGGCTTTACTTTTAGTTCCACTGACATGATTGATTTGGAGTGATTTCTCTATTTTCTTCAACAAAATAGAACAATCAATATTTTAGTTTAAGTTATAGGTACTGCATTAGTTTTGGAGTTTCCCTGTGTACTCCTTGTGAGTGGCCTTATACCTTTGAACCCATTGACCTATTTGATTAGAAATAATCTTTTTATTTTTTCCAACATCAATATCAATTGATTATATTGAATAAACCATGCTATTTTATAAAAAGGGTATACCTATAAGTTAAAATAACATGCAAAGTTCTAGATTTTACAAGGGTTTAAAAATCTACTTGAGGATTAATTTTCTTAGATGATCAATGTGCAACTCTACGTAGCCTGTAACTTGAACAAGTGCCTGCTACATTTGAGACATCATCTCTTCAATATCATGGGTCACAAGGGAGATACAGAGGAAATAACCATTTTGAGCCATCACTACCATTGTTAGTTATCTTGCTTAGGTTTCTTCACAAAATCCACAACTGTCCTTCTGCTTCATACTTGAAGGTGGCTGGTATAATATAGGATTAGGTATAGCCTTCTCTATTCACAAAAATAAACTAAGAAATTTCCCACTACTGAACTCAAAATTACTACTTCTATCTTCCCAAGAATGAGTATGACATTACTACAAGATCTTACTATCTTGTTACGTGAACATTATATCAAGCCAAATGTTTTGTAGCATCTATAAGAAAGATATGGTACATCATGACTAAAATAGCATTTTCCCAATATAGATAAGTAAAGCTATGCAATTTACTCTATGGTTGTCATTACCAGATATTGACAACCCATGTATCAAATTTCCTTAATTGCATGATAATTCATAGTTTGGATTAATTTGAATCATATAAATGATGAATTGACTAATCCTGTCATTCTTCTCTATACATCTCCAATTCACTACTACAAATATGCAATTCCTTCCTTGTACTCGCAGTTGGAGATGTATCTTGTGTAATTAACTTGTAGGTTTGATGTGGTGTTCTAACCATAGGCTCTTCACTCTCTCCTCTTTACTTACACATAATAAATGATAAAGACAAACTAGGGGGCTACACAATGGAAGCTTTTTTTGAGTTGGGGGAATGGAAGGGAAACTAAAAGTTATTAAATTGATTAAGTTATAAACTATGCCCCCACCTAGATTTTCTAGTCATTCTTTAATTTAGGATTCAAAAATGAATATATATTTTGTCTCTTGTTGCACTCTTCTGATCTATGTCTGTAAAGTAATATTTTTTTAAATAAATATTTTCTTATTATATATATATAAATGTTACAACTCATTTGATTTGTTTAGGTGCCACCCTTACTGAAGAGATAGTAATATTTTATTATTTTTATTATATACAACATACTACTAATGATTGTATGTTTATATTTGATATAATTTTATAGCTGAATTTTTTTTTGTGAAGAAAGTCCACACCTTACAATATGAACACAGAACAAAAGAACACGAAAACGACTAGATTGTGGTCTTAGTTCAAAAGAAAAGGTGATGACAAATTTTATTGTTCTTGCAAAAAATGCAAGGGATTAAAGAATCAAAGAACTCTAATCACAACAACTCAGAGACATTGTAGGCAACATGATCAAATTGAAGGTAGACAGAGTTTTCATCCTTTGGTGAATGTAGATTTCCACCTAGTGGAACAAGGAGGTTTGAATATCGAAGCAAAAGATAATCCTCCCATGGAAGTGGATGATCCTTAGGAAGAGAACACAATTGAAGATGTTGGTATTGGCACAACTGATAATGTGCCAAAGAATAGGACTAAAGAAGATGTTACTGATGCAACTAATGAAGATGATGAAGATGATGATAGTAGCGCATTTGATGATGATGATGCGAACCTTGATATACCTATAATTGAAAAGGCATACGAGCCCCTGTACCAAGGTTCCCAAACAATGCTTCTCCTAGTTGTAGTATTGTTGCTGAACTTCAAGTTTATGAATGGTATGTCCAATGTAGCAATCTTACGTACGCTAAGGTATAGTGTCATTTTTGTCATCTTCTATGTTAGCATACCATTAATGTTCTTTATATTAACAATTTTTTTTCCATAGGTTGATAGGTGAGTGTTTTTTACCACCATCAAACATTCTACCTCGCTCTTACCAAGAATTATCGACCATTATGAAAGATATTGGAATGGAGTATCAAACAATACATGCATGTCCCAATGATCATATTATATATCATAAGCAACATGAATTTGCAATAGAATGCCCTGATTGTCACATTAGTAGATATCAATAATATCAAATAACCAAAAAGGTGCCTCATGAGGTCCTTTGATACATTCCCATTACTCCACATCTACAATGATTATTCAGGTGCACTAGCTTGGGACAATTTATGGATTACCATGCACACAATAGAAGTCAAGATGACATTATGCGAATGCCAGAAAATGCTTCTACATTTAAGGACATAGAAGATAGGTGACCACTATTTAAAGAAGAATCTCATAATTCGAAGCTTTCATTGGAAAAATACGGTATCAATCATTTGGAGAGATAAGATCTACTTACTCAATTTGGCCTTTTTTTTATATTAACAATAACATTCCTCCTTGGATGTCCATAAAGAGGGAGCACTTAATGTCGCTAACAATTGTACTAGGTATTTTTCCATTTAGTAGTAATCTAAATTAATTTATAAACACAATATCAAAATGACCATAATAATTATGTTTTGTTTATGTTCATTCAACTAGGTGAGTACCAAGTGAAAGATATGAATTTATATATTGAGCACCTTATTGATGAGTTGTTGGAGTTATGGAATGGGGTCACTATGTACGACATCTCTAGACCAATAGGTGAAAGACAATTTCAATTCTATATAATGCTTGTATGGACAATACATGATGCCCCTAGGCTAACACATTTTTGTGGTATGTAAAACTGTTAACATATATTTTTGGTATGTAATAGTGCTAACACATTTTTGTTGTATGTTTGAGTTGCACGTGATAAATGTAAATATGAATCTTCTACACATGTTTGTTGATTTTAAGGTTAATTTGTCTATCAGTGACTCAACACTTAGTCAAATGGTTACATTTTTGTCGAGCTCTATAGTTACAATCTAGCTTATCATTCACACAACAGTGTTAACCAAGTGTCTCAGTTGCTACCAAGCTAAACAAATAGTTTGTAGTTCATGCCAAGCTACACAATATCTACCAAGCATCAAAGATAGTTTATAGTATAGCCTGAGCATAGAAGTGTCTACCGAGTTATCAAGTGGATGTGATAAAGACTCTAGTGTTAACCAAGCTTTGTAGTGTCTACCAAGCTAGCAATATTAACTTAGTGAATCTAGTGTTGACGGAGTCATGCAGTGTCAAATGAGTGATTCATTAGCTATCGAGTTTCTCATTGTTCACCGAGTCACACAGTGTTGACTGAGTTTGAGCTACTCGAGAGTGATTAGTATGGACCAAGATTCTACTTCAACCAAGTGCCAAAGTTTTCTAAGTATTGATAGTGTTTGTCGTGTATTAGGACACCACTAAGTTTGTCTTTAGAACCTGAGTTACAACAATTGGGATGACTTTGTGAATTGTGATAAATTTGGTATTGTTCATCGAGTCACACAGTGTTGACTGAGTTTGAGCTACTCGAGAGTGATTAGTATGGACCAAGATTCTACTTCAACCAAGTGCCAAAGTTTTCTAAGTATTGATAGTGTTTGTCGTGTATTAGGACACCACTAAGTTTGTCTTTAGAACCTGAGTTACAATAGTTGGGATGACTTTGTGAATTGTGATAAATTTGGTATTGTAGCCAACTCTATAAGGTAATGAATTGGATTGGTATATGTGTAATGCATTGTATTATATCCAAATATGTATGTGAAGAAGAATAAGGAGTGTATGAGTGCGAATTGAAGAAGGCTACAAGCAGTATAAGGGACAATAGAGATTTATCTATCACATCTAGGTGATCATTGTAATATAAGGAATCTCATTTAGCAAATCAAAGTTGCAGATCAGGTATCAACCACTAATTCATCCTAACAGGTGCATCAGTCAAATCTTTTAATAGGGTAGACTTAATAGTCTTTTTCTGAGTCTCCATACCAAGTGCATACTTTTTTGTATATTTGTAAATCCTTTAACAGGGTGGACCTAACAGTCCCTATTGCTCCTAATAGGGCAGATTACCAAAAGTGGTCAATTGTAAGCCTTAACAGGCTAACTTTATACTGTAGTACTAAAGCTTGTGGGTATCATCCCCCTCTAGTTTTACTTTCTAATTGGAAGGTTTTTGGGTCACCATATCTTGTGTCAAAGTGTTCTGAATGTTTTATTGCTTTCATTCTTTCATGCATGCAATTAGATTAGAATAATATATGAAGGATTAATTGGTGAAATAAGAGAAAGTTTTATTAGTTCCTGATTCACCCCTCCCCTCTTAGTAACCTAGCCTATCTTATATTTCCAAAAATTGGTATTAGAGCTAATTGTTCTCACATCAGAAGTTTGATAGCTTGAGATAAGATCAGAGGAAATAGAGGTATATAGGCTAGATAAGCCTATCAAGAATGAAAAGTTGGATCTAGAATTGGCCATTGGACAACTCAAGAAAGCAAAGGAGAAACTCTCTTAATCATTGAAAAGAAGGAAAGATCTTGCAGTAAAAATGGATGACAGTCTCTACACTAAAAGAAGTATTGAAGACTTATGTCTAGAAAGAAGTTTAGATGAAGCAAATGCAACAATTAGAAACCAATTGGATAAGAACTCCAATCTTCAAGAAGAACTTAGAAAACTGAAAAGAGAGCAAGAAATCCAACCAGTCAGATTATGTGAAGTCATGGAAGAAAAAGACAAAGTCAAAGAAGTTATAGAAGAAAAGGACAATAAAATTCAACAACTATCCCTTCAACAAGAAGACTTTATTGATCAACTCAATGATGCAAATCAAGAGCTTATCAATATAAGGATAGAGAATGAAAGACTACAAAATGATCTTAGTATTGAAAAACAAACCAATGAAAGAATGATGAAATCTCAAGAAAGCATGAATCAAATAAATAAGAAAAGTCAGTATAGACACAAAGGAAAAGCTAGATTAGGATAAACAGAAGAACGTGAATCATCTCAACAAGGAGCTCAAAAGAACAAAAGGCCTACTTGCAATCATTGTGGTAAGTTAGGTCATCATCAAACAAATGTTGGAGTAATGGTCAAACAAAATTTAATGAAAAGTGTTACAGTGGAAACAAGCATAGACATTGAGCAAGGGAATGCACAGAGAAACCTAAGTTTGAAGGAAAGTGTCACAATTGCAAGAAACAAGGACACAAATCTTCAAAGTGCAAAACCAAGAAATGGAACCTAGCAGAACAAATTGTGAAAGCAATATTTGGATGGGATTGCAACACATGGTGTAGATGTCACTATTGTGGTGAGTTTGGGCACATTGGAGCAAACTGTGTGAAACATCACATGAGGAAAAGAGATACTACAAAAAGATGTTTTATTTGTACAAAACTTGGACATCTTGCCAAGAACTGCATAAACACAGGAAGAATTGAAGATGAAAAGAAAACCAAAGATGACAATATTAGAAAACAAATGAGGCAACAATGGGAACCAAAATCTCCAGATAATGCAAACCAAAATCATGAAATTATTAACACTTAAGTCAATGAGTTGGGTGGCCCAACCATTTCAACTTAGTTCCCTATGGAGATCACTAGAACTATGATTTAGAATAATTCATCCAACATTAGTTCCAACCAACAAGTAGAAAAATCCGTATCAACATTCAAACTACATAGGGATCACCGAGTGATAACAAAATTTCAAGACCTTATGAAGCATGGTCGGGTTACATATAATTTCATAATGCAGACACCAAGTTGGTGACTCTACTGAGTACCAAAGTTAGATTAAATGGTGGTAATGTTACCAAGTTTTGAAGTTCTTTGAGTTGGTAGTTCCTACCGAATCAAGAGATCTTACTAGGTTGAAGGAGTCTTCCAAGCATTAAAGGCCAAACTGAGTAGAGGATAGCCTATCACCAAGTGAGTATATATACAAAGCATTAATGGTGATTTAAAAGAGGACATTTGTTAAAAAGGAAGAAACCAAATGCATTGTTTCACCAAAAATTTTCAGAGCATAGAGTGAAGAGTGAATTTAAAGTTTTTGAGTGATTTGAGGTATTGTTTTTGAAGATTTTCTCTTTTTGGAAACCCTACCGAGCGATAGCATCTTCGAGAAGAAAAATGAAGAAAGGATGGGAAATATTGGTTCATGGAGTGGATTGCAAGGCTTCCGCATTTAAGTAGTTCGACAATTGTAGAGTCATTCGATCTTGCTAGAGCAAAATTGCAAATTCTTCCCAAGATACTTCTTGTCCACGATATCCGTTCGTTCTATCATTGTTCAATCCAAGAACTTGGAACCTTGGAAATGAATGAAGCATTCAATAAGTTGTGTGGATGACATTCTCAAAGCTAAGCATAATCATTTGAAAACAAAGGGCTTAACTCATATTCTACATATGCCGAAGGACTTTCAAGTCAAGTAGATCATATTTATTCTAAGCCGAGTTCATAATGGACAATTGTGATTAGATCACCCTATCTTTATAACAAAGAAAATGATGCACAAAATCACTGGATTTCCCATGTTGAATAAAGCTAAAACCACTAAAACCCTAGGTCAGGGAGAATTGATAAATTATACTCTCATCGAATGGGACAGAAGAGGCATAAAGCTAAGTGACATGACATACATGGAATTGAAGTTTGGGATCCATGTGATTTCCCACAAGATATACAACTCAAGCTAGTTGAACATTGTGTCATGTAAGGCTATTGATCTGGCATACAAGGTGGTGAAGAATAACTTGTCTATTGACCTTGCCGAGCTGTTGCTAACACAATTCAACAAGAATATGGAAAGTATCAGAGTGTCAAAGAACAACTTGTATAAGTTCAGTTCTCTTTTGACATGTCTGTTTTTCTTTGTTCAAAATTTTTTCCCTTCCAAAGGTTTTGTAGAATGGAGAAAGAATGTTCCAGTATTATACCAAATCAATGAATACATAGCAAAATTGGGTGAAAATTTTAGTAGTATTATGGATAATTACTTTGATTCATTCAAGGAAAAGATACAAAATAGATTAAGGATACCTAGGAAGCTTGTAGAAGACTATGAACAAGATATATGTTTCATGGTTGACTGTGAGAAATTTTATAATCAAGCAGTTAGACCTAGAGTGGCATGGGTTAAGCCTCTGGATTATGAGGTTAACATTGATGATACTAAGGATACCATTGAAGCTCTACTAAATGAGCCTGTGGATCCTAAAGCCACTTATTTTGGAACAAATGATGAGGCAAAGGCCATAATTGAACTTGAGATAAAGCTACCTTAAGTAGTAAGCAAAGGAAGGAAGAGGATAAAGAAGATAATCAAGAATACCAAGTCATCAAGCTCTCCTCTAATGTTTATTGAGGGAAAAGGAGATGATGTAGAAGATGAAGATGAAGAGGATGAAGTAGAGGAAATTGAATCTAAGAAAGAAAAGCGTCCCAAGAAGAAGGGGAAGGTTATTATAACCAAACCTGCTAAGTCCTCCCCAGGAGTATTTACAAGAAGAGCAACCAAGTCCAAAAAGAAGTTGAATTTGGGTGAAGATGAAGCAAAATAGATTATCTTTAAAAGATCGACACCTACACTTCAAAAAAAATTAAAGAAGATGGAAGAAGGAGCATACATGACATGTTTTAAGTCTCTTAAGTATGAGACTAAAAGTGAAGAAGATAGAAAGAAGATTGAGGATACTCTTATGGAAAAATTACACAAGTGGAAATACTCACCTTATGAGCTTTCACAGCAAATTTTAGATGAACTTTTGGAAGTAGTTAAGCCTAGATGGGACAATGTAATGAAGACTGCTAAGGACATTTGTGAACAAACTTTGAGATAGCTTGTTCCGAGTCTTAGTGAAAAGGAGGTGAAGGAATCCTTGAAGAAAAATGAGAAGAATCTCATTCTTAAATTCAGCACATTTCTAATATTGCTTAAGGATATTGAATCTGTGGTGTAGTCTACTTCTACCACATGGAAAAACATCTATGGGTTGCACAAACCTAGTGACTTTGCAGTGCATGTTGATGACAAGGATGGTGAGAGATGAGGATGTATAAGAAGAAGAAGAAATAAACGATGATGTTGATCTTGATGATGAGGAGGAAGGACAAGAATTCACTAAGGAATGTCTTCCATAAATATAGAGTATTAAAGAAATTGATGTAGAGAAGATTGCAACATTAGTTATGATTTCATTTCCTCACTCTCCAAGCAAAGTCTTAATGAAATAAAGCTTAGAGAAGGCTTCTACCAAGTTAGTTGTGGTTACCACTTCTACACCAAGCACCCAACCAATCTCTAGATCTCTTTTTCGAGTGTTACATTGACTGAAGTTCCCAACACTTCATCTGTCGAGCATCAAGTTCTTCCAACATCAGGCTTGATTGAGCAACACCAAGGTATTACTATTGCTAATGCTATTTCTACATTTATTGCTATTCCATCTATTTATATAATTGTTTTAATACCAAGTGTATCCATAGCTAATGCAATGACGGTTGAGAATCAGTCTCAACCAAGCACTGAAGTTCTTAATAAAGGTAAATAAATTATTTCTACCATTTCAAAGGTTAAGGGCAAAGAAGAAAAAGGAAGAAATTAATCTGGATGAGAACATTGTTATTCCAAATTGGGATATCCTAATTGAATGGATACCCTAGGAGAACTCTTGAAGAAAAGGGCTAAACAACATAAGCTTAGAGAAGAGAAGAAGAAGAAAAATCAAGTCCTTGAGGAAATAAATATCATGTTTATTGATTCTCTAAGTATTGAGGTTGATAGACAACAACCTATTCTAGATTAGTTAACTAAAATATCCACAAGTATAATGAAGATTTGAATGGACAAGAAAAAATGTTGCAAAGAGCTGAAAGGAAATTTGAAAAAAAAGTGTTGGAGCAAGTTGCACTAAAGATTGCAATAGATCAAGTAGAATTGTCTAACATTCTTGCTACATTGGAAACATTTGTAAATAATGTTGTTTCATTATTTTTCAAACTGAGTGACACATCTATCTTCACAAAGGAGATCAAGGATAAATTGTCCAAGATAGATGAGGATATGAAGGCAAGTGCACACTAGCTGCCATTTGATCCAAGTTACACTTTTGCACATTACACAAAGATAAAATCTTTGACAAATCTTTAGGGATAATTGTTGGGAGAAGAAGCCAAAATTAGGGCCACACTTGCAAAAATTTAGGGCATGACTCTTCCAAACATGTATGCACTACAAAAGCATATTTCACATGCAAAGATTCTCATCCATGATAATAAATTCTTCACAGATGACCACATGATGGAATTGTCAGCAAAAGTATAGATATCCTTGCATGCAAATAAGGTATTGCAAGTGAATTGGGACAAGACTATGGTACTTATTCTGAAGGCACATTCCAATTTCTTGTCACATATTGGTATTAACTTATAGATATTATACACCTTTGGTATTTATTTCAAAAAGGGGGAGAATACTATTGGCAAAGGGGAGAAGTATATAATAGATAGATAGATAGATAGATAGATAGATAGATAGATAGAGAGAGAGAGAGAGAGAGAGAGAGAGAGAGAGAGAGAGAGAGAGAGAGAGAGAGAGAGGATTTTGTATAAAAGGAGAAGATCACTATACTCCATATGTATGCATATGCATATAGGAGATATATGTATGGGTGAGTAGTATAGTAATGTGTAGATATATGATACAGATAAGGAAATAAAATCTTTACAAAAGCAATTTTGAAAAATAAAAAAAATAGAGTATTTTACTGAGCTACAATAGTAGGAAGTCAAAACTAAGTTAAAGACATGGTATGGTGATAAATAAAGTGTTTTTCTGACTTGTAATTTTGAGTATTCAAGTTTTTGGTTTGATAAGTGTTTTTGTCACTAATGCCAAAGGGGGAGATTGTTGACATTAAGTATTTTTGTCACCTTTTATAAAGGAGAAGTGATATCAGAATTTAAAGTCCTCAATTTTAACGAAATAAAAGTGGCATTTGTGCTTAGAATTTGAAGATAATGGAAACTAATGAAATGTGTAAAATTGGATGAAGTTTATGTCTATGATTTTTTTAAAAAAAAATTGAGTAAAATTTTAGTTATTTTTGAATTTTTAATGTGTATTTTAAATTTTTTTTAAAATACTAAAAATATAGAGTTTTTTTCCCGTCAAACAAATATATGCAAATGTTCATATTTTGGTTTAATTTTGGAATATTTTAGAGTTAACATGTATACCTAGTGCACCAAAAAAGAAAAATTTAAATTCGACTAATATTTTTGAAGTTATAATTGGTCAAAGTCAAAGTTTTCAGAAATTGATAGTTTTTTTTCTCGCGTCAAACTTTTTCCATCAAATCTACATGTTTTTAAAAAAAAATTACATATTCTTGAAGAAGACTCTCTCCTCTAGTGCAGCATAATTTTTTAATTTTTTTTTAACATGATTTACTATTTTTTTCTTATTTTTGAATAGACATCTTCCTAAATCTTAAGATACCTACTTGTAATATTTTCAAATTATAACATATTATTCATAATCAAAATTAAAAAAAATTATATGATCATAATCGTAACTCCGAGAACTACAAAAGTATATTTTTAGTTTTAAAAAAAACTTCAATTTAGTAGGTCAAATTGGCCTTCAAAGTGAGATGTTTACAGAAGTTTTGATTTTTGCTTGTTTGGCTACCACATAGGATGCCACATAAACCCCTGTCGGCAGAATAAATCGCCAGCAGTTAATTTCACTATTTGATATAAATTTTTTTTTTTTTTCTTTAAAAAAAAATTAAATATACAGGGAAAGCAAAAATTGGAAGAGGGTTTTCAAAAGACAATTAATTTTGAAGCAATTTTCAACAACTATTCTGCGGATTTAATCAATATTGCAAAGGATCGAATATTTTTAAGGTGCTTTTTTTCTCGTCTAATAATTTTTATTTTTATGTATTATATATTGAACCATTAGCTGATATTTAATGAAATCTAAATTTATTTATTTTTGTTTCTATAGATTGAAATATTCAATGGGTAGTAAAAGGAAAAGATCAAGGAAATATGATAGAAAAAGAGATGACAAAATGAGAGACCATAAAAAACATAATCAAAACCAACCTATTGAAATTCTTGAACAGGATGAGATTCACGAAGAAAATGAAAGTAATGAAGAGGAAGAAATTGGCAATTCTATTGATAGAGACAAATTAGAAAGCATAAAAAATTTGATGGATTTGGTTGAAGAACTAATTTTTAACCAAATTCCATCTAAAGATATGATAAATGATAACACTATCAGAAAGCATTGTCAGAACAGGTGGGATGAATATTTCAAGGATAAAATTATATTTGGACAGGCACAATTATTTGTCAAGTTATTTAGGAGAAAAAATATGAGACCTATTTTAGAGTTGTTGGGTGTTGATAATAGGAAAATCCATGCCCATAATATTAATAAAACAATAGTTGAAAACTTGCAAAATGCTTATAACAAAATTGACAACACAACTCGAGGAGGTGATTTGAGTAATGCACGCAGATTATTGATGACTACTATATCTAGTAGAAAATTGACACATAGAAAATAGGTACGTGCAATTTCTGATGTACTACATACATCTAGAAGAACTGTCCAGAGATAAATCAAGAGGAGAAATATGCTAGATGATAACATTGAGAATAACTGGGTGAATATTTGTAGAGTTCCTCAAAAAGACAAGATTTCTGAAGAAGTAAAAAGACAAGTTATTGAATTTTGGACCACACATTCTTGTGTTTCTTCCAACAGGTGTGATACTATACAAATTAAAGATCAAGAAACAGGGGCCAAAATTGAACATCCAAAACATTTCATAGATATAACTCAAAGTGAATTATTTGAAGCATTCAAACAAGAATTTTCAAATGTCAAAATATGTTAGAGAATGTTTGAGAGTTTACGTCCTTCCTTTGTATGCATAAATAAGATGCATGAAACTTGTTGTTGTAGAAATCATGTTGAATTTGGTCTACACTTGCAATCATTTAAAAAAGTTATGGCAGTACTTGATCCTAATTTGGTCATCCCTACCAGTACAACACAATTTGTGAGGTCCATATTATGTGATAAATTAGAAGATTCAAATGAATTCAAAGTGCAATGAATCAAAAACTAGTGTGAAGATTGTGCAGATTTACACAAATTTTCTGAAATTATGCAAGTTGAGAATATTAATGAATCCACACCAGTTTCATGGATGAGATATGAATATGATACATACCAAAATAATAGAGGAGATGAATCTAGAAAAATTGTATTCAAGGAGAGTGAATTACATTATGATGAGTTCATGGCCAAGTTCCGTCCATTGATATATGCAGATATCCAACATTGCCATGGTGCACGATGACAAGCTAAACAGTTTCATGATTCCAAAAATTGTTTTCCACCTGGTTGTATACTTTCAGTTGTAGATTTTTCTGAGAATTATACATTTGCACCTCATATAGAGCTCCAAAGCCAATATTATCATTCTGAACAAGTTGCAATATTTGTGCAAGTGACCTATAGACATGCACAATTTGAGGTGGATCAGATAGAAAGATTGGATGAAAATGAACGCATCATCATCAAAGAAGTTCATTTCTATATTAGTGATGATAGAGTTCATGACAGGAGTTATGTGGCTCATTATTTTGCAATGTTATCTAAAGATCTCAAAAATCGTGGAATAAATGTTTCAGAGCACTGGATTTGATCTGATGAATGTGCAGGTTAGTATACATGAAATAGTTACACATTTATTTAACTTTATTTTAACTTATATTTATTTGGACATGTCTATTTCTATTTGATATATGTACACGGATAATTGTAGATACTTATCATGTTTCATGTTCACAGGACAATTCAAATATGCAAAAGCATTTAATTGGTTAGCAATGCAACATGCTAGAACCAATATTAGGTTTTTATGGAATTTATTTGAAAGTGGACATGGAAAAGGGGAGCCTAATGGAGCAGGAGCATGTATAAAATGTGTGCTTCGACAACATGAACTTGCAGGTAAATATATGCCTTTTTAAAATGTGCATGTTTAATACTCTAGTAGCATATATTTGAAATTTTATATATACATGCATATCAAGTATGTACATACAGGGAATAGGATAGAGAGCGCAAATCAAATTGTTGAATGGTGCAAAGTTCATTTTGCTACTCGAGATACTGAATACAATAAGCCTTACTTTTGGGAGGCGAAAGGTGAACTAAGTTATATTTATTTTTAATGTATTTTTCAAATCAAGTTGAGTTTTTAATTAAATATTTATTTTGAAATATGACAATTATTTTTTCTATTTGTAACAGATATAGATCGATCTAATCCTTACAATTGTCAAATGATTCCTGGAATTAGAAGTTTACATCAAGTGATGACTACAGGAAACCATAAACCTCCAGTAATTAAAGTAAGAGAGAAAACATGTTTTTGTGATGACTGCATTAAGGACAATCTAGTGAGTGCATGTGAAAATATTGGGAATGGATATGTTTCACATTGGGATTTGAAGGAGATAGTTAGAAAGCCTCCTTTTGAAGATGTTGACATTGACATTGACATTCATGATCCTATATATTCAGCTGATTATGAGCGCATTTCTGATTTAGTTATGGCAGGTTTGTGTGCATATATACATATATATAAATTAATATACATGTATATTTGTTTTAAAATTAATTTATATTTATCTATATTTTTATATACATGCAGGAGATATTTTTGTAGTTCAAGCCTTACCAGATAATGCAGAAAATGTGGACTATTATCTTTTAAGATGCACAAAAGAAAAACACAAGTTGCTAGAAGGAACTATAGATGCTAATCAACAGTCATATCCAATTGGATTAGTTGTTATTGAAGGAACATATTATCAACAAACAAGGGTAATTGATAGTGGTATTAAATTTATTGAATACAAGCCTGGAGAAAAGGTTTTACACTACAATAACCATGTTATAGCAACCAAATTACAATTTGAAGCAGTACAAAGAAAAGGACGTCGTGGAAATCAAAAGTGGAAATTGCCTATTGAAGAACATGAAAAACTTCTAGAGATAATAAAAAGTAGAGAGGATCCTAACAATACATTGTTTGTGGAGCTCTAGTTTACCTATGTACTTACTGTGGATCTCTAGTTGAGTTATGCTTGTATAGCTCTTATACTTTCATATTTAATATTGACAAGATATTTGTTTTATAAATTTTTGTACATTGGATCATTTATCTTGGATATGCAAAATTAGACATGTATTGTTATTTTTATTTAAATACGACATGGATATCTCATTTAAGACCAAGTCTCTTAGGACCTCCCCTTAAGACAACCCCTTTAGTATTTGTACGTATTTATATGTACATTGTTTATGTTTTCTTACATATGATTGTTAATGTTGTTATGTATTTATGTACATATAATCTTTATATGTTCTTATATGATACATTCGTTATGTTTGTATATAATCATTATGTTCTTGCATGTATTAACTTTTACTAATTAAATGTTGTAACATGCATTCTTTAGGTCATGCTCTTTATATGTTCTTACATGTATATGTTATATCTATGTTACATATTACATACATTATATTTTATTAATTAAATGTTGTTAATTATAGTTAATTAAGAATGTATGTCATTAAATATAGTTAATTATAGTTAGATTAAATATAGTTAATTAAGACATGTCATTAAATAGAGTTAATTATTAAGAAATTAAATATAATTAGATTAAATATAGTTAATTATAGTTAATTAAGGCATGTCATTAAATATAGTTAATACATGATCTACATTAAATATAATTAGACTAAATATAGTTAATTATACAGTTAATTAAGACATGTCATTAAATATAGTTGATTATACTTAGATTAAATATATAGAACTTAATTATACTTATATTAAGACATGCCATTAAGTATAGTTAATTAAACTTAAATTAAGACATTAAAAATAGTAACATGTATGTATAAACATGAATATTGAAAACATATACATATGTATATTAACTTTTATCAATTAAATGTTATAGTTCATGCATTCTTTCTAGGTGATCATAGTCTTTATATGTTCTTATGTACATGTATATGTTATATTCTTATGTACATCGACCATTAAAATTATATAGTTAATTACACTTAGATTAAGGCATTAAGATGAATAACTATACATATACATGTAAACTTGAATATTGAAAACGTGAATAACATATAGAAACATGTGCATAACACATACATAAGTTACATAAAAGATGAAGACATCAAAAGATCAATAAAATAGACATGTAAATTAAAAGATCAATAACATACATGTGCATATATCTGGAGAATATAATGTACCCATATCAAATGTATAAAAATAGATGATGTATCAAATGTCTGGAAATAACATATATAAAACATCAAAATCTCCATATAAACATGTATATGGAAATAACATATAAAACATCATTTAGTGTCCATGATATAAACATGTATCTAGAAATAACATATAAAACATCAAAGTGTCCATATAAACCATGTATTTGAAAATAACATATAAGACATCAAAAGTGTCTGGATATAAAATGTATGAATATGGAAATAACATATAAAACATCGAACTGTCCATATAAATATGTATCTAGACATAACATGTGTGTAATAAAATAAAAGACCACATATGATCTAATCAGCTACATCCCCCCTCCTGATCCTGGGCCTCGTCCCCAAAAGGGTCTATCAGCTGCATCTGAACCCTGTGTCAAATGATAACTTGAACCATTTAATTGTGTACAGACAAATTATATCAAGATCTACATGTATATAAATCAAACACACACACACACACACACACACACACACACACACACACACACACACACACACACACACACACACACACACACACACACACACACACACACACACACACACACACATAAATTGTAACATACCTGGGACTCATGACTTGTAGGATTTGTCGGTGTCTGCAGATTAGCAAAACGTAACATACTATCACTCAAACCCTATAACACATACACAAACACACACATATACATTAATTTAAACATATAGACATATTATTTACTATAATAAAAATAAATCTAAACATATAGAGATATTTACCATAGCATTATGTAATGCTCTGTCGATCTGACTGATATTTGAATCATGTAATGAAAAAACAGTATCAACATCCAAGTCAATAGTGCGGCCCTGATCTGAAAGCATGGAAGTAAATAGACCAGGCTGTCTAGCACTGAGATCCTGAGTAGGAGGGGGTACTATAGGGTCCTGAGTCGCTGGGGCTGGTGCTGTAGCCTGGGCCTTTGTAGCAGTAGGAGCAATAGAAGGTGTAGGAATGTCCGCCTGCCTCTGTGAATCCTCTGGGACTGCTGTACATGACAAAATCTATCTAATCTGAGAGCTCATGTCACGAAGTGGAATCCCTGAGAGTGTAGATAATGCTCGATATGCATCTAAAAGATCAGATGCTAAAATGTCTATAGGAGATGGTATGTCTGCAACTCTGTAATCATCATCAAAAGGTGTGCTAGATGATGCAGCTGTGCTAGATGATGCAGCTGTGGGAGCAGTACCTCAAGACCATAACATATATCTACCACATCGATCAGAAGAAATCTAGTGTAACTGTGTGGCAACGGTGGTGATGCTCGAAAAAATCTATGTCCTAATTGTGTCATCAGGAACACTCTCACCTGCAGCAGCCATCTGTGGACCTCTCGGCATAACCAAAAGGTTTGGACCCACTATTGCCCATTTTTTAAAGGGCACAGGAGTGTCCACGGGTCTAAATCTGTCAGAAACTCTCCCCTGACCCTGCCCAACATGCCCTGGATAATCTGTATAATCAACATCATAGTGTAAATGAAATTTTGCAAACAATTATTTGTAGAAATATAGAGGGAAATCATCCTTCTGTGGCCATCTATGATGAGTAGCCAACCAACGAGGATACATCAATGGTGTGACGAGTGGATCAGTACACTTCGTCGTAGAGTAGCCTCTGACTCTGCGACGATTTGTATAAGATGGAAACATGGATTTCACCATGCCGGTGGAAACCTCAATGTCAATCTGTGTGTACTTCACAGTGCCAGTGACACTGTGAGATAAAGAAGAATAAAATGGCTCAATGCTCATATCATCAAAAGGGTTGTATGATTCAACTATCTGAATCATACGAAATAACTCCTCTCGCATCATTGTGACCTTCTCCCTATTAGGGAGGGTGGTAGAAGAGGAAAGTGAGGTATCCAAAACCTGCATAACACGAGATAATCTCACAACTATATCTCTAAATAACTGCTATCTATCATGAGTGGAGGAGGTCGATCTACGTGCTGTACTAGACTCAACACTCTGACCTCCACCACGAACACTGGCATCCCCTGAGGATGTAGGAGCACGATCCCCATAACTGGATGCCATAATGTATATATGAAAATAAATATGAGGATATGAATGTGAAGCTACAAGAGTGATAAATATCTAGAGATATGCACATGCATATATATACAAATATAAACATACAAGTGTATTTGAATTAAAATAATTAAAAGTTAAATTTAATTTGAAACACATGTACATATAAATACACAACATTAAATGTATGGTGCTAAATTCAATCATGTAACATACATATGTATTTTAAAACAAATTATCTTAGAGACCATATCTAATGTACATTGTAACGTGCTCATGCAAATGTGAAAAATAAATATTCATACATGTATGTGTATATGCAATAAAAATAAAATAAAATTTCTTGATTAAATGATAACTAAGTGTACACATGCATACATGCAATAAAAAAATATAATTCTTGACTAAATTCTAGATTTTGATGTAAATGCTTTGATGATTATGGGGAGTGTAGATGAGAGTTAGGACATAGGGATAGAAAAATTTGTTACTAGATAAGTAAATGAGTTTAGTTAGAAAATGTTAGTTTACAATTTATAACTCATGACTTAATTTAGTAGTTTGAATTAGAGTTAAGAATGTTAATAAAGTAAATGAGATATAGTTTTATTAAGGTTGATAGTAAGGTCAGTCTATTATGTGCTAGTAAACATATGAATACCTATTACAACCTATAACAAACGTAATGACCTAGTAGGAGTCCTAGGCCCCCTTAACATATATGTGGATAAAAATACCTAGAAATGTATCATAAGAGGTCGTTATGTGTCATTTGGTAATGTAAGAATCATCATTACCTAATAAGACCTATTATATCCTAATAATACATATTAAGACTTATTAGAACCTATAAAAAATAGTATGACCTATTACGACTCCTATGTCCCCTTAAGACACACATGTATGGATAACGTATTGAAAAATGCAGTTGACATAAGTGATCTTAATGTGTTGTTTGGTAATGTAAGACTCATTATTACCTGACAATACCTATTATGTGCTAGTAAACATATGAATACCTATTAGAACCTATAACAGATGTAATGACCTAGTAGGAGTCCCTAGGTCCCCTTTGTAGTGCCTACCCCTAGTTCACATTTTGTTTTAATTGCCAAACTCTTTTAGGCCATTTTTATACTTGATGTTTAGTAGCATTACTTTCAGATTATCAGATGTTGTTTTACACTCAATTTATTATATGATGAGATGACTTGGTACTCTATATTTCATGCATGTATGATGATTATTCAATGTTTTCAATTATCGGTGATGATTAGTTAGATGGTTTATTATCACACATGCTTTCTTATGGATACTTAACCCATACTGCATGTGTATGGTGTGCGTGTTTATTTTCTTTATGTATGGTGTTTCTGATGTGGTTAAGGAAGGGAGTCGTAGTCACCTGCTAGTCGGGATCTACACGATGCACCACTTCCTGCCATTGTCTGTTTAGCTTAGAATATTGTGTCTGTACATGCATGGATTTTATGTAGGTTGCAGGTACCGGGTATCGACTTCCCTGAATTGTCAGGATGAGCGTACCCTATCGCATTATCTCAATGGTAAGAGAGGGGAGATAAACTCTTAAGTCCAAATCCTAAACCCTTTAGCCAATTGTCCTAATTGATAATTAGGACAAGTATTTGAGTTAAGTACCCTTTGAATGCATCAAATGATGTTATTTCGTGATTATAACCCTTTTGTTTGATTTAGTATGTATTTTTCTATGATGGGTTTTCGTATGTTGCTTTATGAGTCCTTGATGTATTTTCTATTAATTAAGTTTAATTAAAAAGATTAATTAATGATTTAATTTAATAGAAAATTATTATGATATTTTAATATTTAATTATATTAAATTAATTAAGAAATTAATTAAATAAAAAGAATTAAATTTGGAAATAAAAATTTTAAGTATAATTTTAGAATGTGATAATATTTATTTAATTTAATAATAATATATATTTAGAGTTCATTTTTAAATAAATGCTAAATATTATTAATAATTGAATTAATAAATATTTTATCAATTAAAGTTTCTTAAATAAATTAAAAGTGGAAAAGATATTAAATTATTAAAGGGTTCTAGATCGCATGATCTAAGCATGAGTTTAAATATAAAAGAAATTAATTAAAACGATTAATTAATGATTTAATAGAAGATTATTATGATATTTTAATATTTAATTATATTTAATTAATTGAGAAATTAATTAAATAAAAAGAATTAAATTTGGAGATAAAAGTTTAAGGATAATTTAGAACATTATAATATTTATTTAATTTAATAATAATATATTTAGAGTTCATTTTTAAATAAATGCTAAATATTATTGTTATTTAAGTTAATTAAATATTTTATCAATTAAGTTTCTAAAATAAATTAAAAAGTGAAAATATATTAATTATTAAAAGTTGTAAGATTGCATGATGCGAGCATGTGTTGAAAATAAGAAAATTAATTAAAAAGATAAAATAAGAGGAAATTATAATGTTATTTTAATTTCATAAAGTACGCATGGGTTTAAAAGTAATAAAGATTAAAAATAGAAGTCAAGTGGAAAAATTAAATAAAGTTATTTAATGATTCATTTAATATGCATTAAAAAGATAAAACAAAGATTAATAAAAGATAATTTTGAGTTAACTCAGTTGAGCAAAGAGTCCTCTCGGGTGAATGCACAATTAGTGCCCTGATTTGAGGAGAAAACTCCTTATCACAACTTTGGGGTTCATTTTTGGGGGACACAAATTTGGACAAGGAATTTGGGGGAGACAGAAATTTTGGGAGACACTTTTGGAAGCAAATTTCAGAAGGCGAATTCAAAAGAAGATTTTCAGAAGAAGGTTATTGAAGAGGAGCGAATTCTCTTACAGTTTTTGGAGATTGCATAATAGCATCAGGTTGAGGTAGGGTCTTGTGTTTGATCATGGGTTGAATTATGCAATTTGATAAATCCTGTCTTCTTCGTGCTTGTGGATTTTAAATCCGAATTTTCTGGATTTCACTGTTTGATCCTTTCGCTCTCTTGTTATGAACCTTATGATACTATATTGTATTTCATCTATATAACAGAATTGGAAGAATAAATCAATTTGAAACCCTTGTTCTAGATGATAGAATTTTACAATTTAAACTAGGGAGAGCTTTTGAAAGAAAAGAAAAGAAAATCTTGATTGGAAATTCGGGTTATATTTATAAAAGTTTATAAAATAAAATAAAATTAGAATTTAAAAAAATAAAAATAAAATAAAATGTTTAATTATACATGTTTAGTGATTAGATTGTTTATGTATTAAACAAAGATCCTTTTTAAAAATAGTATATATAATACTTGGAGGAAACGTATTTAAAAGTTTTTAATTGAAAAGAAAAATATATATATTTATGAAATTATTTTAATATATTTATAAATTTATATATATCTTTAAATTAATTGGTTTATTAATAAAAATTTATTATAAACAAAATTGTATTTAAAAAAAAAATTAAAAAAAAAAAAAAATTTATAAAATAAATTTTTATACATTATAGTGGGGGGGAGGGAATTACCCCGTACCCACCCCCACTGTCGGAAGAGCTGACAGTACCTGCGTCGCAGGTACTGCGACGATAGGTACAGGGTACCTGCCGCCGTAGGCCCTGCGGCCGCAGGACTGTGGCAGACCGCAGGCGATCTTAAAGCCGACGGGCTTAAAACGTATGAATATAATATGTTATGTTTTAATTTCATTTTTTTCATAATTTATTTATTATTATTTAAAATTTTAATTAATAAATATTTTAATATATATATATTTTAATTAATAATATTTTAATCTATATTAATATTTAATAATTAAATATTAATGTATCTAACATAGTTTTTTTTGTAATATTAATTTATTAATAATTTTGGTTAAATATTAATAAATTAACAATTAGTGAATGGATTAAAATAAGTAATTAGAATAGTAATTATTGATTAATTTAATTAAAATTAGTTTATTTAAAGTTAATTAATAATGAATATTATTTGATTTAATTGTAGATTTGGATTGTTGATTTAATGGAAGTTATTATAGAAATGGGTTAATTGTAAGGGGTAGTTGTGAAAACTTAGTTACTTGAAATAGACGTTAAACTGGAACATAAACCTTACCTTAACTCAATAATATACTTTCAAATCCAATCTGTGAGACTTTGATGTTTTCTATGTGTTCTCTGTGTTTTGGGATTGTTCTAGTGTTGACCAGTTTAGGTTGTTACCAGAGGCTCGGGGTTGTGAATGTGATGTTATGATGATTTGGTCTCGATCTTTCTTAATCCGACCATGGTAATGTGAAGGAGTGCTCTATGACATGATTGTATTTACTAGTTGTTATTGCTTTTAGTCTTCTTGTGCGAAGCTGAGGTGTATGTTTATGAGATACCTGACTTAACCATTTTCGAGTCTCGATCAGTTATATTTGATAACCATTTTTGAGTCATCGATCAGTTATATTTGATAACCATTTTTGAGTCATCGATCAGTTATATTTGATAACTATTTTTGAGTCTCAATCAGTTACACTTGGATTGCTTTCGGTCGCTTGAGAGGACTGAAGTGTTTGTTATGTTCTTGATGATGTCATGTGTTGACTTGACCATTTTGGAGTCTTTGATCAGTATTTTGATTTATCATTGATGCCTTCAGTTGCTGATAGAGAACTGTTGTGATCATATGATTATTATTTGATGCTTACCTGTTGCTCATGAAGAACTGATGTAAATTTTGTGGCTTATCTTTTATGATGTTTTTTAGTTGCTTGTATAGGACTGAGGTGATTTTATTATGATTCTTTGATTTGTGATTTCATGAGCCTAGGGTAGGTTATCTATGTGTAGTGTCGAGAAGTGGCTTGCAATGGGGATCGGGGCCCTAAGAGGCTGCCTGGAGTAACCCATTGTAAGTTGTTTTAACAAGTGAAAACATCTCACCTAAATACTGACTTAAATGAACCTAATAAGATAATTGTATGTTCTCTCCCATGCCTTGAGTGCTAGTACATGCTAGGATGGGGTAGAGAGAACGCTTGTTTACGACCTTGCATTCTGCAGTATGCCTCGTCAGTACGAGAGGATACTAGTGGCCGTAAGGATCACTAGGGACCTGAGATTCCTAAGGGATTGCTCGAGTAACTTCTACGTGACTTTTGCGATGACACTTTCCCGCTTGCATAGCAGGTTTCCTACGTGTCTTTGTGGTGCCTCTGGGTCTAGATGTCTAACTATGTTGGAACCTTTGCGTTAGTGTACTTTTAGGATTTCCCAGACTTAGAGAGTACTTGTGTTTTGTGTTTTGATACCTTGTTTGGGACTTGAGACTATCTCCTCAGCGCGGTGGGAGTGGACCATTTAGGTTCCACGCGGTCGGGTGGTAGTGCTTTTTACTCTTACCATTGAGATCCGTCCGTGGTCACCGTGGCTGGAGCTTTCTTGGTTGGCATTTACCTTCACTATGTTCTTGGATTATTATGATGGATGGTTAGATTTTATGATAGATGTTTTATCATTATGGATGTATGGATGTATCAGGTATGTTATTAGTTTCATTTATTTTACTGTACTTTGTATCATGGATTTGAGGATGATGTATCTTTATCTTTACATATGTATATTCTTATAAGCTTTTCATACCCTGTGAGATGTACAGTGGATGATTGAGCATTCCGAATTAAATTGCCAAGAGGCATTCAGAGCAAATGTATATTATGGACATTGGACTTTCTGATTATTCTTTCATATGTATGTGGTAGTTTTTAGACTTAGAATTAATTAAATTTAAATGTGACTCAACATCTTGGGATCCTTAAGGAGTGTAACTTGTGATGTATGTTTGTTGATGATTACATGTTATTGCTTCCGCTACTATGTGTTTGATGTGTATGATATACATTCTTACTTTAAAAAAAAAAATGTTTAGCAAACTTAGTAAAACTCTAGGTTAATTCTTTTGGATCCCTTGGCGGGGCGTTACACCCTTAACATATATATATGGATAAAAATACCTAGAAATGTATCATGAGGTCGTTATGTGTCATTTGGTAATGTAAGAATCATCATTACCTAATAAGACCTATTATATCCTAATAATACATATTAAGACTTATTAGAACCTATAAAAAATAGTATGACCTATTACAACTCCTCTGTCCCCTTAAGACATAGATGCATGGATAACGTACCTAAAAACATATCATTTAATTAATCTTAATGTGTTGTTTAGTAATGTAAGACTCATTATTACCTAACAATAACTAGTTGTTAAAATGAACATCATCAATATCTAAGTGTGGTTCATTCGGTTAGTAGAGGGCCTATGTTATGGTTAGAATGTGGTATGGGTTATGATTGTAATTAATATAGGGTTATGTTAGAAGGTGTATTTAATGTCAAAATTAATTTCACCATAAGATATTATTGTTTCACCTCTAGATCCATTAGGTTATGTTAGAAACTGAACAATGTCCCCTAAAGGTTTGCTACATTTTTTACTAATATTTTTCTACATGTTTACCTCATGTTTTTCTATATTTTTTAACTATTTTTTTTTGACATTTTAACCTAATGTTTTTGTATATTTTAACCTAATGTTTTTCTACACTTTTAACTAATGTTCTTCTACATTTTTATCTCATGTTTAACTACATTTTTGCTAACAAATTAATTTAAATACTATTCTAAAAAAATCTAAAATAATTAAAATAATTTAAGCATATTAAAAAAAAAACAATTTTAAGTATTTCACTCACAAAATAGGTAAAAAACAACTACTTTAAGTACAATTAACATCTATTAATCAAAAAACATGTTAAAAAACTATTAAAAAGTGGGGAGGAAAAAGCCACTAACTAGTTACGGCTGAAACACTTGACCCGCTCTCCAGAAATCTAGGAATCGCAATAGTGAAAATGATAGCCGCAAGAGGTTTACGACGGTTTTATTGCGGCTTGGGGTTTCGGCCATAACCGTTTCAATCGAACGAGTTTCGATCGGAATGGTACGAGCCACGTAGGTGCGCGGAACTGCCACGTATGTTCGGCCGTAACCGTTACAGCCGAAACCATTGCAATCGAAAGCCTTCCGACCAAAACACCAAAGGATATCACAAAGGGTGACACAGGTCTATGCTTTTACCCTTAAATAATAGTGATAATATAGTGAAGACATACATTACATATGTGAGTAGCTAGATAAATAATGAAGTTGGAAGAAATATAATACAAGTCAGTCCATAAAGAAAGCAACGATCAAATTGATAGATGAAACTAACCTGAGAAGAATGATATAAAATAAGTTGACGGGAGTTTCTATATGAAATGTTAAAGCTCATGTGTATGTTGGAATATATATTAATTAAGCTTCTTGTGTGCTTGATGACATATAAAAATATTAAAAATAAAATATAGGATTCAACAATTGAAATAAGACATACAACAAAAATAGTCGAACACATAATGGAGAAACATCAACGCTGACATGTGGTTATTTGAGGTATTTAAACAAGAAAAATAATTACTATGTCTACCATCAATTGACGACAAGGAACCATGCAGGAAGCCATTAGAGCAGGACAACAGACATAGAACACCAGGACCACAGTTTGAACCAAGACCTATTTGTAATATCTTGTACAAATCTAAGATTTGTTGGTTCTGAAAAATATGAAGCTATGATGATAACTAGGTCATATGATGTAAACCTACGAATGATATAGGCAACGTTTCTAAAAAGAAAGTGCCACCAGTTTTAATATCAATGGCATACATTGTCATGCCCAAAAACACAAGGGCAAAAACTCACACAAATTTTTATTTTTTATTTTTAAATTAATAATTAAAATGCTCTAAGTTCGATATAGTTGTGATCACAGTTCAAGTAAAGGTTCTCTACATTTCATCTTAAGTTTCTAATCTCGTGGAGGAATACATCGTTAAGATTTGAACTCACGTTATTAATCTGATATCGACATTTGTTTCGTTATTTCATTACTAATATAACATTATATTTAAAAAATTATTGAATAACAATTCAAATGAAAAATTGAAATATTAAATCAAAGAACTAACTAAGATAATATCACATCTAACATATACATAAATATACTTTCCTTAATTTTATTCCAATCACAATTTTATATAAATCCAATAAAACATTCCTAATATAATGACCATATGAATTAAATTTAAATTTGACTAAGGTAATAAAAAAATATTTCATGAAACATTATCTACAAATTTTAACAATACTTTAACTAAACTAAAACAATATTAGCTAAAATTTTAAAGCAATCATATTGATTAATATTTTAATAAAATCTATTATTTAACTTATAACGTATCAACTAAAAAAAAATATTTAAATTAAATAAATTATACACTACTTCAAATTAATAAATAATATAATGTTAACATCTTTCTTCTTTTCATATAACAATTTCTATTTAATTCCTGAAGTAAATTTCATTTGACTAAGTTAAATTTACATCCAATAATAATAATAACTTATGACTTTTTGACTAATAAATCAAAACAAGCCATTTTCTACATATTACTCTAATAATATTAATAAATATAATATTAAAACTAACAAACAAAAATAAATAAATATTATCTAACACTATTCTTATCTAAAATCAAATACTAATAAAATAAACCAATTTAACTTAGATTTAAACTAACATATGAACCACTTATCAAAAAAAACTTAATATCTAAAAAGATCACAAAAATTAAAAATATACAAAGATAAACTTTCAAACAAACTAACTATTATTAACTAAATTTTAAACTATCTTACAACTAAACTAAACTAAACTTAAAAAATTTCAATAATAATAATAAAAAAATGAACTAACATAATTAATGACTAAACTAAATACTAACTATTCTAAGATTTTATACTAACCTAACATTAATACAAATCTCAACTAAACCTAACTAAATCTTAAAACTAAACTAAATTAAATATTAACTAACACCCATAACTTAAACTAATCTAAACTTATTAACATTTACTAACTAAAATACTAACTAAGCTTAATACTCACTAACAAAAAAAATTCAGATTAAACTAAAACTAAAATAAATTATATAAAAGCAAACATGATACTTAAACTAAATTACACAACATAACCCAACAAAATATACACCTACCACTAACCACCCCTCCCACACACACATCCCATCCTCCATAAAAACCCTTGCGCGCTATCCCACGCTGATAGTACTTGGTCAGTCTTGTCTCCCTCTCCTTCCATGCCATAAAGGAGACCCAAGTTGGCACTTAAGAGGAACAAGACTATGTTTTATTTTAACATAAACAATTTCTTTTTTTTTAATATCCATCACATCTATGAAATGAATCAACGTGCAAAGTTGAAGAAAAAAAAAGGGGATGGGGTGATGTCACCCCATCATAAAGATGTTGACTTAAAAAAAAAAAAAAAACTTTTTAAGCCCATCCCAAGAACTGACGCCTAGTAAGAAAGGAGAAATTAAATGCATAAAGTATTATTGGTAGAAAGTAGATATTAGTTCATGTTTTTACATAGATTTATTTAGTTATTTTAATATTGATAATTAGTTTATTAATTTATTTATGTTATTCAACAAGGATATAAAGGGGGAATCTTTTAAAGATTCTTTGTGACTAAAAGGAGAATTAAATTTGTTCTCCATACAAAAACCAGAGAGTTTTTGCTCTTTTGGAACAATTTTTTTTTGTCTTTATTTTCTAAAAGTAAATTTTTAAAATTAATTTATTAACCAAGAGGGGCTATATATATATATATATATGTATTTTAAAGGTAAATCTATAAGGACTTTTTACAAACTTAATATACCAAGAAACAATTCAAACATGCATATTCATACAAGGTTTTCGCAATAGGATTCACATTGAATCAAAACTAGGGAAAGGTGGATTTTTCCAACAGGAGATGTCAGACACAACACCAAACCAGGTGCCCAATCGAGGCTATAAATCAAGAACTTTCGTTCTTCCATTCTTACATGCCAAAACTCATACGTGGTTTGTGCTGACAGGTAGGGGCCCATAACACACTACCCTCTCTCCCTCTTCTCATCCTGAGAAGAGACTCTACACTGTTGGAGTCCAACTAAAATGCCCTTTCCCGAAATTGGCCACTTTTGCCCTCTCTAAGGGTGAGTAATGCCAAAACACCCGTGCAAAAATAGCTCAAAAATTAAACAAAAACAAGAAAGGAAATCATTCAAAAAAACATGGTTTTCAAAGCTTCCCAACATACCCACAAACATACAAACATTCAAACAACAACAAGGTAGCATAAACATGAAACAAACATGAAATCTGAACAAGGGAGATGAGAATTCCTACCTGGACAAAGAGGTAATGACAAATGAACAAGTTTGAGTAGAGCTTTTCCCTTCCTTGCTTCAATCTTCCAAGACTCCTCTCTAAATATAGAGATTGGGTAACAACCAAAACTACTCCAAGAAGGACCTCTAAATAAGCCTCAAACTCAACCACCAAAGGGATCAATAACTTCTCCCACCCACTTACAATTTTAGAAACTCCTAACTCAACCCACACTATGGTTAAACACTTAAGTGGAGGTGAGGTAAGGCAACTCATGGTAACCACTTGCAATTTTCGCACAAAGGCAAAAAGAGACTTTTTGAGTAACCTCAAAAGTCAATAAAAGGGGCTTAGGGGTTGGAAAAGACCCCCAACCCATACCCATACCCCTTGAGTATAAATATTTCATGTTTTAAAGCTTTAGGAATAGGTTTAGAGCCAAACAAAAGTTAGGAATAATTAGGACCCTCAAACAACTTCAAAATGTAGATTAAGCACTAATCCGGATTAGGGGTAACTAAACTCGAATAAGAAACAATTAGTGAAAAAAAAAAACTAACTTAATCCAACTTAGGTCCAAAGGTTACACAGTTAACCCTTACTAGCATGCTGGAATGCATATGCAATTCACAAGTGTCAAGTTACACCATAAGAACACAATTACGAAACATTAACATTTACTGATACGGAAAGATACATTCATACATCTCACAAAATAATTAAGTTACGAACAACAAGGTTTCCACAAATAGCACATAGGGATCAGTTCCGTTCCTCCGTCAGATTTATCGGCTAAAATATCCTGCACACTCATTGCACACATCAGTAGTCCCATAAAATCACATGCACATATGTATATACGTATTAGGGATTCACATAAATTAAAACATTACTTCATATCTATCCTTATCTCCTACAATAGTTTTAACATAGAGATACATATTTAATAAGTACATGCGAGGAGGGACCTCACATACATAATTTATGTAGCAACATTGAAACATGGAGTTAGAATTGAGTAACAAATAAAGCATTAAGACTGGCAGCAACTATTGAAGAACAAGTTTGAAACTGCTAAAATAACAAAAGGCATTGTGGGTGAATATAAGGGACGGTCTCTTTAAAATACAACTATATATATATATATATATATATATATGTATGTATGTATGTATGTATGTATGTATGTATGTATGTATGACAAAAATTTCTACATCATAGTTTATAAAACCTGTAAATAAAGAGTGATAGAAGCCTAACTTTGTAGAAGATGATGATATATCACTATACAATGTTATTGTTTTGTAATAACATTAAAGGTTGTAAACATAACGACTGAAGTAGATGAAAGAAGCCATCAGTTTTTCAGCGTAAAGGAAGTTTACCAAAGTAGCTATCAAAAGATATATTATTGATATTAGTTGCTTAAATGAAAGCATTGATTAAAGAAAAATAATTTTAAAAGCTTTATTTAAGAAAAGAAAATAGGTTAAGCCAATAGAAAAAATATAATTTTAATAAAAAAATACAACACTAAACAACTATAGGTTTAGGTAAAGTTTTTTCATTTAACACTTTTTCCAAGAATTCAATTAATACAAGAGAAGCAAGTGAAAGATATAATCTCTTGCCTTAACAATAGGGACTAAAAATCAATTAGTTGTAGTCTTCTACATTCCATAAATAATAATCAAAGTCTTATTCAACGACAAAGTACAAATAAAGAAATAATAAGATTGATGAGCAACACTACTATCATATCATCATAATAGGATGTCAAATTCTTTTGGTAAAAAAATTATAATATTCAAAATTCATGATTTCCATTGTACTTTTCATTCAAACAATAAAATAATGTGTAAACATAATATTGTAAATGCATGCATAATTTATTGCCTTGCCTCTACCTAGTACACCTTAATATTTATTATTAGTCTGTGCAGGGGAGCTGATGTTCCCGATAGACCCCCAGAATTAATTTATCGCAAACAATATGTTATATTCTAAAGTTTGTCTAAAGTTTGAAAGCTTTTGATTTAAAAAAACAATTATGAGATAATAATTCTATTTTTTGATTGGTTCATTGACAATTTACTAGGGGTTTATTCTAATTTTCATAAACAAAAATTATAAAAATTACAAAGGCGGTGACGTAATGAAGTTTCCAGAATGCTCCAATAGAAGAATTTCCACATCATCTAAATCTGAAGAATTTCCATTAACCAATGATTCTAGAAACCTATTTCAATCTCGCCAGGGATTTCTTTTTCAATCAACTTCTGAAATGCGGGATAACATTTCTTCTCCTTCTACAACTTGCTCAGATTTTCTGAGGGAAAAATTGACCGTGACTGCTTGAATCTCTTGCTGAGAAAACAGGGCAGAGATCGGCAACTCTTCCTCCTCTAACGCAGGTGCTCATCACAGATGCTGCTAAAACTTTGTCCTATCCATGGGCTTTTAGATTTGCTGCTATCAACGACTATTTAAAACAAAGCAAGCAGCGACACTGAAGAAAACATTTGGTTGACCTGTATCTCATATGCTTTCAACAACTATTATACGGATCCCTAAAATTTAGTCTAGCCAAGATTTTAGGCTAACTTAGGGCATGTAGTATAGGAGCTACAGTAGGACACGTAAGATTATAATTCATATTTAAAACACCTATATATATATACACACACATATATATATATATACATTAAAACATCTATATATATATACATTAAAACATCTATATATATATATATGTTTTAATGTATATATATATATATATATACATATACACATACACATATACATATACATATACATATACATATACATATATGTATATGTATATATATATATATATATAATGATGCAAAACTCAAACAAAACTAAGTTTAAGAAACTGATCTTCTCTAATCTTTCTGACTCTAGCTTCAATTTGAACAGAGAAAGCTTTGAACCAAATTACATAACTCACTCTTTAGAGAAGAAAGAATTTATCTGCATACAATAACGATTTGGAACAATTTCTACTGTTTAAACACACATTAATTTTGAAGTGGGAGTAATTTAAACTTCTGAACTGCAATCTCTGGCTAGAGTCGAAATTGTTTTTGATTTGCATGTCAAGAATCTTGTATTTGACTAGGTTGTGTGGGGAATCTTTACAAATGATCTTTTCTAGTCGTTCTGAGTTTCAGTTTTATGAGCTTCAGTATCAATAGAGATTGTTTTGAGTCAATTGTCAACAGAGAAGTAATTGCTCTGTATATAATAACAGTTAAAAAAAAATCCTGTTGCTTAAACAATTGAGAACCAATTTAATAAAGTCTCAGGGACCAGAGCTATTAAAATTCATTTCCTAGTCAATCCAATACAGCGAAAACCTTGAATCCCATCCGTGAAATTAAACTACAATTTCTAGTTAAGGCACTGAACATAAGCAAATGGATTTTTTAGATGATTTTTTTCTTGACAGCTTACGTTTTTTCTAATAACCCATTCTGAAAAGCTAATATGATTGGACTGGGTTTATGCAAATCAATGTAAAAAAATTTGAAATTAAATAACAAGTATCACTTTCTGTGCATGAAGTAATTCTCTAAAACTCAACTAATCAATTTCAATGCCATAAAATTTGACATTGAAAACCCAAGTTTTTAAAATTTCAGTGAAATGAAAAAGTTAAAACAAAGATTTCATTTAGACAGTTGCCATAAATCTTATTTTTGAATTCCCATTTGGCAGGCACTTGTCCATTGCACAACTATGTTGGCCTAGATTGAAAAACAAGATGAAAATATGTAGAAAGTGGAAACCATTTATTATTTGATGTTCCTCTACTCAATTAGAACAATACAACAAATTTATAAAAGAGACGACAATAATAGTTACAAACTGTTATACAAAATACAGAAGAAAACTTAATCTAACATTTAGAGTGTAAGAAACCTGAAGATTAATATTAACATCCCCACCTTAATCTGAAGGGATTAAACCAAGCATTCCTCTAAACTTTTCAAACTTTTCTCTACCCAATGCCTTAGTAAAAATATCTGCTGGCTGATCTATAGTGGGACAATATTTCAGCTATATACTACCATCATTTACATGATGCCGAATCAAATGATACTTCGTGTTGATATGCTTGGTGCGATCATGAAAGATTGGATTTTTAGCCATTTTGATAGCAGATTGATTGTCAATGAGGAGTGGTGTTGAGGAAACCTGTGGTGTTTGCAAGTCTTCAAAAATCCTTCTAAGCCATAAAATTTTTTGAGTTGCTTCAGATGCTGCAATATATTCAGCTTTAGAAGAAGAGATAGCTGGGACTGATTATTTTTTAGATTTCCAAGAAATTGCACCAGACCCAAGGTGCATTAAAAAACCAATAGTAGATTTACCATCTGTTGAGTAACCTGCATAATCTGAATCTGAATATCCAATTAAAGAAAACTCTTTTGTTCAAGAGTATTTCAGCCCATAATGTTGTGTGCCTTTCAGATACCGAAGAATTCTTTTAGCAGCTGACCAATGAACTTGGTGGGGTTGTTGCATAAACCTTGAAAGAACTCCAACAGCAAAAACAATATCTAGACAAGTGGTTGTGGCATAGATCAAACTACCAACAAGTTTCTTATACAAAGTTGCATCAACCAATGCTGAGGAGTCATCTAATGCGAGTTTGATATTTTGCTCCATGGGAGTACTAAGTGGTTTGCAATTAGCCATGCCAAACTTTTGCAAAAGATCACCAATGTATTTTTGCTGGGTAATAAAAATAGAATAAGGTTTTTGAATCATCTCAATACCTAAATAGTAATGAAGATGACCTAAATCAGTGATATCAAAACCCTGCTTCAATTGTTGTTTCACATCTTGAATAGTATTTTCATCACTACCAGTGATAAATAAGTCGTCCACATAAACAACAAGATAGATAACAATGTTATCAGCCTTTTTAACAAAAAGTGTTGCATCATCAAACTCAAAATGCTGGAAATCCAACTTCAACAGATGCTTAGTAAATTTTTCATACCAAGCCCGAGGAGCTTGTTTCAAACCATATAAAGATTTTTTGAGCTTGCATACCTGATGTTCTTTCCCATTGTTAACATACCCTTTAGGTTGAGTCATATAGATAGTTTCTTTGAGATCACCATTTAAGAATGCAGTTTTGACATCCATTTGGTGAATTTTCCACCCATTTTGAACTGCAAGACTTAACAAAGCACAAATGGTGGTCCATTTTGCTGTAGGTGCAAATGTTTCAACAAAATCTATTCCCTCTTTTTGAGAATATTCTTTCACAACAAGTCGAGCTTTATGTTTTTCAAGGGTGCCATCTGCTTTATATTTATTTCTAAAAATCCACTTGCAACCAATAGGCTTACAACCAAGTGGTGGATCAATCAACTCCCATGTGCCATTCTTTATTAAGGCATCATACTCATCCTACATAGCCTGCCTCCAAACTTCACTGTCTTTAGCTTCAATATAGGAAGTTGGTTCAAAGTCACTTGCAAGATTGAGTTCATCAATAGACTCTATATTATCTACAACATTGGATTGAGCTGCTAGCCTCACCTTGTAAGAAATTCTTGTACCTATTTTTCCTATTTCATCAGGTCTTAAGTCTTTTAGAGTTTGTTGGAGTTGTTTTTACCACTTATGAGAAGATTTTGGTTGCACAAAAGAAGCTGTAGTAGTTTCCAATGGTTCAAAAATTTTAGGCTCATTGGTTGATGGAGTTTCTTCTTGTTCATTCATAGATGGATCAGCTTGATTTTGAGGTACACATGCAACATGTGAATCCATTAAAGGTGAGGCTAAATAAGTTGGGTCCCCCCCAAAATGTATAATCTCACAGAAAGTTTCTTTCCAAGGAGAAGATTTTGATAGTTCTTCTAGATGTTGACATTTAATATCTTCAACATTTTTAGAAGTTTCACAAAATGCTACATCACATGTAATGATGATTTTTTTATTAGCTTCATCATATAACCTATAGGCTTTAGAGGATTGAGAATATTCAAGAAAGATGCATTTAAAACTATGATGTTGCAACTTATTTCTTTTGTCTTTAGAAATTAAAGCATAGCAAGTGGACCCAAAAATTCTAAGATGTTGAATAGAAGGAGGATATCCGAACCAAACCTCATATGGAATTTCCTAGTGAAGTGTAGATGATGGAGACCTATTACGAAGATAAACTATAGTTCTTGCTACTTCAGCCCAAAAATACAACTTGATTCCTTTAAAGTATAACATTTCTCTAACCATATTCATGACAGTTCTATTCATTCGTTGAACAACTTCATTTTGTTGAGGAATACCTGGTACAGTGAGATAATGTTGAATCCCATGTTGACATAGATAATCTTTGAAAATGAGAGAAGTAAATTCTCCATCACTGTCTATTCGGAGAGTACCAATTTTACATTGAGCCTGATTTTCAATCATAACATGGAATCTTTTAAAAGTTTCAAAAGCTTCTAATTTTTGCTGCAAGAAATAAATCCAAGTCATACGACTGTAATTATCAATGAACAACATTAAATACTTAGATCCTCCCACAAAAGTTATTGGTAAAGGCCCACATAAATCTGAATGGATAAGCTGTAATTTTCTCTGTGCCCTCCAATTGGATCGAGGGAAAGAATTTCTATGTTGCTTGGCAAGAATGCATGCTTCACACTTTTCAACACATTTAGGCAAAATAGGTAAGCCATCAACACCATTCTTTTTCATGAAATAAATTTTATCATAACATATATGACCTAATATTGCATGCCACAACATAGTAGTAGATAGATTACCTTCCTCTGTAAGACATGCAAAATTTTTAGAAAGAGCGGGAGTGCCATTTAATTTTAATAATCTTCCATCCTCACTTCCAGTCAACACAATTTGATTATTATATTGCTTTCTTACAACAACTTGAGCATCTTTTAATAGAATAGAGTAACCTTGTTGGAGATAGTAAATTACATTGTAACTGAGGAATATATAAAACATCATGAAGCACAAAATCTGGAAGATTAGGCAACTTAAATCAAATAGTTCCTTTTCCAACAGGTTTGAGACTTGATTTATTAGCTAAGTAAATTAGACCACAATCACTTTTATTAAATTCCTTAAAGTAATCACGTCTAAATGTCATGTGTTGTGTGGCTCTAGTATCTAAAATTCAAGTATCATACCATGAGGAAGTAGATGCACATTTTGAAACAGTAAGAACATATTGATCACCATCACTATCACAAGCAAATTGAGCTGCACGTGAACTTTTATCATCTGAAGATTTATCATTATTATAAACTTTGGTTTTATCTTTTTGCTTAAAAGAGTTTCCTTTAAAACTTTCTATCTTTTGCCAAGAGAGTTTGCATTCATGTGCTTCATGACTACCTTTTCTACCACATCTTTTACAATATAAAAATTGCCTATCATTCTGATTATCAATTTTCTTCCATTGACTTCTACCTTTTCCTCTATCATTATGATCAGCTCTTGAAGCTATTTTATTTATAGGATTTTCTTGATAAGCAAGACATTTTCATTTGGATTATCTATTTTCCTTCCAATCAAAAGTAATGGTTTTTAATTGGTTGCTTGCCCGAAGAGACTCTAGATATGTGGAATGTGTTGGAAGAAGTGCTTTGATAAAAGTTGTGAGATAAATATCAACTTTCCCACCTGCAACATCAACATCTTGTTTTATAGCTCTAATTTATGAAGCTAGACTCATAACATCACCATTTTTCAATTCAAGATTGAATAGTTTTAACTGCAATTGATAAAAACCCTAACTTTGAATGAGAATCAAATAAAATTTTCAATTTATCAAGGGCATCCTAGGCAAGTGTGCATCCCTATATATGTTGATACACTTCTCCATTAACAGAAGCCCTTATCAAAGCTAAAGCTTTTGAATTTTTATATATCCATATTTTTTTTTCTTTAGCATCAATTGGCTCTATAGGTTGAGTATTTCCATCACATATTTTGAACCATAAATCATTAAATATAAGTGTATTTTCCACTTTTCTATGGCATTCTATCCAGTTATCTTTTCCAGATAATGTTTTCCCAATTAATTAAACAATAGATTGCATTGTGAATACAGAAAGAAACACAATTTGCATAGATTGTAAATGATTGTTGAAATTTTCTTGCCAAAATTTAGCAATGTAATCAAGCTGTAAAAAATTTATCAAAACTAAATCAATTGCACCTAAATTTGCTTTCTTTTATTTTGCTTCTTCAAAAACACTCCAGTCTTCATAAGCTTTGTACATAGATTAATTCCAATGCTCTGATACCATTGTTGGCCCAGATTGAAAAACAAGATGAAAATATGTAGAAAGTGGAAACCATTTATTATTTGATGTTCCTCTACTCAATCAGAACAATACAACAAATTTATAAAAGAGACGGCAATAATAGTTACAAATTATTATACAAAACTGCCGGAACTAAAACCAAACTATAACAAATAAACTAATACAAAAGAAAACCTAATCTAATATTTAGAGTGTAAGAAACCTGAAGATTAATATTAACACAACTATGCACGTAGTTACCTTAAGTATTCCACACACCCAACACTCAAGGGTAGTGTGACTTTGTATAGTGTCTAAAATACATTTGCCAAAAAATAAGAATTTAACGCTCCATAATACATTTGCAAAATGTATCAAAACAATTTGCTTCAAAAGCTATGTTTGCCTCCCAATATGCCGAACTTCAAAGTGATGTCATAATACAACTTTTCCCATCTTATTGTTATGGCGATGTATGGATTTTATTTTCACATCTTTATTCTTATGTAAAAAGGTCAATTGTACATCTGCAATTTGATGGGAAAAAAAGTTACCTTAATATTATTTGCAATTTGATGAGAAAAAAGTTACCTCGAAATTCCATTTTATTATCTTCCTCCTTCCGAATATTATTTAAAAGTTTAACTTTTTAACAAAATATTTATATTAATCAACTTAATTACTAAATATAAACTAAAAGTTTTTATTTAATTAATTAATTATCATAAGCACAAGCTTCATTTAATGTTGTATTTTTAATCTTTCTTAAGACAAAAAAATTAGATTCTTATATAAACTTTTACTCTTATTTCTTTACTTATTAGTCATTAGTCATATTATGAAAATTCATATATTTAATTTATATTAAAAATAAGTATAATACTTATTTATTCTTAATAATTATATTTTTTACACTCATCCCTACTCCTCCTAAGGCAGGGACTTCAACTCGCCAAGAGCTATTGTTTTCTATTATGTCATGAGGGTTAGAAATGAACTCAAAAGATGCAAGCTTTCCATTAAAATGACTTTGTACAAGTGTTAATACTTTTAGTCCTCCACCACTATAAAATTAAATTCATGGATAATGAATAGGGATAGTATATTCATTTTTCTATATCACGGCCTTTATAAACAAACCTTTTTAATATATAATTGAGACTAATTATTATTATTTTAAAATATTAAAAATAATATGAATTGTTATAATAATTTTAAGATATCAACTTCTTATGGTGTTAATTGTTTTCATGACAAGAATATATCCAACTTATGATGATTAGAAGTAAGTGTTTTATTATTGTTGTGTGGTAAATTTTACTATTTATAATTTATAAGTATTTTGAATTTAACTGTTAGATTTAGATTTAATTATATAATTTTACCATATGTAAAAAAATTATATAAAGTTTTCTTAATTTTTCTTTTGGGAATAGATCTGAATTAGTTTTTATTGATCACATTTAATGCATATAATTTATATCCTATCCAAATGAATGATAGTCCATTTCAATTTTAAATTTAAAAAATGTGAAATATTTATTAGTTCCTTGTACCGTTAGATGCACATAGTAATTGCCTTTAACCATTAGGATCTCATAATTAATCTATCTTGATTTTTTTAACAGAGTTTGTTATTTTGATATTTTTTTAATTTAAAAAAAAACTATTTATCTAAACTTTAATTGGCTCCTACCAATAAAAGCAATGAAGAAAATGAATTTTGAAGTCAGAAATAAATTATCAATTAAATGTGACAACCTGGCTTGCCCTTTCATCTCGAACATTCTCTATTTTTTGGTAATCAATTTCTTTGTTCACCACCATAACAACCACCATATCTTCATTATAGAAATTCTATTTCCATGTTCTCTTTTTGAAGTCATCAATGTTGCAGGTAATTGGGATCATTTTGAGATTTTCAAATTGCGAGTAATTGGGACCAATTTGTGATTTTCAAATTATTTTTTGTTGAGGCCTCTGTGAAACATTTCTCTCTAGGTATTTTATCGTAGTTTTAGAAATATTGGTTCCATAATTTTTTGACCAAAGAATTCTAAATTTCAAGGGTTTAACTGCACACCTTTGGCAATGCAGTGGCTATGAATGTAAACAAATAGGTATTTACCCCTCTTTATAGTGATAGAGTTTTTAAAAATATGTTGGCTTCAACGCATATATAGATTCATATATTCATCTTCTTCCATGACACACAATTTATTGTCTTGTTAGATAATTTGATATTGTTTAAAATTTATCCCTTCCACCAGATTCATGCTTACAATTATAAAAATTTGTTTACCCCAATTTTAGTTTTCCTTTGTATTGAAAAGCAAATGACTCAAAACAGTTGAAATTTCAATGCAAATGACTCAAACAGTTGAAAATTTATTTCATTGCTATCCAGACATATATTTTCTCGAATTGAGTTAAAGGCCCCAATTTTTTTATGGTATATATACAAGAAAATATAAGCACCAATTTCTTATGGCATATACCCAAGATAATATAAGCCCCAATTTCTTATGACATATAAGCAAGAAAATATAAGCTTCAAATTGGTAAATAGTGAAGGTTTTTGAATCGAGGTGTTGAGTTGTGTGTTTTCCAAGTAGCAGAGACTGAGAAAATTGTGGATTGCCTTCCAATAATCTAATAAATAAAATCATTCCACACAAACAAAGTTCTTCAAAATTACCAGATGACATGTGTGCATCTTCATCTACCTCAGAGGCGTTAATAACAGTGAGTTCAGATAATACATAGTCTGGCTTCCTTACTATGCATGCCATTGGAACATGGCCTGCTTCTTTGTCTCCAAGCTTGTAACAACTATCAATTATTATGTCAAAAAAATTTCGTTTGAAACATGCGCTGCTTCACAATTATTTCCAATCGAAAAAATTAAAATGAAAATTCAACATTAACATGTTATTCCTATCTTTTGTATACTATCCACAATGGCATTCATGTACAGTTTTCACAAAAACATAATTGCCATCTGTCATTATTCCTGCGACATATGTATTTGTTCCCGTTTTATTCCTTTTACAAAAATATGTATTATTTACACACAAAAATTATGGTGTTTGTATATATGTCATTATCATAAATTGAGTGACTCACAAACAAATGTTTTTATAAAATTTCATGATATATCTAAACATAGGCATAAAAATAACATTGAAAATCAAAACTTGGTTATGTTTTTTAAGGAGTGTAAAAACAATAGATTGGACTACTTTTTGAACTTTGCCTTCAACTCAAGGCTTATACATAAAAATGTGTCTTCACACGCATCTTCGAGTGAAACAAATGGTTCAAGTGAAATGCCAAAAATCAGGATGAAGATTTGCAAAATCAAGATTTGTAGAAATCTAGATTTTTAAAATTCCACGAACCAAACGAACAGAAGCGGGTGCCCATTGGACTACAGGAAGGGAGTTGAGGAAATTAGTAGAGACTCTTGGAAGTAGATTTCGCCGAGGATTAAAGAAACGTGGAGTTGCGGTGTTTGGTACAGGGGTAACAACAACGATTTTAGGGAGAACCACTCCAATTTCCAGGGTCGAAGATTTATCTTCTTAAAAATTATGTTTTGTCTATTGTAAGAGCATTTTGTTTTAAACCTTACCTATATGCTGTTTCGTTAAACTTGAGTTTCTCTCCATTAATTCAAAATCTCTTGAAATGAATTAAATAAACTTATACAATCGTTTTTCATCAATTTCAGTTGACACTGTTTAAACAAAACTGCATGGTTCCAAAATGAACATTCATGAAAAAAAGGGTTTTGATTGAAATCGTATATCCTCTAAGTTTTATGAATATGATCAATTTTGAGTTTTGGTTTCTATGAAACAACTCCAGATGCTGTTGCATGTAGAAAACAAACAAGAAATTGGAACGAGTTATGTTAAGTTAGTTTCTTTCTAAGAATGTCTTGCATGTACGTCACAGCATTGTGAAAAAGAGGGGAACCATTATGCATTTGATTGGAAACAATTAGTTTTCTTTTTAATTTCTATTGGGTGTGGCTTAGTTCAGAAATCGAGTTTCATTCCCAACCATAGTCTCAAAGAAAATTTGGAAATCCGTTCATTTCAGGATGAGCGATGTGTAAACTAGAGATTTGTTAGTCTTGGAGTTGTTCATTTTTTTAAAAACAAGATTCAAATTCATAGTGTGGCCATCTTTTCCAGGCTGGGTGAGAAGATAGTATAAAAAAAATTCAAGGTTTCCCCTTATTTTCGTTTGGCATCACCGGTACTGGCATAGAAGCGACTCTATAAGAACTTTTCAGCCGAGGATAAACTAGTAGATATACTCCAGCATACAATCGTTTTGCAGCGGTGTGTATGTTTAATAATTTGAGTATAAAAACTTGAAATCGATGCCTATTTGTTTGACCAAAACTGTATATAAATCATTGGTCCTTAATTAAAAACTTAGTTCCATGAACAACAAAGAACTAAACAGCAGAAACTAAACAGCAGAGGTACTAATGCAGAATATCAGGGTAGATATCCACCCACGCGGACCAACCGAATTTTGGTGTGAAGCAATGCTTCTATTCTGATACTCGGTGAACATTGTTATTCTTCTTTTGTTACTCTCTATAGCTAAAAAAAAACTTAGTTCCTCCCAACTGATATCTGTTCTATGTTCTAGTTTAGTTTTGTATTATAGTGTTTGGATCATTCAATGGCTCAGGTTTGCGATAAACCAAAAATGGGTATAAAATATATTACACCAATTATTTAGTAGTATTTGAGTGACTCCTGTTTGTAAATGATTAGTGAGTCTTGTGGTTTTGGTGATGCCAGTCTCTTATTCGGAAGTAAGTTTTTTCTTTTCATTGTAAAAATCATAATAAACATTTCATTTTCTGTCCGCCCCAGTCAATGGAGATACTCCCTGTTTGTAGATTTCATCCCTACAATTTACTCTCAGTTTCCTTATAAATTCAGTCCGCACTCTTCCAAATTTCTCCACTATGGGGTACATTTCTGCTTGAATCAAGCCTTTGGGAAAAGTGGTTTGATGAATAAGTCCTTATTTTGATACGTTGGGTTTAGATTCATTATTGCCATTATTTTGGTTAACGAAATACGATGGGCATCTCAAGATTTGAACTTTTACATTTGTTAAAAGACCTACAAAATAAGGTTAGATTAAAAATTATAAAATATTTAGAATGGAATCATTGCACAAACTTTCTTTTGTTTTAAAAGTCAAAGTAAGAGACTCTAATAATATCTATTTACAATTTATTAACTTAAGTTCAGATGATAGAAGAGTGAGATGAGAACCTAGGTAATTTTGTTGATGAATTTCGTTTGTATTGAAACTTGATTCTAGATGGTTAAAAATATAGGAATAGTGATGTTTTAATTTGTACTTCTCATCCTTAGAGTTGTGTTGTAATGGAGAGTTGTTGAATGTGGGCATAAAGGGGACGGTAGACCTGATAGGAAAACTTATGATGTTTTTTCCTTATTTGCTACATGCCAGTATTTTACATTTATGCTAGTTCATGAAGCTTGGCCAAACTCAGTAAAATAATTATGCATATGTTTGAAATCGAAGGTTAATTATTTGTTTTTCTCTCTTCCACATCCTTGTGTATGTTTTCTATTAGGCAAATGTATAAGTAGAATTAGGCACTTGGCTGCACCAGATCACTCCGATCCAATTGTGCTGAGTTGCTAGCCTTCTCGTACTAGGATCGGGTGGTTCTTAATCGAAGAACCTAGATGAGTTAACCACTCTGTAGTTGGGCGGTAAAAGTCCCTGGACCACTCTTTGGTCTCATGATAATGGATAGACAATGTTCCAATGGTTTGGAGACAAGATTACATGCAGATGGACTCATAGGTTTGATGACATGATTCTTTTATAATTTATATATTGATTTATGGTTATCATCTCATTTGACGTACTCATGATTAGGTAAATTGTCAACATTAGTGTTTTGTGGGCATTGCAAGTGGAGTTGCCAACATCTAGGTTAAAATGGAAATCCTGAAAGTCTCATCATGCGCTTCATAATTTTGGAGTTGTTACAAAAAAAACATTTCACAGAATTATAGTCTCCTCCTCATTTGATTTGGCCATTGAATCTATACAGGCATTTTGAAGCCCACATTTTCTTTCTGCATCCTCTAATCCTTCCAGCTATTGCAACGTGTATTCTATATTTTTTGGCCTTTAAATATGTATTTCAGTACCTTTTATCTGATTTGAGTCATTGCCATTACCAGTTGCTAGGGCTCGAATTTATAAGAGATTTATTAAGGTGATCAAGTTTTGTCATTATATTTTCTTTATTGGATATATTTCTTGATACCAGTTTTGCATATAGGTTATTGAATATATTTCTATAGTGGGACTTGAAATTGCAACCTCTCTTTCAAAAGTACAAGTTGTCCACCACCAGGCCAACTTAGACTCTATGATTGTAATTAAAGTATTGATTGATTAAATAGAAAAATACATGGCTAACCCTCATGTATAAGAGAAATAGAAAAGGGCGATATCTTAGAGAAAATTTGACAGCAAAGAAGTTATAGTTTTTAGAAGGTTTTGTTTCTATTTGTTTAATTGAGAATTTTTTGATGTTTCTAAATTCTAAATAAATCGTTCTATATATAAAATTGACATGTACTAAATTTAAGATTTAAAATAGATAGTAAATGGTAGTAGAATGTAATAAGAAAGCTATAATTATTATTAAATGTTTATAAAACTTCAAATTTAATATTTAATTTAAGGTTTAAAATAGATATTATTAGTTCAGGAAACTAATGCAATCATTAAATTCCATATTAGTTACATAAAACTAAAAATTTGAAGATATACTAATGTTTGCAAAAGCTATATTAATTTGAATTTTTTTTGAAATTCAAAAATACATTTTTTTGAAAATTGTATTGGCTCGTGATAAAAAAAGGAAATGAAAAAATTCAATTTTCTCCAATAAAAACACAAATATTTTCTAACAACTCTATTAATGAATGCATTAATTACAGCTTATCTTTTCCACATTTGTGACAAGTGGATTAACTTTTTGAAAAAACAACTATTTTTATCTTCCACCTCACAAATGAATGTCTAATCAATATTACTTATCCCTATGTATTTTTTTTACCAAGTTCAAATATAGAGTTAAATGTTTTATATTTCTGATTTTAAATATATTTATGACTAGTTTTACATTGATGTTTATTTTTGTAATTTGTAAAATGTTATTGGATTTTTCTTAGCAAGTTCAAATATAGATATTTTAATCAAATATAGAGTTAAGTGTTTTATATTTTTCATTTTAAATACATTTATTATTTAAGATAGTTTATGAAGAAAAGGGTGAGTGAGTAGTCGAGTTGGTGTGAAGGCGAGTCGTGAGGCGTAGTGTTAGGCTAATGATCCCGGTGCTACGCATCAACTCTGGTTCGAGTCACACTAGGTTTACCACAAACCCTTTTTGGGTCACGGGTTCTAGTCTCCCCCGTCCTCGTGGTACCAGTAGGTGTGTCGCGCCAGCGCTACTAGTCACGTTAAAAAGTTTACCAGGCGCACTGCAGTTTATAGGGGGGCCGTGCTGCACCGATTCCTGCAATCTAAAAAAAAAAAAAAAAAGATAGTTTATGAAGAAGTTATATGAATTTATAGAGTTAAATATTTTTTAAGTTGTATAATTTAGATATTCTAATCAAATATAGAGTAATTGTTTTATATTTCTTATTTTAAATATATTTATTATTAGTTTTACATTGATGTTTATTTTTGTAATTTGTAAAATGTTATTTCTTTAAGTTTACACTATATTTTACTAGCTATCTTACCAAGTTTAAATATAGAGTTAAATATTTTTTTAATTTCTTATTAGTTTTATATTGATGTTTATTTTTGACAACTATAAAATGTTATTTTTTAAAAGTTTACACTATGTTTTACTAGCTACTATTTTACAATTTTGCTCAATTTTTTTATAACATTAATACAAATTTACTACATATTTTGGTACTTTGATTTAAGTAATCAACAATTTTTTTTTGATTTAAGTACCTAAAAAAGGTTATCGTCAACAAGTTTTTGCTAAAAATTGTAACTAATTTAATTTTCCCTTCATGCAATACTACTTCAGTCAACCATAAAAACATGAAGACATGAACTTTGGTGCATGCGCCCCTTGTTTGGTAGTGGAGTTTATGAAGAAATCTTATAACTTATAAACCTTATTATCATGTTTGTGTACATGCAACAATAAGCCAATAGAAATGTATACATGCCACACCCTAAAAATTGTTAAATAATAAATAGACTATTAATAAGTTAAACATAAAATTATATGATTTGTTATTAATAACTATTTTCTATTAAGAATTATATATATATATATATATATATATATATATATATATATATATATATATATATATGCATAAATGTTTAACTAAAATAGTAATAAAATTATTAACATTTTAAAAAATAAGGTAGACTTCAATATAACTTATATAAATATGTTGATTGTAATTTAAGAATTGAAATTGGATCATCTAAAAAAATATGCATTTTAAAAAAATATGTTTTTATTAGAATTAAAGGTTTAGTAAATATATTAGAGATAAAAAAGTGATTTTTATTTATTTAAATATTTTGTTTATAATCAATTCTTTATCCAACCTTATGTTCTACTAAAGTTCTACTAAAATTTTGGTAATAAGTTCTATTAGTATTTTAGGAAATAAATATGTATAAAATGTGTTGTTAAAATTTTTTATAATAGAAGAAAAATAATATATGCATATCATGTATAATTTAATTTAGATAGAAATTTAATTTATATTAAATTTTAATTTATGAATATATTGAAGCAATTTTCCTTACCCCATCAATTAGTTCATTTATATTGTTTACTTTTGAAAATAATTAAAATAATAATGTGAATAACTATATATGTTCTCTACCATAATATTTTAAAAATATTTTTGCTCTATTCTTAAACCTAGATTTCAAATGATTATGTTATTATAACATTGCGATACATGTTTTCAAATAGAACACCCTTCAAATAGAACAAGATATAACTTATATAGATATGTTGGTTGTAATTTAAGAGTTGAATTTTCAACAATCTAAGAAGAAAGCGTTCATTTGCTTACTATATTTATTTTTTAAAATTTATTTTTATCAGAATTAGAAGTTTAGTAAATATATTAGAAATGAAAAATAAGATTAGAAAAAAAATTATAATAAGTAAGTATTTTTTATATATTTAAATTTTGTTTTATTTTATGTTCTACTAAAGTTTTGGTAATAAATTCTATTGCTTTAAAAAAAAAAATATGGATGTAATTTTTTGTTAAAATTTTGTATAATAGAAGAAAAATAAGCATATTTAATATATTTTAATTTAGATAGAAATTTTATTTATAATAAATTTTAATTTATGAAAAGTAATATTTTTTATCTTCTCAATTAATTCATTTAGATCATTCACTTTAGAAACTAATCAAAATAATAATAAGAATCATAAATATATAGGTTCCTATATCAAAATATTATTTATATTTTTCAATTATCCTAAAATAATTTCCATGAAAATGGTTTATGTGTTTGCAATATTTATTTGTCTCTTTAATTTCCATGGTAAAAGTTAAATTGAGAAAAAATTGTAAAATACTTACAACAAATGTCAAACCTAACTCTTGGTGAAAGCACAAATTTTTGAAGGAAACAATTTATTTTTTATAAATAAAAGCTAATTAAAATCCATTAAACTAGGATAAAAAAAGAAATTGGAAACAAAATTAGAAATATAGAGTATAGTGCCACATTTTTAAAGTGGAAAATAAAATAGTAAGTTTTATTATGAGCAAACATATCAAAAAAAATATAAAAAATGAGAAGGGCATGAAAATTTACAAAAACTTTGCATATAAGCCTATTGGCTTAATTCTTTGTTAGTGGAGTTTACAAAGAAAGCTTATAACTTATAAATCTTATTATTAAATATTTCTACATCCTAAAATTTAATATCTAATTTACACATGTAAATATGGAAAAATTACATCAAGGATATATTTTAATAATAATCAAGTTAGATTATTTGCTAATACATATTTGAATAAACAACTATATATAATATTATTGAAATTTTGTTTTAAAAAATACAACAGAAAAAAATAAAAAAAATTTAAAAAACAAAATAAAACTCAAGAATCATAGTAGCTTGAGAGATAATGAATTTACCAATGAGAAAATTATTAATGAAAAGGTGTAAGAGGGATATGATTAATAATCCAATCTAATAGAACATTGAAAATATCAATTAGCACTCTTGAAAATAAATGTATGATCATGAAGTTTATAGGCTAAATTTGGAGTGATACTAAGTTGTTATATTTTATTTTATTCCAAATTGTTTTCATGTGTGCAAGATATTTTTTAAAAATATTTTTATATTTATTTATTTAAAGTAATTATATTTTAAAACTTTTAATTTGTAAAATTATTTGTTTATGTAAACTTATTTATTATAATAAATCTCATATACACAAAACAATTGTCTTCTATAAGTCACATTGTTGTCATTGCAAAAATTTGCAATATTTATCTTTCATTTGACAAACATAGATTTGGAATGAGCTTCAATGATGGGCACATGTGCACATAAATAGGTAAGTATCTTATCTTTTTATGCATTGTACACGTGGCTCTACATGCAAGGCTTGTGATTTTAAGAGCTTCTTTCTACACTTTCATCCATAATCATATAAACAAACGATGATTGGTAAATGTCTCTTATACATCTCTTTTAGTGTGTTGGAATGTGCAAGAACACCTTTTAATAATTTCATATGTTTTATTAAGAACATTGATAGACACAATATTATTATTATTATTTTAACAATTATTGATATAATTTTAATAAAAAAAAAGTATTTTGAACTTTTTTTGACTTGCGGATTCAAGATTTCATCAATATTTTTTTATAAACGTTTTAGCAAAAACTTTGCTAATCTTTCTTATCTTTTCTATGTAGTCCTTCTACTCCAATCATAGACCATTCCTATCCTCCATTTTTGACAAAAGGCATGAACTCTAGCTCCACCAGAGCTCTTGTTATTCTACTTTTCAATTCTGAACTATAAAAAACAATTATTCTAAAAATACTTAAAACCTAAAATATATATCTTAAGAACTGTTCATTTCCTTTTATGTTTATCGATAGTAGATAAATTTAATTATTTTCTATCCTTTATAAATTCAGTTGAACTCCATCTTATCTTTGAATGCAACCCTCCTCATCTTTCTCTTCCTCTTTCACTTCCACTTCTCTTCAGCCTTCATTATTATTTTCATCTTCTCTTGGTTGGACAACCTCCTCTATTTCTACTATGACTTATTTAATAAAGAGATTTTCCTCTTGTTGAGGAGGCTCATTTGATTCTCTATCATCTCCATTGAGGTGGGGCTAGATGGTTCTCCTAAATCTCTTCTATTGGTAGGAAGGCGAGTGATGCCTTTTTCAAAAGTTGCTACAAATACCTCCATGGTGGTGGTTTCTTGCCAGTTAGGCTTGTAATACATATGAAGCAATGCCACCAATTATGCCACTAATTTCTACAAAATAATTTTCTTGACAAGATCTTTGATCTCATCTTATGCATTGCAATTCTTATAGTTGTTCAACAAAATTCCAACACCACAATCGGTAGTGACATATGACATGTGCACCAGATTTCTAATGTTCATCAACACTACTACTGAATCCAATATTGTCCTACATCACCCTTGGAAAATAGTTGAAAGTGCCTCAAAAATAACCATGAATGCTTCGATCATACCTCATTCTGAAGTTCTCAAGAAACATTAAGAGACCCACATCACACATTATGCTTAATTCCTAGATCAAAAGTGTTAAATAATCAAAGTTGACTTTTTGTTCCCAAGCTTAATTCTTCCCTTAGTGTGTGATGTTTAAGGGTGGCCAATACTATAATACCCTCCAATGAGCCGAGTGTGTCATCTTTCCTAGTATTGTTATTCTATTTTTGAGCATAAGACTATTGGATTGTTCAAACAATCCAGTCAAGTCTTTCCTAGGAAGTAAGCCTACTGACTCAATAAAAGTAAGAATTTCACTCAATGAATTAATATGGCTAGTGGCATTTATGCTAATATATAGATTTGATGATCTTTTCTGTACCAAATATCTTAAATGATGGATCTAAAACTTACAATTTGAAGCATTTAAGAGGAATATTAATTATACTACTCTAATTTTCAAGTAACACAAACTTAAATTGCAGATGGTCATATTATTAATAAGTTTTTCCAAGCTTAGGATGACTGAAGTTAATAGTGCATTGAAACTAAATAATCTAATGTTTATGAGGCATAGCTAATTAGGTTATATGATTGATAAGGAATATGATGTGACCAATTGACCATTTTTGGTGGTTAGAGAATTGAATTTTTTTAAAGCATAAGAACAAGTGACAAAATTTGTTGACATATGATTTTACGAGTTTCATTGCTAAGATGGGAGAACTAAGCACACAATCTATAACACATGATTTTTAAAAAAAAAATTTAATCTCACATACAAATGCTAGTTTAATTGAAAAAGAATACACCATCAAACCCAAAAACTATTATAAAGTAGGAAATCATTTTCTTTCTTAAAGTACCTTGAAATTTGTTGTGGTTACTTACCTATTTAAAATTTGTGTTGGGATTTTTTAGTATCTCAACCTTAAAGTCCAAACATTCTTTTATTACTTATTTATTTATTTTACACCCACTTTAAATGTCCTAGAAAGGAAATAGCCACGTAGTCGACAAATCCCACCTGATTTGACCATTTCATTACATTTATTAATTAAATTGAAAATGAAAAACAATTATTGCATGGATTAAGATATAATTAATAAATGAAATTAAATGGTCAAATTAGCTGGGAGTTGTTGGCAACACAATCATTTCCTCCTAAAATTATGGACCTAGTATCACAAGTTTCTATATTAAAACTTTGACAAATTTATATTATGACTATGTTATTTACTAGTTTGATAGAAGAGTCATGCATATTATTTTTGAAAATTATATTTATGGTTGATTTCACTTTTGACAAGTAGTGCATGATGTAGGTGTTGCATATGGAAAGTGTATTGGTATTGATGACTAATAATTTATTGCATTCAAATTTTCTATTTGCAATGTGTCATCAATTTAGCAAGTTAAGACTACATATCTCTTTGATATCAGAGATGGCTTTGGAAACAATGGTCTCTTTCCACCAATGTTGAGCTCTATAAATAGATATCTTAATACTATATTTTATGAGTATAGGTTGGATATCTTCTAAGGAGTGTTTATGTCTTGAATTCTATTTACCCTTACAAGCATTGATTCTAGGCATTGCATTGTAGTAGTTGTTGTTGATAATACAATTGATTCCGGCTTTTGCAATGTGTTCTTATTCTTGAAAGGGCGTTTCTACATATATTTGGTGTTGTAAGTTTATTTTCTCAAATTTTATTTAACATGTGTTTATATTTTTTAAGAGTTTATATAAAAAATTGCATCATCTCTCCTATTAGATTAAGTCATTGTAACACTAGTACATTAGGCCTCCATTTTCAACCTAAATTTTTGACAATAGGCCAATTTGGCTTGTCAAAGTTACTTTAAAAAAAAAAAAATGATCTCGATAACATCAAAATTTTGATGGTACTTAAGTTTTTTGTCAAAATTTTGAAGATACTTAAGTTTTTTGTTGAAATTTTGATGACGCTTAAGTTCTTTTGTCAAAATTTTGATGACACTTAAATTTATTGTCAAAATTTTGATGTTGTCAAGATATAACAAAAAAACAAAAGTGAAACATTTCATTTTCTTTTCACGTGGTAAATTGCAGACGGGAGGGTTCAACGTTGCTCCTCAGGCAAGAGAAACACTGACTGCAGTAAGGAAATTCATAAGTTGAAACCTGATAAGAGAAACACTGATCGCAACAAGAGAAACTTGTTCCTCAGGTAAGGGGTACTTAGAAATTGATTTCATGAAAAATATAATGTAAATAAATAAATTTATTAGTGACATTACAAAGATAGAGTTGGGGAGCCCTAAAATACATCGAAAGTCAAAATGCATTTCATTTTGCTCTCATTGTGGTACTCTAGTCGTCAACTGAAGAGATAGTGTTTCTAATGGGAGTTTGGGTAAAAATATTTTATGTTTGTTTTAGAAGATGCAATGGGAAGCTTCATAGATCTCTGACTTCATTATAGGTAAGGTTTTGTTATGATAATGGAAAAGGAAGAAAAGGAAAAGGAAAAGGAAGGGATTTGTATACACAATGTAGTACAAATGGCTTACATACAACCACATTAAGGGCTCGTGGGAATAGCAGGAGGCTAGGTCAGTTAGTAGTAGTTGTAGTAGTAGATCACAAGGGCACATCAAAGACTATTTAAGGGAAGACATGATTGAGAAGGTAAAAGAGACAGAATAAGAAATGCAAAGCATAAAGTTGAATGTAGTTTAGCTTTCCATTGAAACCATTGCAAATAAATTAAATAAATACTTCTATTGTGACTTCTTGATGAATAGAAAAAACTAGTGGAATACCATCCTTATTTTATCACAAAATTGGGGAAATTTGGGAATGTGTAGAGTTTATTTGGTCCACTGCATTTTGATTTGAAGCATGTTTTAGATGGATGCAAAACATCAAGAATGCATAGTAGGTTGTAAATGAGATTCTTGTGTTTAATCTATCAAATCTAATCAAATTTAGATGTTTATTTTTTAAAAATGCGGTGATATGTTTAAATATTTGAATGCCTTTACATGATAAAACTGCATTGTAAATGTGGTAGTTAGGGAACTTGGGGAGATTTAATCTATTAATTTAGTTTCATATTTTGACATAATCCTCATCTAATAAAAATAGTCTAATATTATTTGATTAGATTGTATTTTACTACAAAGAAATATACAAAATTTTAAAATATTCTTAGCAATCTACATTCAGACAATGTGATAATTTTATAACATGCCTCTAGTGGTGTCCTTTTATCATCTCTCATTCTTACCCCCATCCTGCAATCATGACTCAAATTACAATATTGATCATAAAGCAACAATGGGCTATATCCCACACATGACACTTAGCCAAAAAGAGTATTATGGTGCATAGGAGCCATAGAATTCCCAGGAGACATGATATAAACCTATCATGTTGTGTGAATTTAGTACGCTAATGACATTTCAAAACTTATAATGGGTTCAGTAAAAAATGTCATAAATGCAAAACAATAAACCAAATAACATGTTTGTTAGGAGACCAGTCCTTATTTGTATAGTATATACAAAAATAAGAAATAAAAGGGGTAGATGCTATAGGAACCGAATTGTAGCACCTTTTTACCCTTTATTAGTCATGTCATGCCATTGTAATCATACTTAAGTTCTTATATTGATCATAGACCAATGATTGACTATATACTACCCCTCAAAAGTAGTCAAGAAGAGTACTATTGCATTTCAAACACTTCAAAGAAAAATTGAAATGGTTTAACATAATATAAAACCAAATTAGTATGTAAAAAGAGAATTTTTGATGGTGGAAGGAAGCATGATAAATTATTAATTCAAAAATTAGGCGTTTCAACTTGAAATCTCTTATAGGATTGTTATTATTATTAAGATTCTATATAGAAACTTGTTACATTTAAGATAATAGTCCTCACCTTCCATCTAGTTTTGGCTTTAGTTTTAGTTCCACTGACATGATTGATTTGGAGTGATTTCTCTATTTTCTTCAACAAAATAGAACAATCAATATTTTAGTTTAAGTTATAGGTACTGCATTAGTTTTGGAGTTTCCCTGTGTACTCCTTGTGAGTGGCCTTATACTTTTGAACCCATTGACCTATTTGATTAGAAATAGTCTTTTTATTTTTTCCAACATCAATATCAATTGATTATATTGAATAAACCATGCTATTTTACAAAAAGGGTATACCTATAAGTTAAAATAACATGCAAAGTTCTAGATTTTACAAGGGTTTAAAAATCTACTTGAGGATTAATTTTCTTAGACGATCAATGTGCAACTCTACGTAGTTTGTAACTTGAACAAGTGCCTGCTACATGTGAGACATCATCTCTTCAATATCATGGGTCACAAGGGAGATACAGAGGAAATAACCATTTTGAGCCATCACTACCATTGTTAGTTATCTTGCTTAGGTTTCTTCACAAAATCCACAACTATCCTTGTGCTTCATACTTGAAGGTGGCTAGTACAATATAGGATTAGGTATAGCCGTCTCTATTCACAAAAAATAACTAAGAATTTTCCCACTATTGAACTCAAAATTATTACTTCTATCTTCCCAAGAATGAGAATGACATTACTACAAGATCTTACTATCTTGTTACATGAACATTATATCAAGCCAAATGTTTTGTAGCATCTATAAGACAAATATTTTACATCATGACTAAAATAGCATTTTCCCAATATAGATAAGTAAAGCTATGCAATTTACTCTATGGTTGTCATTACTAGATATTGACAACCCATGTATCAAATTTCCTTAATTGCATGATAATTCATAGTTTGGATTGATCTGAATCATATAAATGATGAATTGACTAATCTTGTCATTCTACTCTATACATCTCCAATTCACTACTACAAATATGCAATTCCTTCCTTGTACTCGTGGTTGGAGATGTAGCTTGTGTAATTAACTTGTAGGTTTGATGTGGTGTTCTAACCATAGGCTCTTCACTCTCTCCTCTTTACTTACACATAATAAATGATAAAGACAAACTAGGGGGCTACACAATGGAAGCTTTTTTTGAGTTGGGGGAATGAAAGGGAAAATAAAAGTTATTAAATTGATTAAGTTATAAACTATGCCCCCACCTAGATTTTCTAGTCATTCATTCATTTAGGATTAAAAAATGAATATATATTTTGTCTCTTGTTGCACCCTTTTGATCTATGTCTCTAAAGTGATATTTTTTAAATAAATATATTTTTTATTATATATATATATAAATTGTACAACTCATTTGATTTGTTTAGGTGCCACCCTTATTGAAGAGATAGTAATATTTTATTATTTTTGATTATATACAACATACTACTAATGATTGTATGTTTATATTTGATATAATTTTATAGCTGAATATTTTTCTGTGAAGAAAGTCCACACCTAACAATATGAACCTAGAACAAAAGAAGGCAAAAACTACTAGATTGTGGTCTTAGTTCAAAAAAAAAGGTGATGAAATTTTTTATTGTTCTTGCAAAAAATGTAAGGGATTAAAGAATCAAAGAACTCTAATCACAACAACTCAGAGACATTGTAGGCAACATGATCACATTGAAGGTGGACAAAGTTTTCATCCTTTGGTGAATGTAGATTTCCACTTGGTGGAACAAGGAGGTTTGAATATCGAAGCAAAAGATAATCCTCCCATGGAAGTGGATGATCCTGAGGAAGAGAACACAATTGAAGATGTTGGTATTGGCAAAACTGATCATGTGCCAGAGAATAGGACTGAAGAAGATGTCATTGATGCAACTAATGAGGATGATGAATACGATGATAGTAGCGCATCTAATGATGATGATGATGAGAACCTTGATATACCTATAATTGAAAAGGCATATGAGCCCTTGTACCAAGGTTCCCAAACAATGCTTCTCTTCGTTGTATTATTGTTGGTGAACTTCAAGTTTATGAATGGTATGTCCAATGTAGCAATCTTACATATGCTAAGGTATAGTGTCATTTTTGTCATCTTCTATGTTAGCATACCATTAATGTTCTTTATATTAACAATTTTTTTCCATAGGTTGATAGGTGAGTGTTTGTTACCACCATCAAACATTCTACCTCGCTCTTACTGAGAATTATCGACCATTATGAAAGATATTGGAATGGAGTATCAAACAATACATGCATGTCCCAATGATCATATTATATATCATAAGCAACATGAATTTGCAATAGAATGCCCTGATTGTCACATTAGTAGATATCGATAATATCAAATAACCAAAAATGTGCCTCATAATGTTCTTTGATACATTCCCATTACTCCACGTCTACAATGATTATTCAAGTGCACTAGCTTGGCACAATTTATGAATTACCATGCACACAATAGAAGTCAAGATGACATTATGCAAATGCTAGAAAATGCTTCTAAATTTAAGGACATAGAAGATAGGTGACCACTATTTAAAGAAGAACCTCATAATTAAAATCTTTCATTGGCAGGATACGATATCAATCATTTGGAGAGATAATATCTACTTACTCAGTCTAGCCTTTTTTTTAAATTAACAATAACATTCCTCCTTGGATGTCCATAAAGAAGGAGCACTTAATGTTGCTAACAATTGTACCAGATATTTTTCCATTTAGTAGTAATCTAAATTAATTTATAAACACAATATCAAAATAACCATAATAATTATGTTTTGTTTATGTTCATTCAACTAGGTGAGTACCAAGTGAAAGATATGAATTTATATATTGAGCACCTTATTTATGAGTTGTTGGAGTTATAGAATGGGGTCACTATGTATGACATCTCTAGACCAATAGGTGAAAGACAATTTCAATTATGTATAATGCTTGTATGGACAATACATGATGCCCCTAGGCTAACACATTTTTGTGGTATGTAAAACTGTTAACATATATTTTTGGTATGTAATAGTGCTAACACATTTTTGTTGTATGTTTAAGTTGCACGTGATAATTGTAAATATGAATCTTCTAAACATGTTTGTTGATATTAAGGTCAATTTGTCTATCAGTGACTCAACACTTAGTCAAATGGTTACATTTCTGCTGAGCTCTATAGTTACAATCAAGCTTATCATTCATACAACAATGTTAACCAAGTGTCTCAGTTGCTACCAAGCTAAACAAATAGTTTTAGTTCATGCCAAGCTACACAATATCTACCAAACATTAAAGATAGTTTATATTATAGCCTAAGCATAGAAGTGTCTACCGAGCTATCAAGTGGATGTGATAAAGACTCTAGTGTTAACCAAACTCTGTAGTGTTAACCAAGCTCTATAGTGTCTACCGAGCTAGCAGTGTTAACTTAGTGAATCTAATGTTGACAGATCATGCAGTGTCAACTAAGTGATGCAGTACCTACTGAGTTTCTCAGTGTTCACTGAGTGACACAGTGTTGATTGAGTTCGAGCTACTCGAGAGTGATTAGTATGGATTGAGATTCTACTTCAACCAAGTGCCAAAGTTTTTTGAGCATTGATAGTGTTTGCCATGTATCAGAACATCATTGAGTTTGTCTTTAGAACCCGAGTTACAAGAGTTGGGCTAACTTTGTGAATTATGATAAATTTGGTATTGTGGCCAACTCTATAAGGTTATGAATTGGATTGGTATATATGTAATGCATTGTATCATATTCAAATATGTATGTGAAGAAGAATAAGGAGTGTATGAGTGCGAATTGAAGAAGGCTACAAGTAGTATAAGGGACAATAGAGATTTATCTATCACATATAGGTGATCATTGTAATATAAGGAATCTCATTTAGCAAATCAAAGTTACAGATCAGGTATCAACCACTGATTCATCCTAATAGGTGCATTAGTCAAATCCTTTACTAGGGTAGACTTAATTGTCTTTTTTTGAATCTCCTAACCGAGTGCATACTTTGTTGTATGTTTGTAAATCCTTTAACAGGGTGGACCTAACAATCTTTATTGCTCCTAATAGGGCAGATCACCAAATGTGGTCAATTGTGAGCCTTAGCAGGTTAACTTTATACTGTAGTACTAAAGCTTGTGGGTATCATCCCCCCTAGTTTTACTTTCTAATTTGAAGGTTTTTGGTTCACCATATCTTGTGTCAAAGTGTTATGAATGTTTTATTGCTTTCATTCTTTCATGCATGCAATTAGATTAGAATAATATATGAAGGATTAATTGATGAAATAAGAGAAAGTTTTATTAGTTCCTGATTCACCCCTCGCCTCTTAGTAACCTAGCCTACCTTATATTTCCAAAAACTGGTATTAGAGCTAATTGTTCTCACATCAGAAGTTTGATAGCTTGAGATAAGATCAAAGGAAATAGAGGTATATAGGCTAGATAAGGCTATTGAGAATGAAAAGTTGGATCTAGAATTGGTCATTGGACAACTCAAGAAAGCAAAGGAGAAACTCTCTTAATCATTGAAAAGAAGGAAAGATCTTGTAGTAAAAATGGATGACAGTCTCTACACTAAAAGAAGTATTGAATACTTATGTCTAGAAAGAAATTTAGATGAAGCAAATGCAAAAATTAGAAACCTATTGGATAAGAACTCCAATCTTGAAGAAGAAGTCAGAAAATTGAAAAGAGAGCAAGAAATCCAACTAGTTAGATTATGTGAAGTCATGGAAGAAAAAGACAAAGCCAAAGAAGTTATAGAAGAAAAGGACAATAAAATTCAACAACTATCCCTTCAACAAGAAGATTTATTGATCAACTCAATGATGCAAATCAAGAGCTTATCAATATAAGGATAGAGAATGAAAGACTGCAAAATGATCTCAGTATTGAAAAACAAACCAATGAAAGAATGATGAAATCTCAAGAAAGCATGAATCAATTAAATAAGAAAAGTCAATATAGACACAAAGGAAAAGCTAGATGAGGATATACAAAAGAACATGAATCATCTCAGTAAGGAGCTCAAAAGAACAAAAGGCCTACTTGCAGTCATTGTGGTAAGTTAGGTCATCATCAAACAAATGTTGGAGTAATGGTCAAAACATTTTTAATGAAAAGTGTTACAGTGGAAACAAGCATGGACATTGAGCAAGGTAATGCACAAAGAAACCTAAGTTTGAAGGAAAGTGTCACAATTGCAAGAAACAAGGATACAAATCTTCAGAGTGCAAAACCAAGAAATGGAACCTAGCAGAACAAATTGTGAAAGAAACATTTGTATGGGATTGCAACACATGGTGTAGATGTCACTACTATGGTCAGTTTGGGCACATTGGAGTAAACTGTGTGAAACATCACATGAGGAAAAGAGATACTACAAAAAGATGTTTTATTTGTATAGAACTTGGACATCTTGCCAAGAACTACATAAACATAGGAAGAATTGAAGATGAAAAGAAAACCAAAGATGACAATATTAGAAAAATAATGAGGCAACAATGGGAACCAAAATCGCTAGACAATGCAAACCAAAGTCATGAAATTATTAACACCTAAGTCAATGAGTTGGGTGGCCCAACCATTTCAACTTAGTTCCCTATGTAGATCACTAGAACTATGATTCAGAAGAATTCATCTAACATCAGTTCCAACCAACAAGTAGAAAAATCTATATCAACATTCAAGATGCATAGGGATCACTGAGTGATAACAAAAGTTCAAGACCTTACTGAGCATGGTCAGGTTACATATCATTTCATAATGCAAACACCGAGTTGGTGACTCTACCGAGTACCAAGGTTAGACCGAATGGTGGTAATGTTACCAAGTTTTGAAGCTCTTTGAGTTGGTAGTTCTTACCGAATCAGGAGATCTTACTGGGTTGAAGGAGTCTTCCAAGCATTAAATGTTAGATTGTGACTAATCAGGAAAGTACTGTACATACTATTTTCCATTCATAGATTCGCCACTAAAGTTATGGCTAATTATGGCCGACATGTTATAACCCTAAAGTGGTTTAATACTTGTATAAAAGGGTTTTAGGGTTGGGTATTTTTCATTATGTTGTGATGTGAAATTGGTTCTTGTGACGGTATTGAGCTGTAAGGGATTACAGATTGTAATCAGGTTGTAATCACTGGATTGTAATAAGATCAAACTTGCTGTTTGGTGGACATAGCCCAGGGATTGGGTGAACAACGTTAAATCTTGGTCCCTTGTGTTCATTTCTATGTGATCTATTATTTTCTGTTATTGGTTATATTTGCATGTAGTTTTTATTTTTGTCCGTGGTTTATCCTAACAAGTATTATCAGAGCTAGGTTTTGGCCTGGTCATGGGTTCAAATCTCCCCGCTGCCTTCCTGACCTGCATAAGCACCTAGTATGCACGTCGAGGGGGAGATTTTTGGGTGATGCGATGCGCTCCCCTGCCCACAGGTGGTTAATTATGTGGTGTTCCATGTTCACTAAAATTCATGGCTTTTGGTGCAACGACAAATGGGCCCTACAATTGGTATCAGAGCGAGGTTGTATTTTAGTTATCCTCTATAAGAAAGTCTCACGGTTAAGTGGGAGTCTCATGGTTGAGTGGGAGCGATGGCAGATGAGGGTAAGCTGAGGGTTGACAGGTTTAATGGGTAGAACTTCTAGTTATGGAAGATGCAAATGGAAGACTATCTATATCAGAAGGATTTATGGAAGCCGTTGGAAGGAAAAGCCAAGAATCAGGGAACTATGTCAGAGGCTGAATGGGATCTTTTGGATAGAAAGGCACTTGGAAGCATTCAGTTATGCTTGGCACCATCAGTGGCATTTAATATTACAAAAGCAAAGACGACAGAAGATTTGATGAAAACCCTAGCGACACTGTATGAAAAGCCCTTCACTTCAAACAAGGTATTTCTCATGAAGCATTTATTTAATATGAAAATGACAGAAGGTGGATTTGTTGCAGGTCATTTAAATGAGTTTAATACTATTACTAGTTAGTTATCTTCTGTGGGTATCAATTTTGATGAAGAAATTAGGGCTCTCTTGATTTTGTGTTCTTTGCTTGAAAGCTGGAATGGCTTGGTAATGGCGGTGAGTAATTCTGTTCTTGGATCTAGTACCCTAAAATATGATGATGTGATCAGTGTTGTTTTGAGTGAGGAAACTCGTAGGAAATCCTCAGGTGGATCTACATTAGGAAGTGCTTTGAATGCACAAAGCAGAGGCAGAACGACTGAAAGAGGAAGTAACTCTGGAAATCATGGGAAATCAAGAGGAAAGTCAAAGGGGAGGAGGTCTCAATCGAGAGGACCAAATGATTGCTGGTATTGTGGGAAACCAGGGCACAAAAAGAAAGATTGCTAGAATCGAAAGAAAAATGAAGGAGATAAATCAGACGAAGAGAAGGAGGCAAATGTGGTAAGTAACAAATCTGAAGAGGATGCTTTGCTTCTATCTTTAGAGAGTGTTGATGATTCATGGGTTTTAGATTCTGGTGCTTCATTTTATGCTACACCTCATAGAGGTTATTTCATTGATTATGTCCAAGGGGATTTTGGGCTTGTTTATTTGGGGGCTAATGAACCCTGTTAGATTGTTGGAAAGGAAAAAATTAAGATTAAGTTGCAAAATGGGAATCATTGGCTACTACATGAGGTAAGACATGTTCCAAGGCTAAGTAAAAATTTAATTTCAGCCAAGCAACTCGGTGATGAGGGCTGTGTAGTTACTTTTAATGATAAAAATTGGAAGGTTTCAAAAGGTTCCCTTGTAGTAGCAAAAGGTGTGAAAGTAGGCACATTATATCTTTGTACAAGTCATATTGTTCCTACTACTTTGATTGTTTCAGAGAAAAATGAATGTTTAGGAACAATTGCTGTAGTTGAGCAGGGAGAACAAATAGCTATTGTAGATTCTGATACAGCGCTGTGGCACAACATACTTGGGCACATGAGTGAGAAAGGTATGAAAGTACTTCATTCAAAGAAAGTTTTACTAAGTTTGAAATGTGTTAATACGGATTTCTATGAAAGTTGTGTGTATGGAAAACAAAAGAGAGTGAGTTTTGTAAAGACTAGGAAGGAAAACAAAAAGGAGAAATTAGAGCTTGTGCATACAGATGTATGCGGACTAGCTCAAGTATCTTCCCTTGGTGGCTCTCATTATTATGTTACATTTATTTATGATGCAACTAGAAAAGTATGGGTTTATTTCCTTAGACATAAATCTGATGTATTTCAAACTTTTAAGAAATGGAAATGCTTGGTTGAAAATGAGATTGGTAATAAATTAAAATGTCTCAAATATGATAATGGTGGTGAGTATTGTAGTCATGAATTTGAAGATTATTGCTCCACTAATGGTATTCGTAGATAGAAAACTGTTCCAAGGACTCCACAGGAAAATGGAGTGGCTAAATGCATGAACAAGACTATAATGGAGCACACAAGGAGCATGAGGTTGCATGCTGGGTTGCCCTTACACATGTGGGTGGAGGCTATCAATACTGTAGTATATTTTATTAATAGAGGCCCCCCTACTCCTTTGGGCTATGGTATTCCAGAGGAAGCATGGACTGGTAAGAAGGTGAGTTATTCTTTTTTCAGGACCTTCGGTTGTGAAGCTTTTGCTCATATAGACTCTGAAAATAAAACCAAGCTAGAAGATAAATCAAAGAAATGTGTCTTTTTTGGATATGACATTAATGAATTTGGTTATAGGCTTTGGGATTTTGAAAATCTTAAAATTTTTAGAAGTCGGGATGTCATATTCAATGAGAAAGTGTTGTACAAAGATCTGTTGCAAGAACATGAGAAGAAAGAAGATGATTATGTAGTACTGGATGATACTCCAAAAGCTGATGTTCCAACCATTCCTCATGATGTGCAACAACTGCAACAACAAATACCACACACACCAGTGAATGTTAGATAGTCAATGAGGCAAATTAGACCTCCACAAAGATTTTCTCCCTCTTTGTATTCTATTTTATTTACTAATGCTGGTGAACCTGAAAGTTATGATGAAGTTGTGTAGGTGGATACTAATATTCAGTGAGAATCTGCAATGAAAGATGAAATGGACTCTTTACTATAGAATAAGACATGGGATCTATGCAAGTTGCCTACAGGTAAAAAGGCTTTACAGAATAAGTGGGTTTATAGGTTGAAAGAAGAGGAAGGAGGTAAAAAAATATTTAAGGCCAGGTTAGTTGTAAAAGGATTTGCACAGAAAAAGGGAATTGATTTTGATGAGATATTTTCTCCTGTTGTTAAAATGATTTCTATCCGTACTATTTTAAGTTTTTTGGCTACTGAAGATTTACATTTAGAGCAGTTGGATGTTAAAACAACCTTTCTTCATGGTGATTTGGATGAAGACATATATATGGCCCAGCCATGGGGATTTAAGGTCAAAGGTAAGGAGAACTTAGTGTGCAAATTGAAGAAAAGTTTATATGGCTTGAAGCAAGCACCTCGGCAATGGTATCTGAAATTTGACAGGTTTATGCATGAGCATGGCTATAACATGTGTCATTCAAATTATTGTGTTTATTTTAAGAGGTTGGATGATGATAACTACATTATTTTATGTCTATATGTTGATGATATTCTTGTAGCTGGGTCTAACATGGATCATATTAAGGGGCTGAAATGCCAGTTAGCACATGCATTTTCTATGAAGGATTTGGGGGCAGCAAAACAAATCCTTGGTATGAAGATTTACAGAGATAGGAAGAACAGAACATTGATGCTATCTCAAGCTGATTATGTTGAGAAGGTGTTACAACGTTTCTCTATGGAGAATGCTAAAGCTGTCAGCACACCTTTATCTGGTCATTTGAAATTGACTAAGGAGATGTGTCCCAGGACACAAGAAGAGGAGGATAAGATGTCCAAGGTACCCTATGCTTTAGCTGTAGGAAGCTTGATTTATGCTATGGTATGCACTAGGCCAGATATTGCACAAGCAGTGGGAGTGGTTAGCAGGTATATGAGTCATCCAGGCTTTGAGCATTGGAATGCTATCAAGTGGATTCTCTGATATTTGAGAGGAACATCCAATAAGTGTTTAAACTTTGGGGGCTCTACTACTAATTTACAGGGCTATGTTGACTCAGATTTTGTAGGGGATATTGATGTCAGGTGGAGTACTACAGGTTATGTCTTTACTGTTGGTGGGGTAGCTGCGAGCTGGGTTTCTAGGTTACAAAAGATTAATGCTCTATCCACTACAGAGGAAGAGTATGTTGCTGCTACAGAGGTAGCCAAGGAGATGATATGGCTTTAGTTCTTCTTGGAAGAATTGGGACATCCTTAGAAGGATAATTATTTGTTCACAGATAGTCAGAGTGCCATTCATCTTGCTAAGAATTCAGTTCTGCATTCTAAGATCAAACACATATAGTTGTGATACCATTTCATTCGATCAATTTTGGAGGATGGATAGTTAAAGCTAGAGAAGATACATACTAATGACAATCCAGTAGATATGTTGACAAAGGTTTTAAGAAGGGAGAAGCTAAACTCCTCTTTAGCTTCGATTGGTCTTTTAGATTGCACATGAATAAAAGAATAGTAGAGTCTAGGGTGGTTTGATCCAGTGTGAGCCCCATGTGGTAGTGGTATTGCTACAGGATCAGTCTCCAAGTGGGAGATTGTTGTTTAGTGTGGAACCTGATCAGGAAATTACTGTACATACTTCATAATTAGTGGGGTTCGGGGCATCGGCCCGAATTTTCTTTTTTTTGGGTACTATTTGCTAATTATTTTGGTACTATTCGCCATTCATAGATTCACCACTAAAGTTATGGCTAATTATGGCCGACATGTTATAACCCTAAAGCAGTTTAATACTTATATAAAAGGGTTTTAGGATTGGGTATTTTTCATTATGTTGTGATGCGAAATTGGTTCTTGTGGCGGTATTGAGCTATAAGGGATTACAGATTGTAATCAGGTTGTAATCACTAGATTGTAGTAAGATCAAACTTGCTATTTGGTGGACATAGCCCAAGGATTGGGTGAACCACGTTAAATCTTGGTGCCTTGTGTTCATTTTTGTGTGATCTATTATTTTTTGTTATTGGTTATATTTGCATGTAGTTTTTATTTCTGTTTGTGGTTTATCCTAACATTAAAGACCAAATCGAGTAGAGGATATCCTATCACCAAGTGAGTATACATACAAAGCATTAATGGTGATTTAAAAGGGGAAATTTGTTAAAAAGGAAGAAATCAAATGCATTGTTTCACCAAAAATTTTCAGAGCATAAAGTGAAGAGTGAATTTAAAGTTTTTGAGCGATTTGAGGTAGTGTTTTTGAAGATTTTCTCTTTTTGGAAACCCTACTGATCGATGGCATCTTCAAGAAGAAAAATAAAGAAAGGATGGGAAATATTAGTTCATGGAGTGGATTGCAAGGCTCCTGCATTCAACTAGTTCGACAATTGTAGAGTCATTAGATCTTGCTGGAGCAAAATTGCAAATTCTGTCCAAGGTACTTCTTGTCCACGATATCCATTCATTCTATCATTGTTCAATCAAAGAACTTGGAACCCTGGAAATGAATGAAGCATTGAATAAGTTGTGTGGATGACATTCTCAAACCTAAGCATAATCATTTGGAAACAAAGGGCTTAACTCATATTCTACATATGTCGAAGGACTTTCAAGTCAAGTAGATCATATTTATTCTGAGTCGAGTTCATAATGGAAAATTGTGGTTAGACCACCCTATCTTGATAACAAAGAAAATGATGCACAAAATCACTGGATTTCCCATGTTGAATAAAGCTAAAACCACTAAAACCCTAGGTCAGGAAAAATTGATAAAGCGTACTCTCACCGAATGGGATAGAAGAGGCATAAAGCTAAGTGACATGATAGACATGAAATTGAAGTTTGGGATCCATGTGATTTCCCACAAGATATACAACTCAAGCTAGTTGAACATTGTGTCATGTAAGGCTATTGATTTGGCATACAAGGTGGTGAAGAATAACTTGTCTTTTGACCTTGCTGAGCTATTGCTAACACAATTCAACAAGAATATGGAAAGTATTAGAGTGTCAAAGAACAACTTGTATAAGTTTAGTTCTCTTTTGACAAGTCTATTTTTCTTTGTTCAAAAGTTTTTCCCTTCCAAAGGTTTTGTAGAATGGAGAAAGGATGTTCTAGTATTATACCAAATCAATGAATACATAGCAGAATTGGGTGAAAATTTTAGCAGTATTATGGATAATTACTTTGAGTCATTCAAGGAAAAGATACAAAATAGATTTAGGATACCTAGGAAGCTTGTAGAAGACTATGAACAAGATATATGTTTCATGGTTGACTATGACAAAGTTTATAATCAAGCAGTTAGACCTAGAGTGGCATGGGTTAAACCTCTGGATTATGAGGTATACTAAGGATACCATTGAAGCTCTACTAAATGAGCCTGTGGATCCTAAAGACACTTATTTTGGAACATATGATGAGGCAAAGGCCATAATTGAGCTTGAGATAAAGCTACCTTAAGTAGTAAGCAAAGGAAGGAAGAGGATGTTGATGTTTTAAAATACACTAAAACTACTAAGCAACAAAATGCTTAATACCAAGATGATAATACTCATACAATCTAAAGGTCAGCCAATTCTTGTTAACAATTGCATGTGTAAAACATTTAGATCCAACTTCTACAAAACCAAAGGTGGTTTTCTACTCTTTTGGCTCTGCAAAACTAGGGTGGGTATACCTAGGGATGATTCAAAACTGGAACAATTGTATGAGGATTATTCTTAGTTTCATTCTGATTCTCATTTCAAAATCCTCAAACATATACATAATTCTTACTAATTTGATAAACACATCCCATAAAATAGATATGGCCAAGAATTCTTCTATAGATCTACAGATGTTCTTAACAATAGTGGCTAACTGAAGCTAAAACATTCCATGCAGACAAGTGCTAGCCAGCTTTGAAGATCTACAAGAAATAAAAGTAAAATTTGATTTGATGCTGTATTTTGATAATTATTTATGATATATTTCTCCTTCAGCTGAATCAATTTGATCAGTGCCTAATCCATTGGGGTTCAGAGTCTATAGCAAGTTCTCAGATCTAGTTTGTTGCCTTACAACAAATTATATCAGCAATTCTTATTAGAATTTATCATTCAAAACCCTTTCTACTACTAAAGAAACCTTATCACATTCATCAAAGATTTTATTTAATCCATTGAATTAACAACAGTGATAAATAGATATACAACCTAACTAGATTGCATTCAATTGCACAAGCCTTTACTTATACAACATCAAGACAACCAAGTAATTGGAAGGAGACAAGATTCAGAAAGAATTTATATGGGGATAGTTCACAGTTTGTATTCATTTTCTTTGAAAATGGTATATCATTTACAATAGACTCAGAATGACCTTTAGAAAGAAACACAACTCATTCTATATTCATGTATTCTCAAAGAATTGACAGAGAAAATACATCATAAACTTGCTTTCAAAATTTGGACCAAAAATAGACTAAGCATATTACTTAGAAAAATAGAATTCAGACCTTTCTTTTAGCCTTGGAATCTCACTTAAATAATGTGAGATGCAACAAGCTTCAGGCTAAGAGAAAAGGACAGGTGTCCTCTTACAAAATGAGTACATTCTTCCTTTTTTCCTCATATTTCCTTAATAACTCATCTGCCTCCCCTGTTGCTACTATGTTGGCAATTAGGTCCTCTACAGGGATTGGCTTGCTTGGAGGCAGAATAAAACCCCTAATGGCCTTAACCTCATTTGCAATATAACTATCAGGGTCACACATCCTATAGGGCCCAGTAGCAAATTTGTATTGACCTAAATAGTCACTTAATTCCTCAAATGCATTCTTGCCTATTTCAAAATCTCCTACTTTAAAGGTTCTACAAACAAAGGTAGGCTTATGAAAAGAAGGAGGTATCATTTCTTTATTCATCAATAAGAATTGCCAAAAGAATTCAATAATAGCCAGTCTGGGAGGAAAATATTTTGGCAATAGATGAGGAGGCTGTGGGCATGCAAAAACTCTGATTAAAGTACATTCTTTAAACAAAAATACACTTCCCCAGTTATGATCTAATTTTGTTTTTTCATCTAAGAAAGAAGGCCTAAGCAGAGTCTTCAAAACATTGGGTGCCCTAAAGAAAGCATGATCTAGTTGCCTCATAATAAAAAAACTAAACAAATTAAAAAATACTAGGGCATTTGAATAAAAGAAATCCTTATGCCAAATACGAGTCCAGAGTTGCACAGGTAACTCACCAAATTAATCAGAAGTTTGATCAATGAAGTCTCCACTGATGTACCCAATGTTGCTATATAGGATAAGGTGCATCAGTAATGAATAATGGTGGAACTTGAAGTCTTTCATCTCTCCTTTCTTAGCATCACAAATCTGCATGTGCATACTGTCAATGATAAAAGCCACATAATCATACTCCTTATGATGAAAAGGATCCTGTATGTCACATGCCATCAGAAAAAAAGAACCATATACACAATCCTCTGCACCATCACTCCCCAATACTTTGTGCAACCCATACACTATGTTTTTGAAGTAATTTTTGAACCTACTCAAAGGTAAAAAGTCTCCCACCTTTCTTGGAATTAACCCTGCCTTCTTAACTTTGTAAGGAATATGTGGCAACATGACATTGTTTACAAAATAGGTTTTATTCCTGGCAAATTTTCCTTGTAAATCTGCAATGTCAATAGGTACATCCATTTGTCCCATCAATCCAAAAGCCTCAACAAAAGAAGTTCTGTCCAATGTACATAATACACTCCCATTATGCCTGTGGAAAGCCCTGGTTACTGGATTGTATGAATTTATTAGGGCCTTCAACAGATCAAAATCAATGAACACTTCTGGGAATATTAATTTTTCCATATTTTTGTTCCATGGGTTACATACTGGTAGATTCTCTATTCTATTCTGATAAAAGTACATGAAAAGATCGTAACCAGTCATTCTAGGGCATTCAAAATCTCAAACAAAAACATAAGGGTCTCTGAATATATGATCGTTTGCAAAAATTGCATTTGACGACCCTGGAAGGAGTTTTAGCTAGTCTTCTACATGCTTGTTCGGTTTTCTAACCCTTGTCCTCTTTTATGTCTTAACAGCAGATTTCTTTCTTTGTCCTTCTAGTGTGACTTCTACAACATCATCACCCTTGTCCTCGAATTCAAATTATTCTTCATGCATCTCTTCAACTTCTTGGTTAGCCATGTTTTCTTCAAACTATATTTTGAATTCTTTTGCAATTGTGCAGGATACACAGAGCTCTGTAACTTTCAAATTTCAGAACAGAACAGAAACAAGCTTCTTGATGTTGACAATTCAATCAAATCCTTGACATTTTAATTACATATCTGCCAGCCTTTTTAAAATAAATTTATCATGCATGATCTTTAAAAATTATGATCGCAAGTTTCCATCAGGGTATATCAGCCGCAAAATTTGATTCTGATGTACTTTTCAAAGCTTTATTTTGCTTGGCTACAGTTATTTTGTCCTTTTTTCTTATCTGTCGTAACACATCAGATGTTTTTTTTTTTTTAAACTGTCTTCCATTCTTATGCTGAGTCAAACCTTCAATCTTCGTAATGCCGGAGGTGCCCTCGATGGATCTCTACATTCACTCGGAGAGGCTTCAAAATGCCCTAATCATAAGAATGTAATGGTGCCTTGACGCTATTTTGCAAATCCCTTTTACGTTATTACGACGCCTTTTACCCCGTAGGATCTCAAGCATTTTTACTGCATACTTCTGCTTTTACAATTTAAGCTTCTTTCATATAAGTGTAAAAATCCTTATCTCAGCCTTCTCACCTTTTACACTCATACGCAACCCTTCACACTGGAGCATCAGAAACCTTTCTACTAACATCTTTGTTCTTACGATTCAACCATTCCTCATATGAGCGTAAAACCTTTTCTCAAGCTTTCCTTCTATCCTTTACGCTCATACGTGCATGTATCTGCAGAGATCTGGGAAATTCCTTCTACGTTGCTTCGCTTACTTCATTTCCTGGGACACCATAAGGATTCAAAACTTAGTTTCCGCTTTTACGATTTATCTTCATTCGTAGCATCGGAGAGCCTTCTCAATTGATATTGTGTTCTTACGTTTACCCTTTATCGTATAAGCATAAAGCCCTTTATCTTTATCTTCATTTATTCACCACTTTATGCTTACATGCTAATATTGAACTCGTAACCACAGAGAAATGAAAAAACAACCCTTCGTTCATACGCTTAACTTACAAGCGTAAGGGCGTAATAACAAAAATTGCCCTTCTCAGATATCAACGACTCATATTTGATCTCAGAAAATTTAAAAATAACGTCGCCGTTGATTTCATACACATGCAAAAATCATACCTCAAGTCACGTGCCACGCAGGATGGGCCCATCTGACATAGATGTCATGCCTCCACTTGATTCGTTGCAACTGGGCCCTTTTGACACTTCAACAGGTCCCACTTGACGCCTTTACTGCTAAAACAAGGCTTTACGATCATCTGCAAACTCAAGAACGTAGGCACGTAAACAACATTGAACCTTGCCTTCGCTCTTACAAAATTCTTTTACTCGTAACATCGTAAAACCTTCGTACACCCTTTAGATCAAGCTTTACGCCTTGTCGGGGTATTACGCCTTTATGCTACCAATTGAAACATATATGCGTAGATCACCACCCAATAGCTCTCCGCTCCTTCGCTCAAGCTGCTTACTCGTAAGCCCGTAACACGAGAATTTTTAAAGTGCGATAGACCTTTACGCTTCTTCACTGTGTTACAAAATGTGGCCACGGAAGCCAAGAGCAAAAGGCATTCCACTCTTACGTGAAACCTCACAGTGTAAGATTGTAAAGGACAAACTTAAAGCATTTTACAATTCCTTCTCAAAAATTCAAAAGGGAAGCAAGGGTTTTCAGACTCGGGACAATATCATGGTTGTGTTAAGAGACCAACCTTGAGAAGTTAATAGAATTTGACAACACATGAAATAGGGCAACCTAAAAACTTCCAGAATCTCTTGAAATAAAAACACCAGTCTACAGTATTTAAAAACTTAAATGATTTTTCACCAAAAATTTTCAAATTTTTTGCAAATGTGAAAATCAGAACAACAGTGGCTCTGTCTGGGGATGATAGGCTACTTGGGTCTATGCAAGAATTTAGAATCTATGGGAGAGCAGACCACATACTTGGTGGAAAAATGACAACTTCTTCAGACAACACAAAGCAACACATAGAAACACGCAACCAGACTACACAGGGATGTTTACAAGGATTTACAGAATATACAGAATGTACAAAACACTAGGAAACCCTAAAACTACTGTTCATGGAGAAAATAAGTATCTTTCAAGAAAAATACCTCTTCAAGAACTATCCATGAACTAGCAGTCCAAGAATATTGTCCAATAAATCTTTGAGTATATAGGAATCCTCACCCAAAGTAGTATCAATCAAATAAGGGCCTAACCAGATAGGATCAAATTTGCCATGTTTCCCTTTATCTTCAATTCTGGAATTCCACATTAAGACTATATCTCCATCTTCAAACTTTCTGCTTACAGTTCTTTTATCATAGAGTGTCTTAACTTGCAGTTGCAACTTTTGGTTCTTTAGACACTACTACATCTGAGACCATTTTTCGACCATTGAAGGTTGAAATTTTGACTCATTTTTCGACCACACTTCGACCAATGTCGACCAACTCATTGGTCGGAATTTTTTCGGTTGAAATTTTGACCAACTGACCGGTTGGTCAAAATTTTGACCAAAGTATTGGTCGAAAAATGTTCACAGCCATGGTACAAACTCTGTCTAGAATTGGTCAAAATTTTGACCACTGAAGGCGAAAAATGTCGACAAGAAAGGTAGAAATTTTGACCATTGAAGGTAGAAAATGTTGACCAAGAAAGGTAGAAATTTTGACCATTGAAGGTAGAAAATGTTGACCAAGAAAAGTAGAAAATTCGACCAATGAAGGTCAAAAATTTTGTCCATTGAAACTGGAAATTTCGACCAATGAAGGTCAAAAGTTTTGACCAATGAAGGTAGAAATTTCTACCAATGAAGGTCAAAAAGTTTGACCATTGAAGGTAGAAATTTCTACCAACGCCTGGGTAAATTTTTTTTTTTCAGGCATTCTATAAAATAGTTCACATGCCTTGCATATGATATGACATTTTGCATGCATCATACACTCTCATCTGACTGATGATGGATTAGGGAGAGTGATCTGAAACAATGACGCTAAAAAACACAATCAAATCCAAAATAAACTTGCATTACAAATGGATTGTGGAAATCTGATATTGTTGATTACTTAAACATGCATATATGTTTAAGTTGTGATTGTCTTGGTAGACATGCATGCAAAATCAACAATATCAGATTTCCACAATCCATTTGTAATGCAAGTTCATTTTGGATTTGATTGTGTGTTTTTTAGCATCATCGTTTTAGATCACTCTCCATAATCCATCATTAGCCGAATGAGAGAGTGCAGGATGCATGTAAAATGTCATATCATACGCAAGGCATGTGAACTATTTTATAGAATACCTGAAAAATATCGACAGCAACTAATCAAACTGTCGTAAACACCTACAGTAACTAATATGCTTGTTCATTAATATACCCGATAAAATAAGAAAACTTGGCAACTATGCACAACAAGTTATATGCTAAAGAGATTTAACATGGACTGTCCACTCCAATTTGTGGAAGCTCCCCTGATAGTGCATTGAAATATATGTAGGTAGCTCCAAAATTAAGTTGTGGGATCATATCAATGGTTGTTAGTCAAAATTTTCTCTTGAATAGGGTTGTGAGGATATTTTGTCAGCATTTGGTTCCTAATTTACTCAAGAATTGGGGTCTGATAATATTGTCTTACAAATTGTTTATTTTACAATGGAGTTGTATCTTCTATTTTATTCCCGACTAATAGAAGTTTATCTGACCCTGAGATGATCAAATCCACTTGATAAATGTTAATCTCTCTTTAAGTTTTGCACTATTTTCTATATTAGGAATAAGTCAATTCTTGAACTATCTATGACTATTGATTGCTTTGTGTTTCTTTTTATTCTCGTCAGAGCCTTCATTCAACTCTATCTACTCTACTTGTCATTCACAAACATAAGGATTTATAATTTTTTCTCTATACACATTATCTGCCATCAAACTAGTATGTTTAATGTCCATTTTCCCATTCTCAATTTCTGTAATCTCCCGTTTTATTGATATTGGTAGAATCATGGTTGAGCCCCATGGTGTTGTTGATATCATATCAAGTGGTTGTGGATTCCCTTCAGGAGTAGTAATTCCATTTATTGGTACCAGAGGTTGTGATGGTAAAAATGGTGCCAAATGCTTCTTTACTCCTATAGGCCCCATACCAGAATGTAGAATGTATAATTTCTTGTAAATATTGAGATGACATACATCCACTCCAATTCAACTCGAGCTAGTTAGTCCAACCTGCACATTCATGTTTGCACCATCCATGTACACTAGACTATCATTGTCATGAATGATTTAACATATCTTATTTAATACCCTCCTCATACACACCATGCATTGAAGGATAGGTAATAATAAGTGCTACAAGGTTTCCTTATTTTCCTCTACATCCTTCATTTTCTTTAGCAACAGTTCAAACAACAACAATTTTCATTCCACACATTGTAGCACTTGCAGGATTCATTCCATGAGTTGAGACAGTAATGATAGAAGTTTTGATGCCCATCTCCCCTTGCTTAACAATAAGCATATAACCTTTACAATATCAAGGAATGGAGCATCCTCAACATTAACAATGCCCGATTTCTTTAATCCATTGATAAATGCTCCTGCCAAACCATGTACACATTCTACATTTTTTTTCAATCCTGCCAGACCATGGTAGATTGCATACATAGAAGATATATTGTAATTAATGCCTATATCATGTAGATATTTCTAGTGGCATTATCTTTCCTGATGTGTTGCTCCCTTGTCTACATTTCCATCCTTAGCATAGGATTCCTATGGGAATCCACATTAACTCCAATAATCCTCCTAGGCATCATTCATTTTTACTCTTAAGATGTAACCAAGAAATATAAATGAGGGCCCCCCATAGTCCAGGGGGACACCAAATCTTTGAGAAGACCCAAAGATGATATCCACCCCGAATTCATTAGGAGGCTTCAGTATTGTTAGTGTAGAAAAATCAGAGGCCATCACAACCTTCACACCATTAGCATGAACATTCTTAACAAAATAAGAGTAATCAATAACTTCCCTCTCTATCCTAGGGTGTTGAACAAGCACCCCACAAACATCCTTGGAACTATAATCAAAGTACTTTAGATCAGATTTCATGACATTCAACCCCAACCAACCTACCCTTATATGGCACACATCAAATGTCTAAGGATGAGAGTTACTAAAAATGATAGAAGTCTTCTTATTATCTTTGGTTATATCATTACATATCACAATAGCCTCAAAACTAGTAGTGGCCTCATCCAAAAGAAAATCATTTGACACGGGAGCCTAGTAAGATCTAATATCATGTTTTAGTGATTCAAAAAAGATTCTAGTATATCATGGAAACCATGTTAGGAGGGGACAAGGGACGACGATGGGGATGAAACCTACGATAAATTATACTCTATTAAAAGTATTAACTTATTACAAATAGGGATGCACTTGCATTTAGGCACAATGCCTAGAGCTCACTGCTCAATTAAAAAAATGTCTTACTGCCTTACATATATGGACAACAACTCATAGTTCACAAAGTGCTTGATATCATCCTCTTCATGCATGTTCAATTTCATTGAAGCTCATTGGATTCCACTCATTCCTATTCACAAGATCATCGATGTATGGCTTGCATCCACATACACACCACACACACTTCAGTCATAAAAGATTACATTCATTCATATAATTCATCAATTTTTGTAGAAGAAAACAAGGAAATGATTAGAAATATGAAAACATCAGGCAAATAAATAAATTACAACCTTTATCTAATGGCTTCAGTAGAGACTTGAAGCAGGTCATCTCCAAACCAATCTAAGTTCTCTTTATACAATTCAATTGGGAGACTATCTGTTGCTGGGGTCTTTTCATCATTCAACTTTTGAATTGCATTTACTATTTCTTATTCTGATACAGTTTAAATATTAATTATTTCTGCAATATCATCTGTAATCTTATTGTGAATTATATTTTTGCTTAGATCTCTTGCACTATGTCCTTGAAATAAGAAAAGTATCTTATAGAACAACGAAAGTTCTTCTCTATCTCTTTAAGATCACTTAGCAATTTATTATCAGCTCATATATAGTCAACTTTTTCTCAGACATTCTTAACTTTCATACATCTGAAGAAGAGTTTTGAACTCTTATCACCATTGTTAAGTCAATTTATTTTGGTTCTTACTCTTAATCCTTGTATATTTTTAGCATGTAGATTTCTCAATAATTTTTTTCCTATGATTAACTCCTCATTCAATTTTGAGTTATTGGGGTCATTTGAATCTTCTTCTCTAGTTTGAACAGATCTTTCTGAAGGTCATTTTCTATTTTCCTATTGTCTAAGGCTGTTCTTTTGTCCAATAGTTTGAAATATAGTGGCCAAATTTTTATTGTTGTCATTCCATATTTTAATTGCATTTTTATCTTATAACGTCCATCTGTTAATTTCCCTGGTGGTAAAGATTGGGTAATTGCAATCGTCTTTTAGTAAATTGGTGTTTTGAAGGAATTTATCTTGCTTTTCATTGTCCTAATGTTGATCATTAGATATATGAATCTTACAGTAGCAATAATGATGATCAGATAAAGAACAAGGGGTAACCTTGACACTACATTCATGACAGTCTGATCAAAGCTAAAAAAATATTTATTGCAATAAAATATATCCAATCTGCAATATATCCTTATACTTACCTTTTGGCAATTACACCCAGTAAACCAATTATTTTGGTTTTCTTTTCTATATCCTTCAAGAGGATTGAACAGGTTGAGCTTAATTTTCATTTTATTCTATTAATAGTTTTCATTTCCTTTGCACTTATCTCACTTCCTATAGATTTGTCCTCCCTACTCTCAACCATGTTAAAGTCAGCTCCCACAATCCAAGGGATGTATTGAAGCCCATATATCCATTTCCATAGCTCATTTCTCTTGTAATGTGCAATGGGAGCATAAATTGAGCACCACACAAAATTTTTATTTTCTTCTTCAATAACAATCTAGACAACCCTGTTGTAAGGAGAGATTTAATGTCCGATTGCAAATGGTACCCATTTGTTTGATGTTTTCATATTGCAAAGGTGTGAGTGGTGGTGTAGGTAAGATTTGAACCTCATAATTATAATTTACACATTTAAAATCAACACACTAAAAGAATTTTAAATTAACTACTACCAAAGTAATATATAGATTGTTCAAGGTAAGGTGAAACAAAATGTACCTGATAGGAAGGTCCCTCAGCTTCAGTAAGTGAACCATGTGTGAGTGCTTCTACTAAAAGACATTGATTAACAAAGTGGTAATTTAGGTACGAGTCCAATTCATCCAAATTTGTGTCCAAGACACTCGGATAGTTGAAAGAGCATTGGGATGCAATGTCTACTGATTTGACTTCAATGCCAACTTCCATATTCATCCACTACATTAACTCAATAGCTGCATTTACACCACCTCCCACCAAATGTGCTCCAATCAGAGCCTCCAAACAGAGCCTCCTAAAAACAAAAGAGAAAGAAACTATGTCAATTTCCATACATAAGAAAAACATGGACACTTGCAGAAACCAAATCAGTATTTACTTGAAAGATTGAAGGCTGTTCCTCATTAACATGTTCCCCATTTTTTCAACAAGATCTATTAAAAAAAGTGGTCCTCTCAGATTATACAGGTAAGCAAACAAGCAACAAACCAAATTTGGAGGAAAGCCAACTCAAGAAAAGTTCAACTAGAATGTGGATTAGTTGCACAAATTTGTATCTACAATATTAATCATATCCACATTTTTGACCATAGTGGAAAAATTAATAAAAGGATTAGGAAGAGGTTGAATACAATTAAATGCTAAAATCCATTGAATCAAATAGAATGGCACATTTAATGAAATGGCTGAAGGGTGTATAACAGAAGTTGAAAGAAGTGCTAAGTATGCACTTTTATCCTCTACAACACTACAGTAACCTAGGACAATGCCTCCAACCGGATAGAAAATAAATCAATATTTGATAATGGCTGCATGGAACATAGTGGACAACAATCACAAGTGCATGAGCTCAGATAGGAAGTTCAAATGGGTCAATCGTTGAGTTGGATTGTATCAGGCAGAATGAGTACTCCAGTATGCAGATCAGTGATCAAAGGAGAAATTTTCAAACTTTCCCTTAGCTTCCATGGCTAGCCGTACCTTGTCCAGGGTGGCATCACTCCATTCCAGGGTTGGCATTAGATTTGGAGGACACATTCAGAATGGATTAGAACTACAGGGTGGACTAGAATATTTATAATCATTTAGCAATATCAGCTTAGGCACATAGAAGTTAAAATCCATGGCATTAAAAAAAAAAGTAGAAGTATCCTTAAATGGAAGATTAGAGTTGTAAAGGTTCCTTTTAGTGTCTTAGCCTTTTGGCTTTAGTTTTTAAATTTTTTTCCTGTCTCCTACTCATTTTTCCTAGCTGAATCTTACTATCAAGACTCAGAAAGTCTGCTCATAACCCAAACTCCAATATAATTGCATCAGAGTTATGATTACCATAATACCTGCTTGGTGTGCCACCAACAATATTTACTCTTCCCTTCAACATGGAAACCTGGATATATTTTAGAAGATTGATGTCAATTGATAACTAAAAGCAATAATATAAGACATTTAGGCAAATTGACAATCAATTGCAACATCTTGTAAAAGTTCAACCCACAGATAAAACTAAGTAGATCATATATTTATATCTGATCCAAAACACAATTTGCAAAAGGAAATGTTATCACCAATAAAAGGAAACACACATGCATATGCATGTGCTTGAACTTTGTATATACACTCAAAGACTTAGGTCTACATTTAAACAAGAAATTCAAAAGCCTTCTGAACAAATCAATCTGATCTCAATTTAGATTATGAAAATGAAAGCACAACTTTTACTTCTTTACAATGACTGATACATATCAGATCTATCCATTCAGAATGGAAGGTAAATAAGCCTTTTCAACAAGGTAATATCAAATAATTTCTAAGTATTCAAACAAGAAAATGAACTACCTTACTCTATGATTTGAAACAGTGAATATCGAATGAGCCATATAGAACAATCAATGAAAATGTTCTAAGAGGTCAAGCAAACTGTCAAAACTGCATAACGATCAATGGTATGTAATAACCCCAACTGGGTATGGCTTCAATAAGCACCAATTTCTTTTCCAATTCAGTTGTTTGACATTTCATCAAACACTTTGACAATGACTAACCCTCACTGTTATGCAGTTTCTTATGGGATTTTTAAGTGATTCTTCTAGTTTGAATTTTAGATAATATGTTGGAAAGAAATGACAGTACTAAAACTTCATCAAACTAAGCCAATTCTAAATATGAGAATCAAATTTGTAATGCTGAATGTACCAATGAAACTCATAAAATTGAAATGCAAATAACTGATATCAGGAACAGTGTAATAATCCCTGCTTGCTCTGATCAAGGAGATCAAGTTTGGGCTAGAAGTATTTTGTCAAATAGTTAGCATGTAACCCAGGTCTTAAGCTTGGATACTACTGTAAGAAATCACTCATGGGAACATAGTAACAAGACCAAAGGAATGTGCAAACAATATGAAAACTCAAGAGATAACAATTCTAAATTTTTATTATTCTCCACTACAACAGAGCTCGTACAACATTTAATCTATCCGAAACCATGAAGGAGCAATCATTGACTGTATCCCAAGAAACTAATCTATGTTTACATTACTAATACAAGTTACCAACACAAACAAATGATAAAGATAACTGGTATAAATCACAGATAACAGAGGAACTATGCTGCTATTTACGACATGTCTTTAATGATCTCAGTTCGAGGCTCCTAACTCCAAGTTACTCCAACGTGCACCAACTACTATTAATCTGTCATAGCGTGGTGTCTTTGACCAGTGAACTCTTTGCAACTGAAGCTATCTATGGAGTGTGTCTCTTGGAGAAGCTTGGAGTGTTGGCCAACTAGTACTCTCTCTTTCTCCTTCACACACCACCCTTTTAATGCTACAAGGTTCTGATGCTGCACATGACTAATGAAAAGTTTCTTTGTGGAAAATTCTTCTTGTCCTTGGAATGATTTGGAAGAAAGTTTCTTTACTGCCACTGTAGTTCCATCATGAAGTACCCCCTACATTGAGCAAATACATGAAGAAAATAATTAAAACATCAAACAATACTAACAATAGAAGCTACAAAGTTAAAACATCAAACAATACTAACATAAGGCAAGGATAAAAGATAGTGGAACCACATTGAGGTTGAGGATTAGGGAGAAGGATTCAAGATACAAATAAACAATAAAGAACATAACTTGTAGTGAGTCACCATAAACATGGTAGTGAAATTAGACAAATGTAGCGCTCGGCTTGGTAACAATCAAAGACTACTGACAAAGAGGCAACTAAATTGGTCCAAGCACTAGAAAAACACAAGGAGTTGTCTCCAACCAAATTTGCAGACAATTAACCACTGATTTTCAGTCAATAAGGATTAACTCCTTAAGTCCTCTCACCAAGTTAGCTCTCCAGGTCATCTCACCAAGTCGACTCACCATCTCGTCTCACCAAGTTGGCCTCTCTATGTAGGCTCACCAATCTGCCCGACCAAGTCACCTCTTTAAGGCCGCTGACAATGTCCCAAAGTAATGGTCTATTCCCAAAGTATTGGTCTATTCCTTCTAATAAAATCAACTTTTTCGCTTGGTATTAGGAGATGATTTCATAAAATTTATCTATGAACCAAAACTGTGATAACATGACAAAATAATTAGCTCCTTCGACTGGTTTGGAAAATTTAATTTAAACTCATTATACAAAAATAAAATTTATAATCAAAATCTACAAATCACGTGTATTTGTTCATTGAGATTTTCCAATTAGAATATGCTCAAGAATGAGCATTTACAACTATTAAAAATATCACTAGCCCATGTTAAGCATAATGATCACAGTATTCAGAAAATTGTCAAAGGTGGGGCTGTGTAATAGACTACTTGGGTTGGGAATTCATTAAAGATGATAAATTTGCAATAATGCATTAAACATTGGAACCTCTGATTATTTTCTTCTTTGGAAGGTGAAAAGATCTAGCAAGTGACCTTAGCATAAACCTGCAACAAGATTATCCATCAACACATTTTATCAACATTGGTTAGGATGAGACATAAAATAGAGTTTGAGTTACTTTATTGGGTTTTTCTCTGACTTACATGAAAGTGCGTCTATTTGAAATCTCATCTTCATCTGCAAGCTTGAAATACCCAAAACTCCCAATGTATCCATGCTTTCTATAATTATTATAAACTTTGGTATATATAGAAGTGGTGATGTGACCAAGCTGATAAGGATTCAATAGCCATAACTCTGCTCTTCTTCCTATTTTTCTCACAGTCTTGAGCACCATCTTCTGATCCATAGACCCAACAACTATTATCTTGTGCATGCTCATCTCTATGTCCACAGTTTGCACACCTGCAGAGTTTTATGACAGAATTATCAGCTAAAGTTTGAATGATTTAACATATCTTATTTAATACCATCGGCAGGCATTCACATAATGTCATCCTGACTTCTATTGCATGCATGGTAATCCATAAATTGTGCCAAGCTAGCGCACCTGAATAACCCTTGAAGACGTGAAATAATGGGAATGTACCGAAGAACCTTGCGAGGCACTTTTTTTGTTATTTGATCTGACCGATATCTACTACTATGACAATTAGGGCATTCTGTTGCAAATTCATGTTGTTTATGATATATAATGTGATCATTGGGACATGCATGTATTTTTGATACTTCATTCCAATCTGATCCATAATGTTAGATAATTCTCGGTACGAACGAGGTAAAATGTTTGATGGTGGTAACAAAAACTCACTAGTCAACCCACAACAACAAATATGCATTGTTAATATAATGAATAGTAATTGTATGCTAACATTAAAGATGAAAAAAATGACATACCTTAGCATACGTGACATTGCTACATTGGATATACCATTCATAACCTTTAAGTTCACCAACAACACTATAGTTGAGAGCAGAGTTGTTTGGGAGCCTTCGTATAAGGGCTCGTGTGCCTTCTCAAGTAAAGGTATATCAAGACCATCTTCATCATCATTATCAGATTCGCTAGTACCATCATTGTGAGCCTTTTCATCACCTGCCCCAATACCATCTTCTTCAATCATGTCCTCTGGCACATTATCATCTTCTTCCATGAGAGTGTTATCCTCAGCTTGGATATTCACACCTCCATGTTCCTCCAATACGAAATCCACATTCAACAATGGATGAAAATCATGGCCCCCTTCAACATGACCATGTTGCCTACAATGACTCTGGGCTGTTGTGATTAGAATTCTTCGAGTCTTTAACCCTTTACACTTTTTGCAAGGACAATAACATTTATTAGGTTTTCTTCAAAACTGAGCCCAAAATGCAACCATTGTCTCATTTTGTTTAGCGTTCATATTGTCAAGCATGGTCTTTCTTCACAAGAAAATATATGTGCAAATAAATTGGAAATTTTGTGATTAATGTTTATATCTACACATATGGTTTTTCTTAATTATTGTTTTCAAATGTAACTAAAATGATCCTATAATTTCTAGAAGGCATAGATGTTTGCAAAATGTGGATTTATAGACAATGTATGTTAATTATTTCCATCTGAAAGAGTATGTTAATTAGAGAAGGATAACTTATCAACAAAATCAAAATGTTGAATACAAAATATCTACACAAAAAAATCCAGCAGTGTATCTACAAAAATTAGAATTGCTATAATATGACACATTTAAACCTAGAATATACTAACTACAATTGCATTCAAAATAGTGAAATATTTCAACGCATTCTTGGTCTTTTGGTGAAGTTGAAAGTTGAAATCATCCATAACGTAAAAAAGAAAATAATAAGTGATTTCCTTCTTATGATAAGTTTGAAGTACTCACATTTATTTTAGTTATCTCTAAAATCATTTATTTTTTGGAGATCTCCCCATGTTCAAATGATTTCATATGGAATGTGGGGATGCCGGCTGGCGGCCCTAAAATTCTATGGCGTTAGATATTACAGGGCTCATATGATCAGCATTAAACATTAAACGATTAAGCAATAAATGATTGAGAAAAGCCATTGGATTAAACTAAAATGTTTGTGTTTGTAATGAAGAAAAGAAACATGCACCCACATGCTTCGACTAATTATGTACCAACAAATGCTTTGGTAACTAAGCACTACCACATGTAATACAAAGGTGACATTATTTGTGATCTGCTTTGTTTGTTCAAGGGATTTCAAATAGAGATGAAATATATGCATACAATACCTAGGTTAGTTGTGGAGAAGTATACAGATATAAATTGCTTTATGGTTGAAACTAATTTGGCATGCATGGAGGTTATTGATCCTAGAGAGATATTTATTCACCATTCTTGGTTATGAGGTTAGCCAAGAATTTCTTGAAAAACATGCTGAGGTTATGTTGGTCTCACCTAGAGATAAGGAAGTATAAATATGGGGGACTTATAACGAGAAATTTAGACAAGGGAATAATTATACAAATGATCTAGAAAAATGAAGGTAGAGAAATTTTTGGAAAATATTAGAAAAAAGGAGGGCATTATCAAAGAATAATGGGAACTGATGAAGAAGGGAAGCAAAGTTTCAATAAAGGTTCAATTGGGAAGCACAAGCATAAAACCAATCAAGGACAACATTACGAAGAGTGTAGAGGTGGTAGACACACCTGATATTTTGGCAATAAAAGTTGAGGTTACTCCTCAACCTCACAAGGTTACAAGGAGATCAGACTCCTCCTACTGCTAAGCTAGAAAAACTAGCTAAATAGGGACCTACAAGAGCTACAAGGAAGAAGGCAAAGGCATAATGATATAGGGGCATCCAGAGATTCCAATTATTTTCAAGATCTGGGATTCTAATGCACTTTAAATTATTATTTTAATAATGTTGGGATGAGTCTTAGTTTTATATAGTTAATTTAATGATATAATTGGGGGTTATAAGTTAAGAGTTTTGAATAAACTCCAAGATACTTTACTAGTATCTTTAATATATTTAGAATTATAATGAGTCGAGTGTGGGAAGTTAAAAATCAGTTTTAAGAATTAGTTATTGGGTTACCTTCTTTTGAATATCTTTAGATATATGTAATTAAAGAAACCCGAGAGGAATATATATAATTTTTTTGAATAGTAGTAGTATGAGAAGATTTGAGAATCAAGGAAAGTGGAGAAACAATGTAATCAGGAATGGAATAATGGTAGAATTTAATTCTATTTAGATCTTTTGTTTCTTCATTGTTCTTATGCACATTTCTATGTTCTTAAATTTTTGAATCATCATAGATGGAGTAAACAAATTTTATGGAACTATATTGTATTCAAAACCTGTGCTAATTGCTATTTGGTTTGAAGATACTAAATCTATTTATAATTTCTCTGTTCTTACCTTGGTGGCTGGTCACGATGAGTATGAAATGGTTTAAAAATAGTTCAAAAGAGAGTTGTGATTGAAGTCATCACCAATTACAATACAATTTCAAAGATCTCAATTTTGTTTTGCTCCAAGTCAATTGTTGGTATCGGTTATTGGTTTCAAGAAGTTAAATGTTTGAATATGAAATTGGGGTATGCTTTATGATACCGATTTCTTTTTCAAGATTTGGTTTTAGTTCTACATCGGATTTAAATAGTCCCAATTTGGGAAAAACAACAATCTAGTGTGACACATTGGGTTTCTCTTTAAAATTGATTAAGCAATGATTAAGTCTTAAACATTCTTATGCATTGAAACCCGAAATAGTTCCAGACAAACCGGTTTGTGCATATTGGATTAAGTGTAGCCAGATAATGGAAGATGGTTGAATGTTGCCGAGAGACTTGTTGCCACAATCACAATTAAAAAGGGAACAAATATCATTTGTAATTCGTATGGATGTTAGACTGTATTGAAGGGATTTTTAGATTGGTCACAATATGTAAATTGAATGTGTGTTTGTAATGACAATGACGCCATTCAGAGGGACTCGAGAGCAATCCATTTTGTAGAGGTATGTCATTGAAGAAGCCATGCCATTGAAAATCTTAATGGTTATATTATACTGATAGAATTATAGGACATAATGAATTTGAAATGGACTTTGCTGAAAGAGTTTATTGTTTGATGGGAAACAATTATAGAAAGATGTTCTAAGTAGTCAGTTGCATTACAATCTGTTTACTGTCATTTAGTCCATTTAAATTTTGACTACTCAAAGTTCAAAATATTTTAAGTCTCAATTCAACATTTGGAAAAGGAGTGAGACAATTAAGCTATTGTATTGTATTGGAGACATTATTGTCATCAGCAAATTAAAAGTTCTTGTGAATCTCTACTTGATTTTTGCAAAGAAGAATAATGAAACATGCAAATTTGAATCACTAAGTAGATTCTCTGCATCACATAAGGCCCAAGACCCAAGAAAGCTAAGGTCATAGAACAGAAGAAGATAGATAAAGGTAGGAAAATTTTAAGTTAAAATATGAAAATGAGGAAGAAGAAGAAAAAACATCAAAACTCACACAAACTAACATTGAAGAGAAAAAAAGAAAAGAAATGGAAACTGGATTTGAAAAAGATAATTGCAAGGATTAAGAATGAATGAAAACTGGATCAAACCCCAAGATGTAACTAATGATGTTAATTAGTTCTATAACACTGTTATAAAACCTACAGGGAACATAACCTACTGTTGGATCATAACCTACAACATATCACATTTACCATTGAGCCTATGCAACCTACAAGGAACATTGGAAATTACTTGTGTGATCTTACTTGCAACCTTAGCATGCATGGAATTTTGATCAAGAGAGGATAAGATACTCCAATATTTTATTCTATGGTTAATATGGTCATAAAACACACATCAACACTCCCCACATACAATGATTTTACAGTCTAGATTATTGTCTGGCATATTTGTTGTTGAGGAGTTCTCCGTCCTAGTTATATTTCAGTGAAGAAATCTATATATTCTATATATATCAACATTCTTGGAACTTTCTGTGTAATAACTTGGTAGTCATCCCCTGAAAGTTGAAGTTATATTGATGTAAGATATGCCTGGCTGGATACTACTGGATTAGGGTTTTTTTCCTGTATTGAGGACTATCATATGTTTACTGCCCTAAACTCCCCCACCATTTAAATTTAAGTAAGAAGGATGCCCCTTGTGGTCCGCAGAAGAATGCCATATTAACCTTCTCCATGTTTAAAATTTTATAGAAAAGCATTTATTGCAAGTGCCAATAACCTTGAACAACTGCATTAGATTTCTCCATGTTCGGAGGTTGTTGCTTTGTAGTGTTCTGATTCTATGGATTGTTGGCTTTTTTGGTCTAGTCCTGTCTCACTGTACATTCCCTAGTCTAGTTCCATGGTTGAAACTAAGTGTTTCCTCTTCTAAAGGGCTTATAAAGAATCTGGTCACATAGATCTGCCTGTGAATAAGGAAAGTGTTGGTTTGGGGCCTTCGATTTTGTTTTTCTCACTTCTATCTATAGATATAGGTGGTTTACTGAAAGAAGTGAATGTTATCAAATTATTTGTGTGCTTGAAGACATGAAATGGGTTTCCAGGAGAGTTATTTACTATATTTTCCTATATCTTAAAGAGTATTTCCATTTCCTCCAAATTTCGAGTCTCCAAGGACAGAAATAGAAATGATAAGACCATAGTTGATGCCATTATTAACATAACATCAAAGCTAACTGATTAAAGTGTAAATATTTAGTGATAAAATAAATGCTACAAAAACTTTAAAATGTGGAATTGTACGAGTTAGTGCCAAGCAATTGATTTGATCCTCAAGACATTGCTCGAACTATTGAAAATTGTAGCCTGGTCATGAAATTTATGAGAAGAATTTACCAATATCAAGAGGTATTAGTAAAAGATGCAATTGCATCCATTTCTCATTTTAAAACAAGAGCATCAACAAAATTATCCAAGCCTTCACCCTGCATTATATCTTCACTAGGATGATGAGTTATCCCAACTCGATGATCTGTTACTTATAGCTGGACCCACTCTAGGGTCTGACTAATTGCTCTACATTGATGGGTTGATTTGAGATCATAAGAGTGTTGTTATCTAATGAAAGAGGATTATCTACACATATTAAAAGAGACAAAACCCATGAATACACTGGCAAGGGTCTGTAACTTTATCAGCATTAAGTGATCTTGCGTGAATGCCACCATCATCAATGTGAAGAGGTTCAAACTTGTGAGCACATTGGATAAACAAGGGTACAATTGATGTAGATAAGTTTTATTTGTGGATAGAATCTATATTGAAGAAAATGGGGTACATAATTGTTGTATCAGTTTACACAAACTCTAGCATAGTTTTAATTGTGTGAATTATTTTGAACTATCTCTTTTCTATAATTTTTCCATTCTTTCACCCATTGGCTAAATGGTTTCTTGAAGACTCTACAAGCTTAATTTTTATGAAAACAATTAAAAGCGAAACATAGGGAAAAGAGGCACTGAATAATTGAGGAGCTATAGTCAAAAGAGAAGCCAATATAGTGGGGCCACCAGTATCACAATTGCTTGAAGGCTTGTTCGAACTAGCAGATTCTCATTTTATGGATAAGTGTTGAATAGAAATTATTATGTAATTGTGAGAAGCAAAGAATCCATTATCAACTATCTCAATAGATTTTTTCATTATGATGTAGGTGATGGATGCTTAAACAGGGGAATAGAAATTGAACAAATGTTAGATGAACTGGCAGATTCTCCGAAAAACATTAAAGCTATGGTGATGGAAAACTGGTGCAAGCCAGTGGTTGATCGCCTTTAAAGGGGGTCAGCTAAATCAAAATTGGAAATGGCAAAAGCTCTTGCAAAATTTGATCTTGATGACAGCCGTAGAGAGTCATTAATTGTTGCACATCTAATAGAGGCTTTAGTTGACATCTTGAAATCAAGGCAACTTGAATCAAAGCTTGCATCTCTTAAAGCTTTGGAAAACCTTTCATGCCAATCCAAAGCATCAAACCCATAGTTGGGGAATCCACCATGAAGCTAGCCAATGGCTAGAAGATCACAACTTAAAATAGAGGTGTCTAGCAGTGAAAAGAAAACTCCCAAACCAATAAACTGAACATCCATGCAAGGCATGTAAGGTGGGAGCCCCTGAGGAAAATTATATGTTGCAAATTCCAATCACATTGAAAATGATGTGCTGAACAACGAAAAGAAGGAGATATAACAGAGATAGAACCTTACTATTCCGACAGAGGTTGCACTGAAGCTGCCAAACGCTGTTGGAACTCACACAGTAAAATGCTAATGGCACATAATCTTCAAACCCTTCCTCTGCATGTAATGGCGCCACAAAATGCAGTATACGACAAACATTAACCACACAACCTTTCTTCTGGTCATGCAAGATTGAAATTAGGGCACGACAAAGAGCTTGTTTTTAATTTTGGGAAAGTGTAAGTTCATGTTGGTTGAAATTTTGACCAACACAGGCTTCTAGTTAAAAAAATTATATACATTGCCTGCATAAAATGATCAATTTGACCCCATTTTTTTAGATGGTCAAAAATTTTGGTCTAAAAATGGGGTCAAATGTACTAGTGAGAGATGCTTCTCTTTTGGTTTCTGTCAGTCCCACCAGCTCATCCATCCTTTCTTGCATTTCATCTATAGTGTCTTCATCATACAACTGAATGTAATTGTAAAGTCCTACCAAGTTATTCCGAGGAATTCTAGCTTGAATTCCATACACTATATAAAATGGAGCTACACCAATGGCTTTCTTTACAGTTACTCTGTCAACCCATATTGCCAGCTGTAACTTGGAATCCCATGCCTTTTTATTATCATCCAAGGTTCTCTTAATGACCTTCAACAGGCTCTTATTTGTGGACTCAGCTTTTCCATTCCCTTGTGGATGATATGGAGAAGATGATGACCTTGTTATTCCATATTTATCACAAAACTTAATGAATTCCTCAGACCTGAAGCACATAGCATTGTCTGTTACAATTTTTTGTGGACAACCAAACCTAGAAATAATATTATTCAGTAGGAAATTATTGACAAGTTTACTTATTGCATTTCTTGTGGGGATAGCCTCTACCCACTTTATAAAGTAGTCAGTAGCCACCAGAATCTAAGAATAGCCAGTGCTAGACTTGGGGAAAATATCTCCTATGAAATCCAGACCCCATTGTTGAAAAGGAGTTTGAATCTCCATTGGCTTCAATGGGGTATTTCCTAAGAATTTTAGCTTTCCAACAAACCTTTGACAAGGGTCACACTTCCTAACCATAACTTGGGAATCCTTAAAAAGGGAAGGCCACCAAAATCCAACCCTCATTATCTTATGTGCAGTAGTTTTGGCCATATAGTGTCCCCCACACACTCCAGCATGCATTTCTTTCAAAACCTCTTTTGCCTTTTCTTTATCAACACATTTCAACAATACTCCCTCAAAATTTCTCTACCATAGGTTGCTTTGGACAATTACATACCTGATGGCTTGTAATTTAGTATTTGTCTTTTCATTTTCAAGCAAATGGGGAGGAGTTTCCATGTGTTGCAAGTAATATATGACATTGGTGTACCAATCACACTGGTCCATGTCACATAAGTCAGCTTGGAGATCATCATTTACCATATTTATCTAATTAGCCTCTAGATTAGCTGCAACCATGAGTTGGCCAAACCTTGACCCTTACTAACTTAGTTATCTGTATATCAATGTTGAATTCCTGGATTCTATTGATCCATCTACACCTTCTGCCTGAAACTTCCTGTTGAGAAAATATATCCTTGACTGTAGCACTAGGTACAAAAGAAATAAAAGTAGCACCTACTAGGTAACATCTAAAATCTTTTACAGCCTTTACTAAAGCATATGCTTGATTTTCATTTATTTCATACTTTAGTTCAACAGGTTGCAATGACTTACTGAAAAAGGCAATAGGCTGCTCATATCCTTCTTGATTTTTGTACAATAAAACTGCAGCCAAAGTGTGGAAGGATGCAAAAGAAAAAATATGCATGGGTTTTGAATAATCTGGGGTTCTCAGTACTAGAGCATTTTCTATTGCAATTTTAATATCTTGGAATTCTTTTGAAGGCTCACCATTCCAATCTATAGTGGCTCCCTTTTTGAGCATCTTTGAGATAGGTCTACTGATCTCAGCAAAATTTGTAACAAATCTTCTAAGGAAATTAACTTGGCCAAAGAAAGATTGAATTCCTTTTACATTTTTTGGCTTGGGGAATTTATCAATAGTTGCTACTCTTTCAGGATCTATTTTCACCCCACCCTTAGACACTATATGTCCTAGTAATTTTCTTTCTATGACCTCGAATGTGCATTTCTTTGGGTTTAAAGATACTCCATATTCCAGAGCTTTGATAAAGATTTTTTCCAAATGTTTGCAGCAATCCTTAGCCTTATTAGAATATGCTATAAGATCATCCTGGTACACAACCATAAATTTATCAATATAATCATGAAATGCTACATCCATGGCTCTTTGGAAGGTAGCTCCTGCATTAATCAGGCCAAAAGGCATCCTCACATATACATATGTTCCCCATGGGGTTGTGAAGGATGTCTTGAACTATTCACTTTCCTTTACTAGAACTTGATTATATCCAGAGAAACCTTCCATCATTGACATTAACTCAGAGCCAGTCACTTGCTACAACATGGCTTCCATATTTGGTAACCCATAATTGTCTTTCAGAGATGCTATGTTTAAATTTTTAAAATCCACACATAGCCTAATATCTCCATTCTTCTTCCTGATAGGAACTAAGTTTGAAACCTAGGTGGAATGCTTGATTGGTTTGATTATCCTACCATCCCTCAGTTTCATTAGCTCTTCTTGCATTTTTGGGGCTAGGGTAGGATTCATTGGTCTCTGTTTTTGCCTGAAAGGTTTTACATTGTCTTTTAACGATATGACATGCTGGAATAGATCCTCCCTATAAGCCTTAAGGTCATCATATGACCAAGAAAAAACATGTCTATATTTTCTAAGTAGGTCAATCAATGTTTTCCTAATTTTAACAGGCAGATTTTGGCCGATATAAACCCTTTTGGGAACTTCATCAGTACCCAAGTTTATCTCTTCTAACTCCTAAGATTTGGGGTCGTTAACTCCTGATTTTACTTGGTCTTGGTTATCAAAAATATTTTCCAAGACTACTAACCCCTTCAACACCTTATTTGTTTTCAATTGCATAATCTCTTGATCAAAAATGGTTTCCTTTCCATTTATGGTTTCAATCAGTTCACTGCAATCCATTTCCTAACTGTGGTACTTGTCTTCATTTAACAAAAAAATTGTAATATTCTTGTCATCCTCAAAGACCTGCCAATTTTCAATGTTATCAGGTATGGAAGGTCTATTTTGTACCTCAATCTGAGAGATTCTTGCAAATGATATCTCTTTTGGCTTGATTGCTACATTCGCTAACAAATCAGCCATCTTATTTTGAGTCCTATCTCTCCATGAGATCCCAAATGTATCAAAGAATTCTATCTAATCCCAAATTGCATTTCTATATTGCTTCAATCTCTTATTCTTGGATGAGTAGGTTCCTTTGATCTGAGAGATAATTATTTCAGAATCCCCTATGACACATAGTTTCTTAATTCTATGATGTGTGGAAACTTTCAGTCCTAGCAACAATGCTTCATATTCTGCAATATTATTTGTGCAGGAAAACTTCAAAGTGAATGAATACCTAAAAGTGTTATCTTTAGGGGACACAAAAACTACACCTGCCCCTGCACCCTCTTTAGAACTAGCCCCATCAAAGAACATTGTCCATAATTTTGGTGAGTTCATGCAACATTCAACTTCATGTTCAATGATAGTAGGTAAATTTTCAACTTCCTGAATAATTAATTCAGCCCTGAAAGCATTGATCCCAGTATCTAAGAAACAAGTGGCATCTTTGTCAATTTCTTCCCCTAAAATGTGATTAACCCTTGGCTCTCTATTTACCCTGACAGCTTTGTCCCCTATGTGGAAAGTGGCATTAGTCAGATCACATTGTAGGCTTCCCCCCATGGCAACACTCCATTTCCTGGAGAGTAACATTCCATAGTGTGGAGGTATATCTACCACAAGGACAAACATGGTTAATTGTACTTTAGGATATGTAGCCAATTTGAATGGTAAGGCATTTATGGTACCTATGACTAGGACTTCCCTAGCATCCATTCCTCTGCATCTGCCCTGCTTGGTATCCACTTTCAAACCTAAGGCTTCCATTACTTTGAAAGGCATTATAGTGTTGGAAGCTCCTGAGTCTATCATGCAATTTTTTAAGGTTTTCCCTTTTATGATTAGACTGAGGAAAAAAGGATCAATATCTTCTATAAATGCCACTGAGGAATTGTCTAAAAACATTTGAGAAATCTAGGATATGATACCACTATCCTCTATTACTAATGGGGTTTGTTGGGACATAGTTTGATCTACAACAATATTATTGTTTCCTATTCCACCCAACCATGACAAAGCCTTATTCTTATGCTCTTCAATTCTAAGAATTTCAGACAAGGGCACTTTTATAGTAATTTGAGATAACATAGATATCATATCAACAGGTTCAACAATAGTGGGTTTTACAAAAGTACCTGGAGTTGGAATCTTTTGAGCAGTAGGCACCACTATTTGCTTGATATTATCAGGTTCTAATTTCTTTGATTGCACAACTAGTTTTGTTGCTTCACTTATCTAAAATTGAACCTTCTTCTTTGGTTCCCATTTCTTACCCTTATTGTCCTTGATCTTAGGCACATCTACATTGACTTTCTTGTTTTGATCATTCATCTTATGAGTGATATCTTTGATGAATACACTGGATGGCTTTCTTGCATCATTATTTACTGCTTTATTTCTCAAATTGTACTTACTATGGACTTGTGAAATCATTTTTGCTGTAATTCTGTCAATCTCCTCTTTGGAGGGCATTCTTAAGCTTGTAAGACCTACATCAAAAAATGTACTGCATACCTTATCTGTATCATACCCTTCATCATCTGAAAGCACTTGCTGATGATGTAGTTGGTAAGCAATTCTTTGGCTAGTAATATCATTTTTAGGTTCTTCTAAATCAGAATCTATCAAATCATCACACATGCTTACCATATTGTAACTTATATCATCATGGCTTTTCTCTTCAGTTTCTTCTTCAGGTTGTACTCCTTGACCTTGGGCAAATGATTGACCAATAGCACAATAATCAGCAGAATGAGGTGATTGACATATGATGCACCATGGTACATCATCATTCATATTTACAGTGTTCCTTTGCAGGGGATTTGGAGTACCCTTATCCTTCACATTGTGGGTCTGGTTGGGAACTGACTTACCATCTTTTCACTGGGTGGTGTAAGGATAATTTTGCATTCTAGGTTGCCTATTGAAACTGTTGTTATTCACAGGGGTTCTCTAAGCAACATTTGGCTTATTAAAATTAGTGGGATTCATATTTTTGAGCAATTCCAAAACCTGGCCTATAGTAGGTTCTTCTAGCTTTTTTCCTATAGGAGTTTTGTCACCCTCCCTTTTATTATTGTTTTTAGGGTTAAAAAGCTTTGGATCATCCCTCCTACCTAGTTTACTAGATGCCTTCTTATTATTCTCTATATTTACTGCAATTTTATAGGCATCCCTTAAAGTCTTAGGATCCTTATCCCTCAATTAATAAGCCATTTTGCTATCAAAAACATTAAAATATGTTGTGAGACAGACATCTTCATTCAACCTCATAACTTGAAATAATCTGTACATACCTTTCTGGAATCTTACATTGAAATCAAATGTGGATTCATTTGGATTCTTCTTGATGTTGTTGAACTCATTCAACATGAATCCTGCATTAGTGTTGTCTCTGTATTGCTCTTTAAACAATTTCTCCAAATCATTCCATGAGGTAATACTATCATCAGACAACCTCCTAAACCAATCCCTTGCATCCTTAGTTAGTGAATGCACAAACAATTTCATTACCATATCTTCATGTTCAACTTCATAATCATTCAACATATCAATGAAAATTCTCAAATGTTCTTCACCATTAACAACATTATTCCCAGAGAACTTAACCACTTTGTCTCTTAGATCAAATGATATGGGATGTGGAGCACTAGGAATACCAACAAATGATATTTGTCTATACTTTTCTAGGTATACAGGTTTCTTCTAGAAACTAGGAACATTTGAAGTACTTGCTATTTTAGCTTGACTTAGAGGAGCCGATTGGGATTGTTGAGGTGGGACAAATGAAACTTGGGTGCCAATAGTGGATGATGAGGTAGGAGTAGATTGGGATGTCCCCTGAGTTGAGATTATTGGACCACTGACTGGTATAGGAGTTGCAAATTGGGTAGATAAATTAGGCCATGAAGCCAATGCAAAATTAGATTTTATGAATTGGATCTTTCTCCTAGTTTCTGCAGCTTGAGCTTCATTCTCAACCTTCTCAAGCTCTTTTGCAAGATCTTCCCTCTCTTTTTGAGCCCTCTCCAGATCTAGATCTAATTTTGACATGAAGGGTTGTATAGGTTTTCTTGGTATAGCTTGAGGCTCATTTATTTGGATTCCTATAGCCTTGCCTTTCCCATTATCTGGAGCTTTTGCAGTGGCCTCTATAGGATCCACTTGAATAGGTTTATAGGCTTGGACTTGAGCAATAACTGGTTCTTACCTTTGATTTAGGCATTTCTCTTGTTCTTGAACTTTAGCTCTTAGATTGTCTACATCTCCAAATATATCAGTATGGAGAGTTGTGGTATTTTCTTCTAACTTTTTATTCTACTCCTTCAAAGTAGCCATCCTCCTTAGCAAAGCATCCCTTTCTATTATGGCATCCAAAGTGGCTTGCTCCTTTTTTTTTTCAAGATGAATGCGTTTAGCTTCTTCCTCAGCAATCCATTTCTTCAAAAATCCTATTTTAGAATGCACTTCTTTAGGATTTGCAGAAGTTGCCTCTGAATCAGTAGGGTCATCCAGATCTATAAGATTTGGCTCTACACATGGGGCTGCTCTGGGATTAAAAGGATTATCAAATGAACTCCTAAATCCTAGCCTATAGTTCATATCTGCTATAGGATCTGGCCTTGATGAAGCAACTTCTATTGTAGACACATCTTTGTCTTGAAAGACTCTCTCATCTGGTAATGGGGTACTGAAAATGCCTCCTAAGAGTCTTGTAGTTTCGGATTCAGAACTAAGTGAAGAAGACTCTCTTCCTACTATTGGTTGATAATGGGAATTGATAGATGCATTGCCTCTAGGTTTCCAAGTGGGATTTTTATCTGTCTTCTTCTTATTTTGGTTCTTCCTACCACCTTGGGGTAGATCAGTATACATTGATACATCAGGATTGGCTCTTATGTAAGCTCTTGTGTTCTTTCTCTTGTCAGCCATATTCACCTTTTGTTACAATAAGCACTAGCTTCAAAACCTTGACTGAGTTGCCACCCTATTTCGGGAAAATATGTAATGAAACTTATTGCTGACTCAAGGAAAAAAATACACAAGTAGAAACAAAAATATCTTGCACAAACAGACCAATCACTGATGTTGTAAGACTGCAACTCTTGCTTGTCAGATAAGACACTTGGATAAGCTGGATACGTGGATGTGAAACTACGGTACCTGGGATTTATCTTCTTTAAATTCTCTAGGTTTGTCACTAAATGATTCCCTTATAACCATGGGAAAAGATTAGATAACATGACACACACGTACATAGCAGGACCAAAGAAACTGCAATACTTTCTCATAGATGTGTTGGACAACTCCCCAGCAGAGTCGCCATTTTGTTGGTGTTTTAAAATGCACTAAAACTACTAAGAAACAAAATGCTTAATACCAAGATGATAATACTCATACAATCTAAAGGTCAGCCAATTATTGTTAAAAATTGCATGTGTAAAACATTTGGATCCAACTTCTACAAAACCAAAGCTGGTTTTTTACTCTTTTGGCTCTGCAAAACTAGGGTGGGTATACCCAAGGATGATTGAAAACTGGAACAACTGTATGAGGATTATTCTTAGTTTCATTCTGATTCTCATTTCAAAATCCTCAAACATATACATAATTCTTACTAACTTGATAAACATATCCCATAAAATAGATATGGTCAAGAGTTCTTCTATAGATCTGCAGATGTTCTTAACAATAGTGGCTAACTGAAGCTAAAACATTCCATGCAAACAAGTGCCGACCAGCTTTGAAGATCTACAGGAAATAAAAGTAAAATTTGATTTGATGCTGTATTTTGATAATCATTTATGATATATTTCTCCTTCAACTGAATCAATTTGATCAGTGCCTGATCCATTGGGGTTCAGAGTCTATAGCAAGTTCTCAGATCTAGTTTGTTGCCTTACAACAAATTCTATCAACAATTCTTATCAGAATTTATCATTCAAAACCCTTTATACTACTAAAGAAACCTTATCATATTCATCAAAGCTTTTATTTAATCCATTGAATTAACAACAGTGATAAATATATATACAACCTAACTAGATTGCATTCAATTGCACAAGCCTTTACTTATACAATATCAAGACAACCAAGTAATTGGAAGGAGACAATATTTAGAAAGAACTGATATGGGGAAAGTTCATAGTTTGTATTCATTTTCTTTGAAAATGGTATATCATTTACAATAGACTCAGAATGACCTTCAGAAAGAAACACGGCTCATTCTGTATTCATGTATTCTTAGAGAATTGACAAAGAAAATAAATCATAAACTTGCTTTCAAAATTTGGACCAAAAACAGACTAAGCATATTACTTAGAAAAATAGAATTCGGACCTTTCTTTTAGCCTTGGAATCTCACTTAAATAATGTGAGATGCAACAAGCTTCAGGCTAAGAGAAAAGGACAGGTGTCCTCTTACAAGATGAGTACATTCTTCCTTTTTTCCTCATATTTCCTTAATAACTCATTTGCCTCCCCTGCTGCTACTATGTTGGCAATTAGGTCCTCTATAGGGATTGGCTTTCTTGGAGGCAGAATAAAACCCCTAATGGCCTTAACCTCATTTGCAATATAATTGTCAAGGTCATACATCCTATAGTGCCCAGTAGCAAATTTGCATTGACCTAAATAGTCACTTAATTCCTCAAATGCATTCTTGCCTATTTCAAAATCTCCTACTTTAAAGGTTCTACAAACAAAGGTAGGCTTATGCAAAGAAGGAGGTATCATTTCTTTATTCATCAATAATAATTGCCAAAAGAATTCAATAATAGCCAGTCTGGGAGGTAAATATTTTGGCAGTAGATGAGGAGGCTGTGGGCATGCAAAAACTCTGATTAAAGTACATTCTTTAAACAAAAATAGACTTCCCCAGTTATGATCTAATTTTGTTTTTTCATCTAAGAAAGAGGGCCTAAGCAGAGTCTTTAAAACATTGGGTGCCCTAAAGAAAATATGATCTAGTTGCCTCATAATAACAGGACTAAACAAATTAAAAAATACTAGGGCATTTGAATAAAAGAAATCCTTATGCCAAATACGAGTCCAGAGTTGCACAGGTAACTCACCAAATTCATCAAAAGTTTGATCAATGATGTCTCCACTGATGTACCCAATTTTTCTATGTAGGATAAGGTGCATCTATAATGAATAATGGTGGAACTTGAAGTCTTTCATCTCTCCTTTCTTAGCATCACAAATCTGCATGTGCATACTATCAATGATAAAGGCCACATAATCATACTCCTTATGATGAAAAGGATCCTGTATGTCACATGCCATCAGAAAAAGAGAACCATATACATAATCCTCTGCACCATCGCTCCCCAATACTTTGTGCAACCCATACACTATGTTTTTGAAGTAATTTTTGAACCTACTTAAAGGTAAAAAGTCTCCCACCTTTCTTGGAATTAACCTTGCCTTCTTAACTCTATAAGGAATATGTGGCAACCTGACATTGTTTACGAAATAGGTTTTTATTCCTGGCGAATTTTCCTTGTAAATACACAATGTCAATAGGTACATCCATTTGTCCCATCAATCCAAAAGCCTCAACAAAAGAAGTTCTGTCCAATGTACATAATACACTCCCATTATGCCTTTGGAAAGTCCTAGTTACTGGATTGTATGAATTTATTAGGGCCTTCAACAGATCAACATCAATGAACACTTTTGGGAATATTAATTTTTCCATATTTTTGTTCCATGGGTTACATACTGGCAGATTCTCTATTCTATTCTGATAAAAGTACATGAAAAGATCGTAACCAGTCATTCTAGGGCATTCAAAATCTCAAACGAAAACATAAGGGTCTTTGAATATATGATCGTTTGCAAAAATTGCGTTTGATGACCCTGGAAGGAGTTTTAGCCAGTCTTCTGTATGCTTGTTCAATTTTCTGACCCTTGTCCTCTTTTCTGTCTTAATAGCAAATTTCTTTCTTTTTCCTTCTAGTGTGACTTCTACAACATCATCACCCTCATCCTCAACTTCAAATTCTTCTTCGTGCATCTTTTCAACTTCTTGGTCAGCCATGTTTTCTTCAAACTATATTTTGAATTCTTTTGCAATTGCGCAGGATACACAGAGCTCTGTAACTTTCAAATTTTAGAACAGAATAGAAACAAGCTTCTTGATGCTGACAATTCGATCAAATCCTTGACATTTTAATTACATATATGCCAGCCTTTTTTTAATAAATTTAGCATGCATGAGCTTTAAAAATGATGATCGCAAGTTGCCATCAGGGTATATCAGTCACAAAATTTGATTCTGATGTACTTTTCAAAGCTTTATTTTGCTTGGCTACAGTAATTTTGTCCTTTTTGCTTATCTGTCATGACACATTAGATGTTTTAAAAAAAAAAACTGTCTTCTGTTCTTACGCTGAGTCAAACCTTCAATCTTCGTAATGCTGGAGGTGCCCTCGATGGATCTCTACATTCACTCAAAGAGGCTTCAAAATGCCCTAATCATAAGAATGTAATGGTGCCTTGACACTATTTTGGAAATCCCTTTTACGTTCTTACGATGTCTTTTACCCCGTAGGATCTCAAGCGTTTTTATTGCATACTTCCGCTTTTACGATTTAAGCTTCTTTCGTATAAGCGTAAAAATCCTTATCTCAACCTTCTCATCTTTTACACTCATACGCAACCCTTCACACCAGAGCATCGGAAACCTTTCTACTAACATCTTTGTTCTTACAATTCAACCATTCCTCATATGAGCGTAAAACCTTTGCTCAAGCTTTCCTTCTATCCTTTACGCTCATATGTGCACGTATCTACAGAGACCTTGGAAATTCCTTCTACATTGCTCCGCTTACTTCATTTCCTGGGACACCATAAGGCTTTAAAAATTACCTTCTACTTTTATGATTTATCTTCATTCGTAGCATCGAAGAGCCTTCTGAACTGATATTGCATTCTTACATTTACCCTTTATCGTATAAGCATAAAGCCCTTTATCTTTATCTTCCTTTATTCACCACTTTACGCTTACACACTGAGACTAAACTCGTAACCATAGAGAAAGGGAAAAACAAGCCTTCATTCACACACTTAACTTACAAGCGTAAGGGCATAATGACAAAAATTTCCCTTGTCAGATATCAACGACTCAGATTTGATCTCAAAAAATTTAAAAATAACGTCACCGTTGATTTCGTGCACATGCAAAAATCATACCTCAAGTCATGTGCCACGAGGGATGGGCCCATCTGACATAGATTTTGTGCCTCCACCCGATTCGCTGCAACTGGGCCCTTCTGACACTTCAACAGGTCCCACTTGATGCCTTTACTACTAAAACAAGGCTTTACGGTCATCCACAAACTCAAGAACGTAGGCACATAAACACCATTGAACGTTGCCTTCGCTCTTACGGAATTCTTTTACTCATAACACCGTAAAACCTTCGTGCACCCTTCAGATCAAGCTTTACGCCTTGTCGAGGTATTACGCCTTTACGCTACCAATTTAAACATATATGCCTAGATCACCACCCAATACCTCTTTGCTCCTTCACTCAAGCTGCTTACTCATAAGCTCGTAACACGAGAATTTTTAAAGCGCGATAGACCTTTATGCTTCTTTGCTGTGTTACAAAATGTGGCCAGGGAAGCCAAGAGAAAAAGGCATTCCACTCTTACGTGAAAACTCACACTGTAAGACCGTAAAGGATGAACTTAAAGCATTTTACAACTCCTTCTCAGAAATTCAAAAAGGAAGCAAGGGTTTTCAAACTCAGGACAATTTCATGGCTGTGTTAAGAGACCAACCTTGAGAAGTTAATAGAATCTGACAACACATGAAACATGGCAAAACTAGGGCAACCTAAAAACTTCCAGAATCTCTTGAAATAAAAACCCCAGTCTGCAGTATTTAAAAAGTCAAATGTTTTTTCACTAAAAATTTTCAAATTTTTTGCAAATGTGAAAATCAGACCAACAAAGGATAAAGAAGATAATCAAGAATACCAAGTCATCAAGCTCTCCTCTAATGCTTACCAAGGGAAAAGGAGATGATGTAGAAGATTAAGATGAAGAGGATGAAGTAGAGGAAATTGAATCTGAGAAAGAAGAGCCTCCCAAGAAGAAGGGGAAGGTTATTATAACCAAACTTGCTAAGTCCTCCCTTGGAGTATTTACAAGAAGAGCAACCAAGTCCAAAAAGAAGTTGAATTTGGGTGAAGATGAAGCATAATAGATTATCTTTAAAAGATCTACACCTACACTTCAAAAAAAATTAAAGAAGATGGAAGAAGTTGCTGACATGACATGTTTTAAGTCTCTTAAGAATGAGACTAAAAGTGAAGAAGATAAAAAGAAGATTGAGGATACTCTTATGGAAAAATTGCACAAGTGGAAATACTCACCTTATGAGCTTTCACAACAAATTTTAGATGAACTTTTGGAAATAGTTAAGCCTAGATGGGACAATGCAATGAAGACTGCTAAGAAAATCTGTGAACAAACTTTGAGATAGCTTGTTCCAAGTCTTAGTGAAAAGGAGGTGAAGGAATCCTTGAAGAAAAATGAGAAGAAGCTCACTCTTAAATTCAACACATGTCTAATATTACTTAAGGATATTGAATCTATGGTGCAGTCTACTTCTACCACATGGAAAAACATCTATGGGTTGCACAAACCTAGTGACTTTGTAGTGCATGTTGATGACAAGGATGGTGAAGATGAGGATGTAGAAGAAGAAGAAGAAATAAAATATGATGTTGATCTTGATGATGAGGAGGAAGGACAAGAATTCATTGAGGAAAGTCTTCCAAAAATATAGAGTATTAAAGAAACTGATGTAGAGAAGATTGCAACATTAGTTATGATTTCATTTCCTCACTCTCCAAGAAAAGCCTTAATGCAATCAAGCTCAAAGAAGGCTTCTACCAAGTTGGTTGTGGTTACCACTTCTACACCAAGCATCCAACCAATCTCTAGATCTCTATTATCAAGTGTTACATTGATTGAAGTTTCCAACACTTCATCTGTCGAGCATCAAGTTCTTCCAACATCAAGCTTGATCGAGCAATGCCAAGGTATTCCTATTGCTAATGCTATTTCTACATTTATTGCTATTCCATCTATTTATATAATTGTTTCAATACCAGGTGTATCCATAGCCAATGCAATGACAGTTGAGAATCAGTCTCAACCAAGCATTGAAGTTCTCAATAAAGGTAAATAAATTGTTTCTACCATTTCAAAGGTTAAGGGCAAAGAAGAAAAAAGAAGAAATTGATCTAGATGAGAACATTGTTATTCCAAATTGGGATATCTCTATCCTCACTCTTGATTGAATGGATACCCTAGGAGAAATCTTGAAGAAAAGGGCTAAACAACATAAGCTTAGAGAAGAGAAGAAGAAGAAAAATCAAGTCCTTGAGGAAATAAATATCATATTTATTGATTCTCTAAGTATTGAGGTTAATAGAAAACAACCTATTCTAGATTAGTTAACTAAAATGTCCACAAGTATAATGAAGATTTGAATGGACAAGAAAAAATGTTGCAAAGAGATGAAAGGAAATTTGAAAAAAAAGTGTTGGAGAAAGTTGCACTAAAGATTGCAATAGATCAAGTAGAACTTTCTAACATTCTTGCTACATTGGAAACATCTATAAATAATGTTGTTTCATTATTTGTCAAACTGAGTGACACATCTATCTTCACAAAGCAGATCAAGGATAAATTGTCCAAGATAGATGAGGATATGAAGGCAAGTGCACACTAGCTTCCATTTGATCCAAGTTACACTTCTGCACATTACACAAAGATCAAATAGTTGACAAATCTTTAGGCAGAATTGTTGGGAGAAGAAGACAAAATTAGGGCCACACTTGCAAAAATTTAGGGCATGATTCTTCCAAACATGTATGTACTACAAAAACATATTTCACATGCAAAGATTCTCATCCATGATAATAAATTCTTCATAGATGACCACATGATGGAATCGTCAGTAGAAGTATAGATATCCTTGCATGAAAATAAGGTATTGCAAGTGAATTGGGACAAGACTATGGTACTAATTTTGAAGGTACATTCCAATTTTTTGTCACATTTTGGTATTAACTTATAGATATTACACACCTTTGGTATTTATTTCGAAAAGGGGGAGAATACTATTGGCAAAGGGGAGAAGTATATATATATATATCGATCGATCGATCGATCGATCGATCGAGAGAGAGAGAGAGAGAGAGAGAGAGAGAGAGAGAGAGAGAGAGAGAGAGAGAGAGAGAGAGAGAGAGAGAGAGAGAGAGAGAGAGAGAGAGAGAGAGGATTTTGTATAAAAGGAGAAGATCACTATACTCTAGATGTATGCATATAGGAGATATATGTATGGGTGAGTAGTATAGTAATGTGTAGATATATGATACAGATAAGGAAAAAAAATCTTTACAAAAGCAATTTTGAAAAAAAAAAAAATAGACTATTTTATTGAGCTACAGCAGCAGGAAGTCAAAACTAAGTTAAAGACATAGTATGGTGATAAATAAAGTATTTTTCTGACTTGTAATATTGAGTATTCAAATTTTTGGTTTGATAAGTGTTTTTGTCACTAATGCCAAAGGGGGAGATTGTTGACATTAAGGTCAATTTGTCTATTAGTGACTCAACACTTAGTTGAATGGTTACATTGCTACCAAGCTCTACAGTTGCTACCAAGTTTATCATTCATCAAAAAGTATTAACCAAGTGTCTTAGTTGCTACTGAGCTAAATAGATAGTTTGTAGTTCATGTCCAAGTACACAACATCTACTAAGCATTAGAGACAATTTACAAGATAGCTTGAGCATAACAGTGTCCACCAAGCTATCCAATGGATGTGATGAAGACTTTAGTGTTAACTGAGCTCTGTAGTGTTAACCAAACTCTACAGTGTCTACTAAGCTAGCAATGTTAACTTAGTGAATCTTGCATTGACTGAGTCATGCAATGTCAATCAAGTGATTCAACAACTATTGAGTTTCTTAGTGTTCACTGAGTCACATAGTGTTGATTGAGTTCGAGCTACTCGAGAGTGATCAATATGGATCGAGCTTCTACTTTCACTAAGTGCTAGAGTCTTCCAAGAACTGATAATATTTTCCATGTATCTAAACATCACCAAGTTTGTCTTCAAAACTTGAGCTATAGCAATTGGGCCAACTTTGTGAATTATGATAAATTTGGTATTGTAGCCAACTCCATAAGGTAATGAATTGGATTCATATTGTGTTGCATAAAAATGTAACTAAAGGAAAACACATTAAGAAATTAATGCACATTCTTACATTATCATGAAAAACCTCAAAATATGAAAGAAGACATGTAAATGAACAACAAAATAGCACTATGCAAACCTCATGAAACCATCAAGTGTAGATGATTTCATTACTCATGGGATGTGGTTGCTCACAAATCCAGCAGCATAAAAATGAGGTAGAAGGTGCTTGCTTTTTGAAATGAGGAGAGGGCTCTCCTTTTATAGGAAAATGGATGCAACTGACGGTTAAGATAGAATGCAAGATGGAGGGCTAAGATCTCTCAGGATTGATGAGGTGTCAATGAGGTGGAGGACAAGTAGACTCCACATGGATTAGGGTTTTGACCATTCAAAGGGAGCAATATGCTCACACATGTGTGAGAAACCTTTGATGGTGACATGTCAATGAGGTGTGAGAAGCATGGCTTCTCACACATGTGTGAGACAACTTGATTCTCATGCAAGAGGACAAGTGTGCAAGAGGTGTGAGAAGGATGGCTTCTCACACATGTGTGAGACACCTTGACTCTCATGCAAGAGGACAAGTGTGCAAGAGGCATGCAAGACATGAGGGATGAGGAAAGTGTGAACATCTCTCACACATGTGTGAGAACACACTTAGGATCAAAAGGTGATTAGCTAGGATGATTATGCAAAGCAAGCATGATTAGGGAAGTGGGTAGGTTTAGCAAGATGGGTTAGGTAGGCTAATGAGGTTAGTTGAGGGTTAAAAGTAGGAGCCATGTGCTCAAATAGGATTAAATGCAATATTTAATTCCTAGTGGGGTTAGGAGGGAATTAATTAAGTAAATGACATACTTAATTAAAGTGGAAGGGGTTAGATGCAAGGGGAATAGGTTAGGATTTAGATAAACCTAAGTTTATTTAAATCAAGGTAAGCCAAATGTAATTAAATAAATGTAAAATTTATTTAATTAAGGTAGGGGAATTAAATAAATATTAAATATTTATTTAATTGGTCAGGAAATGGGTTTTGGACAAATTTTGGTGTCTACATTTTTCCCTTCTTTGATATGACATTAATAATGTTATATCAAAGAAGAATAAAATATAGTGGCTAGGAGGATAAGAATAGTAGCATGATGCCCTAGTCATGGAAGGATGAGGAAGGATGATGAGGATGGAAGGGTATGCCCCCTCGAGAGGACATGCGGGTTAGGAGAACACAGATGTTCTCTCAAAATGGAATGGAGGGAAAAATGAAAAGAGTGATAAAGCTATGCTGCAATGTTGTGAACAACCTAAGTTTGATATTGTACTTAACACTATGCACCAAGGTATGAGCAACCAAGATGACAAGGTGTCCAGTACATGAAAAAAGGGTCTAATACAACCAGATGCCTTATGAAACCATGATATGAAAGATCATGATTCCTGGGACAATAGGATGCAAAGACCATGATACATGCAAAAAATGCTAATGTAGACAAGTAATCAAGCAACCGTGCACAAAAGACCAAAAGAAAACCACCATTTTGCCCCTAGTCAAGCTGAAAAGCCATTAATGGATCGATTGATGATGATTGATTAAGGATGGCAAAGCTAATGCTAAGCGTAATGCACATCCAAGGATTGGGAAGGATTCATCCCATGAGAATGATGTTTGAATATAATAAATAGATTATCATCTAATCGGGTCAAAGTGATGAATTGGTTAAAGATTGATGTACACGATTACAAGATTAGATTGATTGAATTAGTATTGATTGCACAAGTTAGATTTTTGATTTTTTGATTTTATGGCAGGTAGAAGAATGAATGTGGATGAGATTGGAAGAATAGATATTGATAGGATGAATAATGATGAGAGTAGGATCGATATTGATTTGATGTGAAAGAATTAGAAGAATGGAAATTTGATTGAAGTATAAATGTGATTGAATTGAGTGGAAGAACTAGATTGAATGTAATATGAACGAATGCATATAATGGATAGAAATGAATTGATTAGACGAATGTGTGAGAGAATGGATAAAATGAATGGATTGAATGAATGTGAGATAGAATGGAATAGAATGGAAGCAATGACAAGGGAGAGTCAAGGTAGAGGAAATGAAGGAAAAGAAACGTGATGTTGGTGGATGAAAGGAATAGTGAAAGGATATGAGGGGCCAAATGATATGGTAGCAAAAAAATGCAGAGCCCAGGACCATGTTTCAAAGGAGTCAAAATGCCCCATTTCAAGGATAGGAAAATGGAAGGAAATATGGTGGGAAAGGATGCATGAAAATGGTAGGAGATATGGTGGGAAAGGAGGCATGAAAATGGTAGGAGATATGGTGGGAAACAAGGTATGAAAATGGGAGGATGGTACAAAGGCTAGTGTATGAAGGAAGAGAAGGCATGTGCTCTTCCAAAGCATGTATAAACATTTTGATATTGTACCTCTAGTATTGATCATGAACATGGGAATGAAAGTGGAATGAATATGGGATATGGGAGGGAAGGTATGAAAAAGGGATGGGTAATGACATGAAGGGTACAGATGAAATGTGGAATATGAAGGGGATGAAATGGAAGGGATAACCAAGATCAAGGACAAATGAAAAAAAGATGGAAGCATGTAGGATTATGGATGGAAGAGGGATGCACATGAAAAGGACTATGGAATGCAAGATATGGACAACATGTCAAGATCAAAGATAGGGAAGAATTATGGATGGAAATATATAGGAAAATGTATGGACAATGCGCAAGGGATATGAAAAGTGCATAGACGAATGGAAGGAAAGTGAAAGTCAAGATCAAAGATGGAAAAGGAAAAGGAATGGTAAATGGAAGTATGTAAGATATGTAAGGGAAAATGGTACTGATGGCGCTTGCCCCTAGTGTAGATTGCAAGTGGACAAGGAAAAGTGAACGGAGGGATACATGATAGGAGAATGAAGGGAGGACTCAAACATCTATATACATAGATGGTATCCCTTGATATATTTTTCTTTTTTGTCTTTTTTATTTTCAAGGAATTTTGATTATTTGCTCATAGATGTTGATAGGGTAGTGAACGGAGGAAAATGGCTTATGAAAAAGGTTGGATTAAGGGGGTGGAGTGGGTGGGAGGAAGATATGGTTGATGGATGCTAGGTTGGAAGACATGTGAATGAGTGGATGAAGGAAGTGGAAAGATTCTCATCAGCACACACCTTGAAGGGTGATGGAAAGGAGGGAATTGTGGAGGATAGGTAGGAGAAAGTTTGAATTTTGGGATATAGGGACCCAAAATGGAGGAAGGAGATGATGGATTTGGGAAGGTGGATTTGGGTATATAAGGACCCAAAATGGATGTGGAAGCCTTTGGTTTAGCCAAATTGGATGTCATTTTGAATCTTTCGTTGAGATTAATTGCTACATTAAGTAGCTTTGGTATCCACCAAATTTTTGCATTTTTAATTTTGAACCTTTATGGCTTTGCAATTTTTCTTTGGATCAGATTTGTCTTTTCTTGAACATGTCATTTAGAGGGGACATGTTGATCCTTGGATTTTTGTGGATATTTGGCTTTATTCTCTTTTTCCTTAGCATCCAATTTGATTCAATTGGCTATGGTATGGGTGCATGAAGGTAAGTGAGATGGAGAGCGTATTGATGGTGAACATGGTAAGGAATTCAAGGATGTGTGCCTTTTTTGATCTTTATGAGGAACATGAGGGGATGATGTGGTAGACATGGATATGGTGGATGGGTGTATGTACAGACCCAAAATGGATGGAAGGCATGAAGGGTTTGGCGATGGAACATAAGGACCTAGAATGGACGGAAGGGAGGAAGGAATGGGAATATGGATATAAGGTCCTAAAATGGATTTGGAAGAGGAATGATGGTAATTTTCAGGTTTGGATGGAGGAAATTTGGAGTTGGAAGAAGTGGAAGGTATACCAACATCTTGAGCACTTATTTCATTAATGGGATACTTATCATTTTTAACACAAGATGTGAGTCCATGTGGATGGGGTTCATGAGTGGATTGGATAGGTATGATAGGATCATGTGGAGGATTAGGATAACGAAGGGAATTATGAAAGGAAAATGAAGGGGTGCTTTGATCTTGACTTAAAATGGGATCATGGAGTGGAGTGCATGGATCATGAGATGTAATAGGATCATTGAATGGAGTGGAGGGAATGGAATCATAAGATGGCATGATTTGATCTTGACATGGAGGAATATTAGTGGATGGAGTGGAAGGTATTTCGGCATGAAGCGGAGGAGCTATGGAGGCTAACTCTTGAGATGGCATTGAATCGGTAATGTGTGCAGTACATGAAATGCCTTGATCTTGATTAGGAAGGGGATCATGAGATGGACTAGGAGGGATAAATGGATCTTGAGGGATAGAGAACGATGGGATGGAGAAATGCTTAGATCTAGAGGAGAAGAGGCATCTATAATATCATACTTTGAAGGAAGGTCATGAGATGGAGTTGGGGGTATGACTTTGGGTGATTGGCTCTCTTCATTTTGTATTTTACACTTAGCCAAGAATGATGAGAAATACCCCTTATGAGGTGGGGATGATGTTTTTGGAGGATGAGGATTGTGTGAAGGTTGAACTATGGATAGGGGATTGCATGGAGGGTTGGGGTTGGATGGGACATGAGGACTATGATCTTCGAAACATGGGAGAAGAGGACACATGGCATGGAAGGCGACCTCTTGCTGTTGGCTTGCCAAGAGATAATTCTTTAATTGTTCCATTTCCATGGCAAGGTCAATTGTGTTGGAGGAAGTGTGTGGACTATGACTGGAAGCATATGTGGGTGAAGGATAATGAGGTGGATTTCCCTTGTCAAAGGTAGAAGAATAATGAACATGAGATGGATTAGATTTGGATATGAAGTGTGAAGGGTGGATTTGATATGTAGGTTGAACAGGAGGTATAACTCCATATTGTCTTTGAAGATTGTCAACCATTTGATTAAGCAAATTCAAATCCATAGATGTTAGAGGAAGAGGGATGAAAGATTTGATGAAGGATGGGATACAAACTTAGGACTAGGAGGTTTGGACTGTGTGTTGATTCGAATTGGATTTGATATTGATTTGATTGAATTTGATTTGATTTGATTTGATTGAATATGATATGGATAAGGGTTTGATTTGATTTGATAAAAACCCTATTAGATTGTGAACAAGTGAATGTGAGATTTGAATTAAAGTCCAATGTTTATGAAAATGCTCCTATGACCAAAGTAGAAGATTGGTGAAAGATTGAATTAGAAGAAGATGTGAATGAAATTAGGAAGATTGATTGTGGAGGAATATGTAAATGGATTAAATTAGAAATTGATTAGAAATGAATGAATTTGACAAGGGGTTGAATTAGAAGAATGATGATGTGGAGGATTGAATTAAGAATGCATCATGAGATTGGCAGAGGATATTGAAGCTAGATGATGATGAATCATGACTAGGATGAAGATGAGGAATGCGATTGAATGATGAGGAAATGATGTGGATAAATAGAGGTGATGAAGAAGTCAAGAAAATGGTTTGAATGACGAAGACTAGATGGATGAGGGTGATGACTGTGATAGAAAGAGGAAGTGACGTGGAAGTGATGTGGACAACTTGACTAAGAGGTCTTAAACCAAGACTTGTTTTTGCTGTTTTTGAAATTGTGTTTTTGATTTTTTTGGATTTTTGAAGTTTTATGATTTTTATGGGTTTTATGTTTTATGATGTTTTTGGATTTTTAAAGTTTTATGATTTTTATGGGTTTTATGTTTTATGATGTTTTTGGATTTTTAAAGTTTTATGATTTTATGTTTTATGATTTTATTGGATTTTTAAAGTTTAAGATGCAAAATATATACAATGAAATATGTACAAGGCAAGTGTATTTCAAACACTCAAGAATGTCAAACATACCAACAAACCTATAAGGTTGCAACTAGGCTATACAAGGATCAACTAGGGGGTGTTCTCGATATACACAAGGTACGCGAGGCCCAAATCTGTAGATGGAAGAAAATACTACTACACAGTCGGGGGGAGACGGTAACCCAAATCTCCTCCTTCACTTCCCAAAGGTATAAAGTTCTTTGGGGCTTAGCCAAGAGTGACAGTATTTTGCTTCCAAGAGAGGTGTCTTTCGATTCACCTCTCAATTTTTATACTTCACCAGAACATTGGAGTTGAGGTCGTTCCAAGGGGTGATAAAATCCCCAAGAAGCCCTCCTAAAAAGAAAAATAAGACCACTTATTTCTTGTGCACCCAAGATCACCCAAAGGCGCGAGGGGAGAGAATACGTAAGTGGCCTTGGGGTTCAAAAAGACACGCCTTCGTTCCCAATGAAACTTTTAGGTTATGTACTCTACTTGAAGACACATGTGTTTAAAGCACATAATGTTCTTTCCAATTTGAAATGTTGCCAACGTAAATGAAAAATACAAATTTGTTAATGAGAAAGTAAAGTAAGCGCGTGTAAATGAAATGCTAAAAATAAAAGATGCTAAAAATAAAATCAATTTACTTTAGGGCATTCAAGAGTGTATAACTTCATTTTAAGCACTAAATCCAAATGTGATCTAGCCTAGGCATACATGTATATTATCCCTTAATGCATTCAAGATAGTGTGAGTTCATTTTAAGCACCAATTCCAAATGTGTGCTAACCTAAGCATACATTTCCATTCCCTTAAGGCATTCAAGATTGAATTTCATTGTTCTAGCATTTGTCCATGCATTCAAAGATGAATGTTTAGGCATACATGTTCATTCCAAAACAAAATTAAGGCAAAAACTTGCAAGCAATATGAGTAGTGAGAAAATATCCCTGCAAAAAGATAAGTTAGTGCATCAAAACTGTGAAACAACCCTGCAATGAAAGAGTTAGCACAAAATTTTGTCTTTGACAGAAAAAATAGAGATCTAAACTGCATCAAAATCTCATGAGACCAACACCATGATGACGGGCTTGGAATCATCTTTTCGGCGATATTTTGTTTTTCAAAAACGGAGCTGAGATGCTCAAGTTATAAGTAAAAATGTGAAGGTTGCTCCTTATGGCCTAAAAAGGGTATGTAGACTGTTGATGCAGTGCTGACATCAGTGACCTGCAAGGAAAAATTTGACGGTTAGGTGCATGTCAAGCAAATTTTGTTTTTGTTTTTTTGAATGTTTTTAACAGTTTTTAGAAAAAAGATATTTGATTGATTCATTAAAAAGTTTAAAAAAATAAAAATAAAAAATATAATAATAGGTATATAAAAAAAGAACAAAAACGTATAAGGGAGCCAGAGGGTTTTGATAAGGCAGGGGCAGAGTGAGTCGCGACGGTGCTAGGTGGGGGAATAGGTTCCGTAGTGGGCCGTGGGAGCCGAGCGGGTGGCGTCGGCAATGTAGCAGGGGGAGCGAGAGCCGAGGGTGCGGCGTAGGGGGTTGCTAGAGGAGGTGGTGGTGTGCCGCAGATTGGCCGGTGTGAGGGTGTAGACGGCGGAGGCCACGGTTGCAGCGACAAGTGGGCAGCCGAAAGTGGAGCGGTGGTGGGCCGCAGACTAGGCAGCGCGGGGGGAGATGAGTGACGCGTTGCAGGCAAGCGGCTAGGGTTACAACGTCGGCGGCGCTGCGGGCGGCAGCGGCCGCAGGAGTTGGTGGGCAAACGGGAGAATGTAGAGGGGAGCCACCGGGAGAGAGTGGCGGTGCGGGGGCGATGCTCGCGGACGCCGCCGGTGGTGGCGCCTATGGGTGCCAAACCTGCAAAACAAAAAAAAAAGGGTTTTAAATTTATTTATTTATTTATTTTTAAAATAACAATAAAAGAAAAAAAAATTTTTATTTTATTTTTATTTTTTCATTTTTTTGAATTCTTTTCCTACTTAGACTAGTATGCCCCTCCTCCACCCCTTTTTTTTTTCAAACGATTTATATATATATGTTATATAAACATATATGATAATATATATGTTTATATTGTTAACTTATATATATAAATATTTTTTTTAAAACAAAAAGGAATAAAGAAGATAAAATAAGAGAAAATGAACCCTCCTTTTTTTTTCTTTTTAAAACAATTTATATATTAACAAAAGGGGAGCATTTTAAAATTTTTTTTTTCCCTAATAACAAAGAGGATATTCAATGCATATGTATCCTAAAACTTGAAAACAAAGCAATAAGCAAGATATAAAGTGTTTTATGTCAAAAAAACTTCCCTTAGGTCCTCCAAATGCAATGATGGGCTCCTTGACTTGATTAGAGGCTCCCATGAAACTTGATCTCCAAATGCAAGCTTTCAACCTACAAACTTCAAAACTCACAAAACACTCAAAAACACATTAGATCGTTAGTTTGAACTCATGAAGTGGGTCCCACCAGGCGTGCCAAAATGTGTTGCATAAAAATGTAACTAAAGGAAAACACATTAAGCAACTAATGCACATTCCTACATTATCATGCAAAACCTCAAAATATGAAAGAAGACATGTAAATGAACAACAAAATAGCACTATGCAAACCTCATGAAACCATAAAGTGTAGATGATTTCCTTACTCATGGGATGTGGTTGCTCACAAATCCAGCAGCATAACAATGAGGTAGAAGGTGCTTGCTTTTTGAAATGAGGAGAGGGCTATCCTTTTATAGGAAAATGGATGCAATGGATGGTTAAGATTGAATGTAAGATGGAGGGCTAAGATCTCTCAGGATTGATGAGGTGTCAATGAGGTGGAGGACAAGTAGACTCCAAATGAATTAGGGTTTTGACCATTCAAAGGGAGCAATATGCACACACATGTGTGAGAAACCTTTGATGGTGACATGTCAATGAGGTGTGAGAAGCATGGCTTCTCACACATGTGTGAGAAGCATGGCTTCTCACACATGTGTGAGACAACTTGATTCTTATGCAAGAGGACAAGTGTGCAAGAGGTGTGAGAAGGATGGCTTCTCACACATGTGTGAGACACCTTGACTCTCATGCAAGAGGACAAGTGTGCAAGAGGCATGCAAGACATGAGGGATGAGGAAAGTGTGAACATCTCTCACATGTGTAAGAACACACTTAGGATCAAGAGGCGATTAGCTAGGATGATTATGCAAAGCAAGCATGATTAGGGAAGTGGGTAGATTTAGCAAGATGGGTTAGGTAGGCTAATGAGGTTAGTTGAGGGTTAAAAGTAGGAGCCATGTGCTCAAATAGGATTAAATGCAATATTTAATTCCTAGTGGGGTTAGGAGGGAATTAATTAAGTAAATGACATACTTAATTAAAGTGGAAGGGGTTAGATGCAAGGGGAATAGGTTAGGATTTAGATAAACTTTAGTTTATTTAAATCAAAGTAAGCCAAATGTAATTAAATAAATATAAAATTTATTTAATTAAAGTAGGGGAATTAAATAAATATTAAATATTTATTTAATTGGTCACGAAATGGGTTTTGGACAAATTTTGGTGTCTACACATATATATGTAATGCATTGTATCATATCAAAATATGTATGTGAAGAAGAATAAGGAGTGTATGAGTGTGAATTGAAGAATGTTACAAGTAGCATAAGGGATAGCAGAGATTTATCCATCAAAACCAAGTGATTGTTGTGATACAAGGAATCTCATTCAACAAATCAAAGGTGTAGATTAGAGACTAGCCATTGATTCATCCTAACAAGTACATCAATCAAATCCTTTAACAGGGTAGACTTAATAGTCTTTTATTGAATCTCCTAATTGAGTGCATACTTCATTGTATGTTTGTAAATCCTTTAACAGGGTGAACCTAATAGTCCTCATTGCTCCTAAGAGGGAAGATCACCAGAAGTGGTCAATTGTAAGCCTCAATAGGTTAACTTTATACTACCTTACTCAAGCTTGTTGGTATCATCCCCACCCCATTTTTACTTTCTAATTGGAAGGTTTTTGGGTCACCATATCTTGTGTCAAAGTGTTATGAATGTTTTATTGCTTTCATCCTTTTATGCATGCAATTGGATCATAATAATATATGAAGGATTAATTGGTGAAATAAGAGAAAGTTTTATTGGTTCCTGATTCACCCCTCCCCTCTCAATAACCTAGCCTACCTTATATTTCCAACAATTTCATCTAATTATACATGATCTTGTAGGTCTTTAGACAAATGGAAAATTTGCATGTCCAATTTGTGGTCCAAACATGAAATCTCGTCATTCAAAATGTTTAGGAAAGTAAGTGTTCGATGAGCATAGGAACTTTCTCCACAAAAATCATAAGTATCAAATTACCAAAAAATACCTCTTCAATGGAAAAGAAGAGACAACATCAAAGCCATGAAGAATGACACCTCACATATGGAAGTTGGAATACAATAGAATGAATCGTGGAGGTAATGTCATTCCACCTGATGTAGGTTTTGGTATGAAATTTAAATTTGAATGTTGTTTTTTGTTTAATATTGATGTAATTGATGTTTGTGAAGGTCTTCAAGGCATTGATGAGAAACTTCCAAAAGGACTTAAATGCTATCCTAGATAATTTAGTAGGTTTTTGTACTATGAGCACCTACCATTCGTGCATTTGTTTGATGCTATGTATATTGGAAAGAATGTAATGGAGACATTATGGAAAATATTGGATGGAAGGTGTGACAAATAATTTTTTTTCCAAAATTTGTAATGACATTCATGAATCCAATCATGTATTAAAATTTTCCATTGAAACAAATAGAAATGGAAGCCAAATTAATACGAGTGTCATTCCTTGGTTATTAATGCAGCAAAAAACTAATGCCATACAAAAAACTAAAGTTCCCATAGGATTGGCTACAAACATAAGAAGTCTCATAACAAAGAAAGGTGATTTTGGGTCAAGGTTGAAAACACATGATTGTCATATCTTTGTTAAGGTAAGTCATGTTCTTCTCTATTTACAATAAATTTGTAAAACATCGTGTACATTTTATTATTTTATTTTATAATATATTGAAAAGATCATTTTATTATTATTGAAGTATGTTCTACCTCTATCTCTCCCACACAACTTCAACAACATGAGTGTAAAACAAGTTATATACGATCTTGGGAAATACATGAGGGTAGAAGTGTTATTTGTTAGATTTTTTGTATAGATATTATTTTTGCATCTTGCTTTTCTTTTTTTGAAATTTTTTGTATAACATTTTTTAGCATCTTTTTAATATGTTTTTGCATGATGAATATCTTCTAGTGGTTTTCATCTAAAGAAATTGATAAAAAAGACATACAACATTGGAAGAGTGAAATTCCTCAATTTTTGTGTGAGATGCAAAAGCATCTACCTTCAACTTTTTTCAATGCACAAAAACACTACCTAATACATCTAGTTGAGAAGATTTAATTGTGTGGACCTATACCAACTAGGTCAATGTGGATGGTAGAGAGGCACTTGAAATTTTTGAAGGGCTTGGTTTGACAAAGAATATGTCCTGAGGGTTCCATGGTGGAGGGATATATGGTATACCAGACTATGTTGTACATTAGCGAATATCTTTCCAATTTTGCAACAAAGATCCATGTAGATCGCATTTGGGATCCCAACTCTATTAATAGATTTTAAGGGGAGTACTTAATGAGGAAATATATATTGAGAAAAGTGAGAGGTAATTATAAGATATTATTATAGTTAATTAATTCTTATCCATCATCAATATAAGTTATTTCTAATTGGTTCATTTATTTTATATAGTTGCTTGTGAGTGGGATACACTTCATTTATATATTACAAACCCTTTTGATTGGATGGTGGTATGGATTCAATGATCTTAACAAAATGGTTGCTTATTAACATGGGAAGGTTTTGCTTCATTGGTTAAAGAAGCTCATCGTAATGGAGATCCCAATATTATGCCAATGGTAATTAATCTAGCAAATGATTTAAGAGGTGGAAAGGTGTGTATAAGTTAATCTATCATGACCCATATGCTTAATATCAACTCACAAATGGATGCATAATTTTGACATGTTTGAAAAATAACATGTCAAGCACCACAAAGCTATGTACTACAATGGCCTTAAATTTTGCATAAAAAAGTTGGATGACACAAAGAGAACTTGTGATTCTAAGATAACTGCAACATTTGAGGTCACTAATATTTCATCTAGAAATGTCATGCATCCTCAAAAATATGAAAACATATACTATTGAATTTTGGATGATATAATTGGGTGTGACTTTAATTCCTTCAAACTGGTTCTATTCATTTTCAAATAGTATAGGCTATGACTAAATCAAAATGATCCTAATAGAATTATTATTGAACATGGTAGTGGATTTACAATGATTAGTTAAAGGTCATTTGAGCTAGTTGGAAATGATTCCTATGTTCTTCCAAGCTAGTGGGAGTAAGTGTTTTACTTTGACGTTCCACATAGACTGGGTTGGTCATTTTTTGTTAGACACAATCCAAGAGGAAGACTGGTAAAGTATAATGTGACTAAAGAAGAAGATATTGAAGAAGTGGAAGATGAAGTAGATGATGATGATAGCAAAGATGTAGAAGGAGATAATGATGATGATGGAAAAGATGTTCATGATGATGGTGATGACATTGATGGTGATAGTGGTGGTGGTGGTGATGATGATGATGATGACAATGATGGTGGCGATGATGATGGTGGTGGTGGTGATAGTGATGACGACGGTGATGGTGACAGTGATGGTGATGGTGATGGTGATAATGATGACAATGATGAACATGATGATAATGGTCATAGTGATGATCATCATGATGATGGTGATAGTGATGATGAGAGGAACAAAGAAGATGATCAATGACATGATCAATGGAAATGTATTAGGTATGATAAAAAAAATGTAAGAGGTATTGATATATTCATTTAATTTTTTTTTAAGTTCTTATAAATTATCCTAGTTAAAATATTATCATGATTAATGATAACAACATTGGTGACTTATGATAAACATGTTGCAAATATGTGTTATGATGCTCAATTCTTGGCCCTGATTACTTATAATATTTTTTTTGTAGAGGTAACAAATTACAATATATACAATGATTATGATGTATGCATATTTCTCATGCTATGTTCTATGTAATCTGTAGCATAAATATTATGAAATTTGTAACTAACTTAAGACAAATGGTTTACATATGCAGGAAACTACACCCCTTTGACAAGGATCGTACACAGTGACATGGATTGAGAGGTATAAGTTTATTATAGAGTGAGGGAAATGTAGGAATAGAAGAGGATAGTGAGACATGTAGTAGGTCTACGAAAGAGAGACAAACTATAGGTCAAAAGATTAGAAGAAAATTCAATAAATGCATGTAATTTTTCCTTGCTCAAGGGGGATCATGATCTTATGATGATGAGAAAAAAGGAGACATCAAGGTTCCCTTGAGGTACACACATCTTCAGAAAAGATGGGTACCCAAGGAATTACTCCAATTAACATTGATTTTTGTGTTAACAAGAGGATAGATCACATAGCTCCATCATCATTACATGGCTTGGTCCTATTTTACATGGATGGCATAAAGGTCAGTTATAAAAAAGTTTTTGAATTGCTAGAGTATGTAGTACCTTGTTCCAATTACAATAATTGGATACAAATAGTTCAATAAAAAAAAGAGGTATGCATAGGTATGAAAAATTAGAAAATTATCTACAATGGAAAGAAAATGATCAAAGTAAAAGACTTTCTCTATACATTGATGGAAGGCCAAAAGCAACAGGGAACATTGTAGGTTTTATAAATAGTATGTGTCCTAGTTCAAATAATAAGCAACCCAATTGCATCTTCGAGGCAAGTGAGGGAAATCATATTTTTGTATGTGCGATAAAATTAGTAAGTGCAGGGGAAGAGGTACTAATAGATTAAAATGTGAATCACATAGATATAAAGAAAGTTATTATCATGGCACTTGCAAGTACTATATATATAATATTTAAACTAATTACTTTTAATTAATAACTCCAAAATATAATATACCATTTTATTAATAAGTTATTTTTCTAAGTCAACTATTTCTTTCATTGTACCAATGTTTTTATATATATTCTTTGTCACATGGCGACATGGCCAATCCATCAGATGACAAGGGCAAGGATGTTGCTCCCACCCCTTCTTTAGCAAAGGTAAACCTTTTATATAAAAATTGGTGTAATTGTAATTTTACAAAATGTCACATTATTATGTTATTGTCCTTAAGGTTTTGGACTTGTTTTGATTGTTTTACTAATGTTTTTATCACAATTTGATGCTTGTAGAAAGGGAAAAGAACCAATTACACAAGAGCAATTAGTTTCTAATATGGCAGCCACAATATTATGTGATGATGACATTGCATATACCACCAACTCTATAAGCATGTGTAAAAAGAGCCTTAAAAGTATCAATATACAAATTCTTGTGCTTGTAATGGATCCAAATCCAACCAAAGAGAAAGAGGCAATGAGAAATGAATTGTGTTAGAGAGCATGTTGTTTAGAAGTAAGAAACAATTAACCTTTAGCTATTACAATAGTTCAATAAAGCTTTGTGATTAATACTAATTTATGGATCATGAACTAAAATATGTATGTGTTCTTACATAATATTTTGAGACTTCACTGAGCTATTGGACTTGGCGAAGGTACTCGTGTAGTTCCTACAGGTACGTGATTTTAATTTCCAACCATCAAAAGGGACATCATCAAAATCACCATATAACATGCTTCTCTATTGTAGTCCATTAATACTCAAAACTATACCATTATTTTCTTCATGATTATTATTGACAGTTTTATAAGAAAGGTGAAGTATATTAGTGTTTTCATGTTTTTGCAATCTATATTTTAAAAAGACAATACATTGTATATATGATTATTTTTCAGGTCCTTGTGATGTGCATATACCTCTTCGACAAGGCCAACCGACACTCCAAGATTGTCAACTGTAGGATCAACAACAAGGAGCATGCAAACATCCACACCTGCTGCAACTAGAGCTAGTAAATCCTTATTTTTCTATATTTTGTTGTGTTAAATATGATTTAATTTGTAATTTCTTGTTCATTTGATCATAGTATTTCAATGATTAACTTTGTGTAGTGACAAGTACACCTTCTCATGATGGTAGAACAAATATCAGTACTGGTGATAATTTAACATCCTTTCATAGAGCAGCCCATGTTACTTCTACTGGATCATTGGAGGCATCATTGTTGATGGCCAAGAAAGATATGATTCCCTTAAAGTTGCCTATGCTTCTGGGTACTTTAAAATTGTAATTATTTAGAGTGTAATTGTAGTTTACATATTCATAACTCATTTTCAACTAATGATCCCATGATGATTTTTCAAGAGATGACATTTTTTATGAATTTTTTTATGATTTAACATTGAAGATATTTGGGCCCAATTACATAAAAGGTATGTAGCTTCATATAATTGGTAGAATATTTTTCCATTCATCCATTTGTTGTAATATATTCAAGGTACATAGGTTGAACTATTTTTTTAATCTAACAATTTTGTTTTTTGTTAAAAGGTGAACAAGAAAGGCCTTTAATTAAAAGATCAACTCATAAAATCTCTAGAGGATCTCTTTGGTTAAAATATTTTAATAGAGTCCAAATTCTTAAAAAATCTTGCAAACATCTAAAGACTGTGAGAGACCAATATAGAAGGTCTCTAAAGGTCAACCTAAAGTATGAGCATCCTCCTATGGTTCCAGAGCTGGACTAGAATGAAATCATTGAACATGGAAAAGAGATAAAACTAAAAGATAAAGGAATTAAACCACCACTGGGCAAAAATAAGTATGTGGTAGTATTAATGTAATTATGCACAAATTAGTGATCTTTATATTTATATAATCTAACATATTTCTAACATATTTCAAAGTTTACATATATAGGTTTTAGGACACATCAAAGGCTACACAAGCTATAAAAGATAAGGTTGGCCAACACCAGCTTGGCTTTGGTGGATATATGAAAATTCATGCATGACTTGTAAGTAGTAGTAAATGAAATTTTGTATCAATTTTTTTATATAAAATTAAAAATAAGTAATACATTCAATATTGACAATATTATGCAAAAACTATAGGGCTTTGAATTTAATCTAGCACCCGCAAAAGAGGACAAACAAATTGGCTTCAAACAAGGCTATACAAAAGTGGTTGCCTACCACAACACATATTCTCATAGCCAAAGAGATGTAGAAAATTCTAGTGCATCAGTTCAGACATAGGTAAATATGCCTAATGAATAATAACTCAAATTGAGAACTTCATGAGAAATAATCTATTTGATACTAATATCGAATAATGATAACAATGTGCATGACATTTCATTTTAGCCTTCTACTCCCGACACAGATCCTACACATGAAAAAGCTCTTGATGTGCATCACAATGATAGAGGTATATATTCAATTTCTATTTAAAATTAATTATTTAATTATTAATAAAATTTAACATCCTAAATTACAATTGGTGTAATATTTATGTGATTTTTTTTGAGTATGCAGAACATCATGGTGACAGAGTTGAGCATGATGTTAGTGTTGAGCATGTTGAGGTTGGGGCTGAACAAAATGTGATAGTATACGATGTGACATTATTAGGTAAAGAAAAATCCCTATTATGTTCTTTAGATTAATAAAAATACTTATAACATTTAAAAAAAAATGTTTAGAATTAAATCCATTTATTTGTTATTGTAGGGGCACATCAACCTTGTGCTTGAAAAAGAAGAGGAAGTATCATGTCATAAGATCAAAACCATAAAAGTCAAAGGAGAATGCCAAAGATAGTCATGATGTGCCTATTAGCCTTTATCTTCGAAAAACATCAAAGGAAAAATAAAAGAATAAATGATTAGTAAAAACCTTGTTTGATCATGAATGTGTTGATGAATGTTTCTTATTAATGAATTTTATGTCATGTTATTGAATATTTTTATGTGATTATAATGATTGATGTGTTCACAAATTATTGATTAATGTTTACACATATTAATGAATTGTTTGTCATGTTAATGAATGTTATGTGATTATAATGATTCAATGTTATAGTTCTTAAATGAATGAATGAAATATTTAATTAGATGTTAATGGGGAATTTAGAGTGATTATAGGGGGGGGGGGGAGAGGTGAAATGAGCTTCCACCTTTATGTGGTTGGCTTTGTTTAGTAGAGAATATTAAAGGATTCTCAAAACCCAGTGAAGCTCAAAGTAAACCTATCAAAACTAAATACCAATATATGGTCCCATCATCGAGTGATTGGAGAACTTCACCATAGTCATTTCTTCCATGTTGATGTAGATGTGTCTATGATGTTCATTTCTATAGACTCCATATCAATTGCCACTATAGTTTCATCACATGTCTACACTATTAGTTATTATCGCTAAATTTCGATAATGAATCACAATCATCTCTTTTTTGATAAATATTATCTATTGGTAAATAGATTTGTCACTTTGAAACTCTTGACAATGTGCCCAATGGAAGTGTGAAAAACTAAATACAACTATAGGATAAATCACTTCATAGTGTGATATTCCTCTACATTTAAGAGGGGAAAATCAATTGTATATATTTTAAGAATGAAACTTTCAAGTAAAATAAAGGATTTTTACTACTTGAGATCCCTTAAAAAAATGTCCAAATAGTTCTAAATATTTTATTAAAAATACCCCATTAGATTCACCATTGAAAACTCAATACTATGCACAAGCGTGCACAATGGTGAAAATTTGATTTATAAAAAATACATATACACTCCACAAATACCAAATAAGATAATATGGGAAGTAAGTTCAATAGAAATGACTATTTCCTTTATGAACTAGAGTAGAAATTAAAAAAAGTTAATCATGCTCTCATATGATGAATATGAGACAAGAACATATGAACACATTACACACTTGGTAATACTCTCAAAATATTCTTTGTATACTGTTTTTTTGTCTTCTATTTCTATGAACTCTTACATTGGAAATATTATAATAGGCTAAGTTACTAAGAGGGGAGGACTAAAAAATTTTATCTTAATTAGCAATTAATCCTTTATGTGAATTCTGATCTAACTGCATGCATGAGAAATTGAAAACATGAAAGCATACACAACACTTTAACACACAATATTTGGTGACCCAAAAACCTTCCAAATAGAAAGTAAAATTGGGGTGGGGATGATACCCACAAGCTTTAGTATTACAGTATAAAGTTGGCCTGTTAAGGCTTACAATGATCACTTTTGATGATCTGCCCTATTAGGAGAAATAAGGACTACTAGGTCCACCTTGCAAAAGGATTTACAAACATACAATGAAGTATGCACTCAATAAAGAGATTTACATAAGACTATTAGGTCTACCTTGTTAAAGGATTTGACTGATCCATCTATTAGGATGAAGTAGTAGCTGATCTTTGATCTACAACTAGGTTTGCTAAATGAGATTCCTTTGAGTGTACAAATCACCTTGATGTGATAGATAAATCTTTCTTGCTCCTTATACTATTGTGGCCTTTGTAATTCACTCTTCTGCTCTTCTCTGATGATTACATTACTTCTCTTCTATCTTTAGATGTGATACAGTACATTGCATATATACCAATCCAATTAAATATTTACAAAGTCAGCCACAATACAAGTTTACACAAATATTACAAAGTTGGCCAAAGTGTAGAAACTTGGGTTCTGAAGACTGACTTGATGAGGTTCTGATAGTTGACATCCATTGTCAATGCTTAGCATCATCATGCACTCAGGAGACATAGAAGCTTGGTCCATACTGATCACTTCCAAGTAGTCTTCAACTTGGTCCGCACTGGTGACTTGGAGAATATTGCAAAACTCGACATATAAACTGAATCACTTGATTCACACTGCATAACTTGATCAATGCTATCACTTCGAGCTCGATATAAACTGAGTCACTTGGTTAACACTGAATAGCTCAGTTAACACTAGACTCACATCACATCAACCACAAAATTGGTAAGCACTGCAAAACTCAGTTTGCATTGGTAAACTCAAAATACACTAAGATGTCCAGTCTACATTATCGATCATCACCATAGTAGTAATTGCTCGGTGCAAACTGAAATCTGTCCAAAGGACTCAATAGCAACTGAAAGGCTTCATTGTGAACTTGCAATCTAAATAAGTGTATGTCACTAATAACGAACATGATTGGAATGTCAACACTCTTGTTGATAAAGCTAGTATGTTGTAGGTATCTAAACTAATTGAAGAAACACTTAAACTCTTCATTGCATCTGCATCAGAAACTTTGTTTTCTATCTATGATTTGATCTTGTTAGTGAACATATTTAAGAGAAATTATCAATCAATATGCTGTATATCCTTTACTATTTATGTTTCAAAGAATAATTAAAATATTATGCTTGAGTGGACCAAATAAATGGAGATAGTATTAGATATTAACTATGTCAATCTCTTGGTTTCAAGAAATGCAGAAGGAGGCCCTAGTTCAATATGTAATCTCAATTGATATACATAGGACATCATGTGGAGCTGAAAAATGCAATAGGTTTTCTTTTTTGTTGCAGGTCATTAATTAGGCATTTTAAGTTATAGACCATCAAGAGTAATTTTGACTCTTATAGGCAAGGGTAATGTCCTCAACATGCAAGTAAATCAAGACTTTTTATTTGCTTCCTTGTTGAGGACATTCTCTCAACCATAGCAGCTAGAGTTCTAACATTTACAATGGTCTATAAATTAAAAACACTTATAGACCTATTAAAATAATGTAAACGTGGTGCATTTTTTTAGCTTTACCTATTGTTCATGCATATGGAATGCAATTGCACATGCATTCTCATTTCAGAGTGGCTAAATCTTATTTTGGATGGGAGGGAGAGAATCCAAAGACATATGGGTGCTTTAGTGGCTAAAGATATTTATTCTTCACTATTTACATTGTAGTTCTATCGCTAAGTTCCTTATTTTGACTATTGCTACATTCTACATTTTGATGTTATTAAAAATAATTTTTTGTTTCCTTTGTTGCAATAGTAATGAATGGGAAATTGAGGTTTTTGAGTTAAGAAAGAATCTCTCCATCATTTGAGGGTAATTCTAGGTAAGGACTGAATCTATTTATGGTTTGAATCTAGTAGGAAAGTATCGATGACAATGTTTTTTTAAGGTTCCTGCATAATGTTGTTTTGTTACATGTTTGGTGCTAAATGAGGGATGTTATGTACCTGTACCTCTCTTGTTCATGAATTTATATTTTTGTAAATTTCTCTATTTCTAAACCATAGCCCAACCATTCTCTTTTTTAGTCATGGATCTAAACAGTAAGTGTGAGTTTGTAATTTTTGAACAATATAACCAAAATTGAGCATTTGAAAGCTCAATCATACCAAAAAATTAAACATTTGTACCCACAAAAAAGTAAGAATCACTAGTAATTGTCCAATATAGAAACTAAAAATTGAATAACACTTTGTCCTACTAAGAATAAATTAACCTTTCTTCCTAGTCCTTAGTGGTTAGCATACAAAGGTAATTGGTATCTTGCATTTTGAACCTTTATTTTCTTTTCATAGTCATCATTTTAGCCTAGAAAAATATAAAAACATTGCTTGCATATCTTAGGGAAAGTTATTTTCCAAATTAGAAGGAATTTTTTTCCTAGGTCATTCCTTTACTGATCATACATATTGTCTTGATTTCTCAAACATCATTTATAATCACTCATCTTGGATTAGGCACTTTACATTTGTCTTTGAATGACATTCTTATCACCTATTTGTCCTTATATCATTTTGAAATCAGCAAAATCCATAATCATTTAGAACGTTGTCTAGATAATTTTACTTTAAACTCATATAATATCTCTACCTTAGATTTAATATTAAAAATAAAAGAATTTTAGATTCCTTAGTCTTGCATATGCCAACTAATTGTTCTATGAGCAAATATAAGATGAATCCTAGTTAGGATCAAACTAGAACTATGAATTTTATTATCAGTAACTTTGTCATTGAAATATAATGATCTTGAAACATTGTTGGGACATGAGAGAACAAAAGTTGATAACCCACTAGATACTACAAAAAAGTAGAATTTTTTACTAAGCTCAATAAGCTAATGATCAATGGGGTAACCGTAGAAAAGTTTTGTATTTTGACTTTCTATTACCCTCTTGAGCCATGCATCTAGTCATTCAAGAATATGACAATATCATTGGATATTATTACACATAATGACAATATATATACATTTTGCAAGAAAGGGTAATGAGATGGGCTCATTATTACAATAGAGACACGGATTCTTAGACTTTATTAAAAGTATAAAGTAGGGTTGGCAATGAGATATCCCTCAAACAGTTTGAACAAGCCTGTGTTGTTGGCCTTGAACTCCTCAAGTTTGGCTTCATCAAGGGGAACACCAAGGAGACTTTCATAATTCACTGTAAATCTCACAATGGATCCATCCCCTTCTTTGGGGTTAAATTTCAGCTCATGGTTTGTGGAAGCCAATTTTTCCCCCAACACTCCTCCTTCCACATGGTTGTAACTGAAAACCAAGTTCTCCTCATCAACTTGGTCCACCCTCTCTTTCACATAGTTGAAGTCCTTGTTGGCTATAATAAAAAATTCACATTACATTAACCACAATATACCTAGGCTGTTATGTTTTTTTAAAAGGATCCAAATCTAGATAAGTATGAGATATTTTCTAAAGAAAGTCGAATTGTGATATTGCTATCAGGATTCAACTGTGTGGTTTTTTGAATCAAATTAATTGAATCATGTTTCATTAGTAGTGGTTCGTATGAATTTATCTTTCATGAGAATAAATAGAACACTTAGCACGCGTTGATCCAAATCTTTTCAAAACCAAAATTTATCTTTATTAGTAAAAAATCTCTAAAAGTTATTGTGAGGTCATCTAACAATATTTAAAGTTCTTTTCTTCTCTCCCTACTTTGCAAGATAAGGTACCAAAGGGTAGAAGATAAATAGTCCACATGTTATAGGCTTATTGCTCATAGAATCTAATCCAATCTCATACAATCAGTATTTTTGCATAAAGAAAACATGTGGGGAATTTATGTTCTGCCCTTTGGGACATCCTCTTGCACACTAGCCAAAGAAGAAAGGATCTTTAAATATTGTCTAATGACATTAGAAAAATGTCTAGAGGTGTTATTTATAAATTATAAAAATGGGTTTTAGAAAGGTTTGGATTTTGCACAATCTATTTCACAAATAACAATAATAATCATTGTAGAATATAGTTCAAATCTTCACACAATTTATCAAAAACTAATATAATATATTTTCGCAATTCATAGTCTTATGTATTATACTTCTGGATGAGATCAATGTTTTGGATCATACTCAATGATCCATGATCCATCTTAGGCTCTCTCATCCCAATGATGGATCATTGAGTATGATCCGAAACATTGATACTTTAAAAAGTACACACAATCTCATCCGTAAGCATGATATATAATCTAAAACTAACAACAATAATAATTATAGATTGTGAAAATCTAATAACATTAAACAAAGACTTACCCAAAGTTAAGTTGACTTGACCAATGGTTTCCACACCTCCATCTCCTTGAAGAATTATGACGGCTACTATGATCCTTAGGGCTTGCTTTGGCAACAAGTTTGGGAGTCCTTTGCAGTTGCATTCCATAGCCTTTTTGGCTCCACTGAAGACTCAATTTCCATAGTAAAGCTTCTTGTCCCCATTGTTTCTATACCTTTTCTTCCACTTGGGAATTCTGTGCTTGTTTGGTGTAGATTGTCGTGTAGTTTCTACTTATAGAGTTAATAAGAAAGATCAAATACTTCTCTTTCCTATGAAAGATTTTTTGAAAGAGACCTATGTGTATTTTCTTACTTATTTAATCACCAACTTAGCTTTACATGACAGACTTTCATGTAAGTGTACATTGAAAGGAGATAAAGAATACAAAATATTAGTCAATGATTCAATTTTTTTTCTTGGTTTGGTTATACTTTTCTTAATTCTTTTGAACCTTCTTGACCCATCTTTGGTTGAAAATCTTATTTGAAATGCCTAGAAAAAGCAATTGGGTGTTCATATTGAAATTTATAAGAGACAAGTAGATTTTTTATTGAAATTCACATTAGTCTAAGTGCAAACAAAATTTCTAATGTGATCATTCATTCTATTTTATTAATGTCATTGTAACCAAATTTCCTATTGTTCATATATTTTTATTTTTTTAATGTATAAATATTATTTTATTTTTACAGTTATGATGTAAGCATTTGTCTATATTCATCAACGAATAAGAACAAGTTGACCAAATTTTTAATATTTATTTTAAAATATACAAATTGATATATCTATTATTACATTAAAGATTGATATTCTTCTATTTGTGTATATCTATTAGATTTTTAAAGCAATTTTCATTTAATATAATAGTATCACTATTGCATTTAATAATAACTAACTTTATCTTATTTCTTTTGACAATGAAATGTTTTTCAAAGTCATTTAGTTTTTGAAAAAATATTATAATTTGAAAAATACACAATATTATAAATATCAATTTCTTTTGACAGTGCAATGGTTTTCAAAGTCATTTGATTTTTGAAAAAATATTTTAATTTTAAAAATAAAAAATATTATAAATATCAAACATATAATGAAGTCACACATGTACCTTTAGTTAACTTTTTTTGATAGATAATGAGCCAAATCCTAGACTAATTATTATTGTTTGTTGAAATTAGCTATTATTACATGTCTTAAGCTCGAAGAGACTTAAATTGGATACCTCATTAGAAATGTTTAGAATAATTGAGAAGGGGGGTGAATCAGTTACTCAAGGTCAATATGTACCACTTGAATAATTAAACAATAAATACTTCACTATTTTGCATATCCTGCTATTGCTCAGTCTATACTGTGAAAATGTCATAAACATAACTTGCATTGCATAATGAAAATATTATCAAATGTAAACACACATAAAATATTCATCATAGTTTTGACACTAGGATTTTATGTGGAAACCCAATTTAGGGAAAACCATGAGCAACATGTCACTCTTTTTCACTCTTTCAAAGTGAGCTCTATTAGTAGCCAACCTTGTTAAAGGTTACAAAACACACTATTAAATGTGACCTAGTTAGAGGATTTATTCACCCTGTTAGGAGTGGCCTTGTAAGAGGGCTTTGATCATTCCATTTAGAATGTCATCTAGTTAAAGGATTTACAAGACTGTTAAGTCTTCAAATGACTATTAAGTCAACCTCTGTTAAAAGGATTTCTATACAAATTGTTTACAATGACTAGAAAGAAAACAATAGGTTTTGATCTATGTGTGGTGCTTTAGTTCTTGAATTATCAATTTCCAGCACTCACAAAGTCATTAGAAAATGCCATAGAGGTATAAAAATGTGTAAGCATTCATGTATAATAGTGTCGTATTGCAATATTAACATGTAAATTGCAACATTAAAATGTACATGACATCTCAAGAGTCTAGAAATTGGTTAATGATAACTAAAATAATGCTTATAATTTTTAAGAATATTGATAGTTAATAGAAGGCATAGAGGGAAGTTATGAAGGAGTTAGTTTTCTTGGTGTACAAAAAAGTAGAGAAGGTTCAGCTCTTTGGCCTTTAGCTAGAGAGCCATGCATGTGAAGTATACATTGTGAGTTAAATATTGTGTTTAATAAAGTTAGTGTTTTAATTTCATAACTATCTTTCTATCTTTGTGTGAGTATTCAATGTTATGTATTATTATTGATGGGGTTCTTTCCTTATATCAATCCTGATTGGGATGATGGAGTGGTGAACATGTTTGTGTCCACAAGATACCTTCGTATTCCCCCATAATTATTGGCTTTTGATAGTGGTTTGTAAGGGAGAAGAAGAAGTATTGAAACCAATATCAAGTTCTTTTTTTAAAATCGATAATGTGAGTAGGAAACCCGATTACTTTCTATTGGTTGTAAATGTAGTTTATGTTGTGAAGGGAGTGACAAAATATATAACCAAGTATGTGTGTTCCTGTGTTGACATCAAGGCATGAGGGATCTTGATACATGAAGTATGAAGGAGAGGCTTGACAGCTAAAGGAAGCCAAGCTTGATAAATAGAAAGAAGGGAAACAACTCAAGAGAGGTGATAGGAGATAAACCACAGAGCCGTGAGGTATAGCCATGGGTTTAAAAGAATGAAGCAAACCGTTAATAGTAAGAGGAAGAGAGCTTGGTTCTATGGGCCTCAGTTTCATGGGCATGAAACCCAAACACAACGAGGAGTTCAATACCTGAAAGGGAGAAGTTAATGATGTCGAGTTACTTGTATAAAGTAATGCAAATGATATAGATGATCATTCATAGAATGAAAACAAGAAGGTGTGTTTATTCGAGTTGCCATTGATCGTTAGGTGGTGAGAATAATCACATCTCATGAAGACATCCGAGAACTATGATAACAAAATTTTTTGGTGGTTTCATTAACCAACCTGATAATGTAAAGTGGGTCATTGCAAGTGAAAATGAAGGAACCCAATTATTGTTAATCTCTGACATTAACCAAGGTCATGAGATACACTACTATGTTCAAGCTTGAACCAAATACAATCAAGATGGTGACTGTTCCATCTCACTTCCAATACACATAGTTATGTATCATGTATCGAAGGAACTCGTAATGGGGACATTGGTGAGTTATGAAATGTTGGTTAGATATAGAGCAAGAATAAAGTTGTCTGGAATGAAGGAATGAAAATGTAGAATCTTTGATGAGATTAGTTGATGAAGGTGAAGTTTGAAAAAATGGATATTTTCTCTATACCAGTTTGATTACAAATCACTTTGCTGGTTCAAATCTCTATTTGGTCCTTGTGCTAATTGGCTGATAAGTTCTTCACTTTTATCGTTGATCTTGATTTTCTTGAAGACCCTTCAAGCAATCTGTCCACTCTTCTCAATAATACTTAAGCTTTCTACTTAGATTCACTTATAAAAATCAACATCATCTTTGCAAGCTTTCTCTATTAGCTTCAAAATCACTCACACTCGTACATTTTTTGATCAACCTTGCTCTGTATGTCTCTCTTCACATACAAGATTTTCACATACACACTCACACACATCACACCAATTATGTGGCTATGTATCTCTTTAAATAGGCAATTCCTTCTTTAGCATTTTCTACATCCACCATAGATCTTAGGGCTTACGATCATGTTCAACTTGATTCATTGTATCTGTCCATCTTCTTGATCTTCTTCTAGAAACTTCTCTAGAATTTGTCTATTAGGTATTTACCTAATCCTTTCCTTGAATTTAATGATCCAACTCATCAATCTTATCTTCAATGTGGTTTACATCTCCCAAGAAATCAACTGAGTCTACTTGATCTCATGATTTCCTTGAATTCATTCTTATATTGTCACTTGGAAATCTCTAAATTCTAGCACTCAGTCATCACTGAAATACCTAGTCAATGTAAAGCTTTTTGGCTCGACATCAACTGTCTTTCTTAGTTGATTCTAATGCTTGATCAACACTAAATGTATCTCAATTGACATTAGCATTACTTGGCACTAACTATACTTTATACTTCTACTCAACTTGGCTTAGGTTTCTTGCCATAAACAATCACTTTTCTTTATCAAAGTCTATCTAATCAAATGTCCATTGTAACTTCCTTTTCATAACTCAACCTTTCCTCTAGGTGCTATTATTTTGAGCAACTTCTCAAATCCTTTTCATCAATCAAATAGATATGACATTTAGATTAGGTAGCAATATATCTTTTCAATAGATTTGACATCTATGACTAAACAACAATTGTTCCAATTGTAAGTTTCCAACAACCTCCCTCTTTTGATGCCAACATCTCAAATGTCTTAATGCTAATTGTAGCTTAGTTACCATACAATAAAAAATATTTTGTTACTAAGAGTTTGATTCTGACTCAGGCAAGAGGAGGAATAACTAGGGCCAAAGGCTCACCCAGCTATCCAAACCACCTTGCAAGAGTTAACACAGCGAAAAACACAACACAAACACAACACCAAGGAGAGAGAACATGTTATCTTTTTTTAATTCATCAAGTAAACAACATACATGCCTAGTTGTAAGGCCTTCTAGGTTATAGCTAGATATAGAATACAACTTCCAGATCCACGATTTGGTTTCAAATTCGCATTTCCAGACTTATATCCTGCACTTTTTAAACCCTCCTCCCAATCTCTCTTTAATATAAGCCTAAGAACTCTATTTATACTTTCCAAAATGGCTCACAAAATATTCTAGAACTTAGAGAAGCCACAAGTCGGCTCTCAGCAAATATAACTGCCTATACCAAAATTAAATGCGAGCAAAGTTGACCCAAACAAGAACCAGACATAGACAACTGGGCACCCACTAGATGACTCGACATCAACTAGAAACTGGCACTCAACATCACTCAACATCCACTGGAAATTGGCACTCAACATCAATTGAAAATTGGCACTCAACATCACTCGACATCGACTGGAAACTGGCACTCGACACTAACTAGAAATTGGTCACTAGGCATCAACTGGAAATTGGTCACTCAACATCAACTAGAAACTGGCCACTCGACATCAACTAGAAACTAGTTACTTGAAATCAACTAGAAATTGGTCACTCGGCATCAACTGGAAACTGGTTACTCAGCATCAACTGGAAACTGGTTACTCGACAGCAACTAGCAAAATGAACAAAAGTGCAGGATTCCATGGAAACCCAGGATGCTCCTGCATTAGACAACTGAAGTTGAAAGAAATGATTCTCCTAAATCATTGAGATGTCCCAACCTGAGCTGAATCCAACTCAAATTGAGAAATCCATTGAAGCATCTTCAATAGGTTTGTTCTTCCACTTCACCAAATATTCATAGTAATATTTTCCTCTTGTACTCTTGCCAACTCTCTGATCCAATATCTGTTCAACTTCCTCAATCTATTTCTTAGGATAATCATCAGGTACAAAAAATTCATCATTTGACTCATGATACTTATACAAATTAGCAATATTTCATATAGGAGATATTTCCATGTCATCAGGCAACTCAATTTCATAAGCGAGTGATCCCCAAATAATGGGTTCCACTTTTTGACCAATTTTGACACTGAAATCAATATTTTTGAAACAAACCTTAAATTCGAGTGACTATATCTCTAAAACTATGAATAATTTCAAGATGATGTAAACTAGTGATTTCTAGTACTCTGTTCCTACTTCCTAACCATATTTTTTATTTTTTAAAAAAATATTTAAGTCAATTTTTTCTTCTCCTTTGAAAAGTGGTACATATTAAAATTGAATATTTTAAAAGAGTGACAGTCCGTTTGACACACATAACTTTTTTTCTAGAAAAGATAATAAGGTAATACTTTTGGCGTTGGATTTGTAACATCAATATCTAGAGGATGCATTTGGTTGAATATTGTATAGTTTATAAAGTTTTGAAGTGACACCAATCATAATTCAGACATATGTTCCTTTTGACACAGATAAATTGGACTCAATTTAACATAAATCTAATTTTTTTTTTTAATAGAAAGTTATCTCAATTACCCTTTTCCTAGATATTTTTCAAAAATAATTTGACCTAATTTACTAATTTTTCTGAAGTGTCAAAGTCAGTTGATGTTAATCAGTAATGAACCTATCATGAGTTAAACTCATATTTGAAAGTCTTAATAAATATAATATGTATTACAATTATAGTCGTTGGAAAGTTTGCTCTGAGTAGCACAAATTGGTATTTTTTATTTTATAGTAGGAGATCATTCATTTTCAATTTTTGGCATCAAAAGAGCCAATTTTATTTTTTTTTCAAAAAAGAGGGTGAAAATTTTCTAAAATCACATGTTCGCGTGAACAATATTTTTGCGCAAACATATTAAAGGTGTTTACGTGAACATATGTTCACAGGAACATGTGGGGCTAAGTTTACCATGCAAACAAACAATAAAATGGAGAAAATGGTGTACATATTAGTGGGGTATGTTCGCATGAACATGTCTTATAAATATCAAATGTGTTCGCGCGAACATATATTATAATTGTGTTCGCATGAACATAACTTGAATGTTTGCGCGAACATATGGTAAATCCGATATGCAGATTTTGCCATTTTAAAAAATTTTCTTCGTCCCACAAAAGTGGAACCCATTATTGTGGGTTCACCCAAGCATTACCACTATCAAAATTCTTTAGGATCTTACAAGGTCCAAATTTCTTCATCTTCAGCTTGCTATATGTTCCACTTGGGAATCTTCCTTTCTTTAGATGAACCATCACCTCATCACCAACTTGAAAATCATGGTGTCTTCTAGACTGATCAGCATTCTCCTTATACTTCTGATTGCTTTGTTCCAACCTCAACTTCACTTCTTTATGCAAAGACTCCATAAAATCAGCAAATTCTTCTCATGTAGTGCTTCTCTTTTCTTCACTAGCAACATCTCTCAAATCTGATATACCTCTAGGATGCATTCCAGTAACAATCTCAAAAGGTGTCTTCCCTGTACTCCTATTCATAGAATTGTTATATGCAAATTCAGCTTGTGCCAATACCATTTCCCAATTACTCAGCTTATTCCGAACTAAACATCTCAGCAAATTACCCAAGCTTCTATTCACAACCTCTATCTGTCCATCTATTTGTGGATGGAATGTAGAACTAAACTTCAATTTAGTACCCATCTTCTTCCACAAAGTCTTCCAAAAATAACCAAAAAACTTACTGTCTCTATCTGAATTAATGCTTCTTGGTAATCCATGCAATCTCACAATCTCTTTAAAGAAAAGTTCAGAAACATGTTCAACATCTGATGTCTTCTTACATGGTATGAATAGAGCCATCTTAGAAAATTTGTCCACTACAACAAATATAGAATCATATCCCTTCATTTTTTTAGGCAATTCAAGAACAAAATCCATACTAATGTCAGTCCAAGGTTTCTCAGGAATAGTAATAGGTGTATACAAACTAATATTTTGACTCACTCCTTTTGCAACTTGACAAACTCCACAACTCTTTACAAATTTTTGAACATCCTTATACATTTGTGGCCAATAATATTTCTCTTTCAGCAAACTCAATGTCTTATCAATTTCAAAATGTCCAACCAATCCACCACTATGCTTTTCCTTAATCAAATTCAACCTCATAGGACTTCTAGGAATACACAACTAAATACCTTTGAAAAACATACCTTCTTGAATGAAATACTCATCATACTCACTTATGTGATCTATTAGATTTGGCGCTCTGCACTCTCTCCATGCCTCAGAAAAATCAAGATTAGCATCATACAATTCTTTCATTTCATCAAAACCAAGAACTTCAACCTTCATTTCAGTCACTAAAGAATGCCTTCTACTCAATGCATCAAATTTTTTTTTAGCATCTCCACTCTTATGCTTGATCACAAATGTAAAACTCTACAAGTACTCAACCCACTTCATATGTCTTTGATTCAATTTATGTTGACTTCCCAAGTATTGTAAAGCTTTATGATCAGTATACAACACAAACTCCTTAGGCATCAAATAATGTCTCCACTTCTTCAATGCTTGAACAATGGCATAAAATTCTTGATCATACACAAAATATTTCCTTGTAGCATCATTCAACTTTTTACTAAAGAAAGCAACTAGCTTACCTTCTTGACTTAATACAGCTCCTATTGCATTACCACTTGCATCACATTCAACTTGAAATACTTTGTTGAAATCAGGTAATGCCAATACAGGTAATTCAACAACCTTTTGTTTCAAAGTCTCAAAACTCTTATAAGCTCCATGTGTCCACTTGAATTCCTTTTTATCTCCCCTCATTGTTTTAGTCATAACATTACAAACAACATTGAAATTCTTTATAAACTTTCTGTAAAAACTAGCCAAACCATGAAATGATATTACCTCACTCACATTCTCAGGTGTAGGCCATTCCAAAATTTCTTTAACCTTCTTAAGTTCCATCCTCAATCCAACAAATGAAATTGAAAATCCTAGATACACAATCTCCTCTTGCATAAAAGAGCACTTTTTCAAATTAATCAACAACTTTTCCTCTTTCAACCTCTGTAATACTTGTTTAATATGTTCAAGATGTTCTTCCTTAGTCTTGTTGAATATCATAATATCATCCAAATAAACAATCACAAACTTATCCAAGAATCTTTTTATAACTTCATTCATCAACCTCCTGAAAGTACTAGGTGCAATAGTCAAACTAAAAGGCATAACCAACCATTCATACAAACCATCTTTTGTCTTGAAAGTAGTCTTTCATTCATCACCTTCTCTGATTTTGATCTGATGATAGCCACTCTTCAAATCAATCTTGGTAAAATACTTTGATCCACTCAAACAATCTATTATGTCATCCATCCTTGGCATAGGAAACCTATATTTCACTATTATCTTGTTAATGGCTCTGGAATCAATACACATTCTCCATTCTTCATTCTTTTTAGGTGCTAATACAACAGGTACAACACATGGACTCAATCTTTCTCTGATCAAACCTTTCTAGAACAACTCATGCACTTGTCTATTAAGTTATTTATTCTCTACAAGTGTCAATCTATATGGTGCTCTGTTTGGAAAACTAGCTCTAGGGATCATATCCATACAATGAATTATACTTCTTATAGGAGGTAAACCATCAGGAATATCTTTAGCAATAATTCCTTTATACTCATTCAACAACTTTGTAATTTATCCTGGCACTTGGTCAATACTACCATCTGTTACTTGGTCACCACTGACTGGCACTCAGTCTCCATTGACAAAACTCAGTTTTCTTGAGATTATAGCAAAACAAACCTGATTCTTCTTCACTTCCTTTTCAAATTGTTTGCCATTAACCATGCAAATTTTTATAGCTGTACAATTAACCTCATCTGGACTTTTGATCAAAGGCAAAAATGTTTATTTCTTCCCATTTACCCAAAGAGTATATTGATTCAATCTTCCATCATGTACAACATATCTATCATATTGCCAAGGTCTACCCAAAAAAATATGACAACAATCCATGGGCATAATATCACACAAAAATTCATCAAAGTAATGTCCAATTTTGAACTTCATAAGGCATTGCTCACTTATCAATATCTTATGCTCATCTTTGATCCATGAAACATGATAAGGTTTGGGATGTTTCAGCCTCTGCAACTGCAACTTGGTAACCAACTCTTCTGATGCCATATTTGTAGAACTTCCACTGTCAATGATCACTTTACAACATTTTCCAGCCATTTTACATCTTGTCTTGAAAAGGCTTCTCCTTAAAATAGGTTCTTCATCACCTCCCTTATTACATAAGGTTCTTCTCACCATTAAATTTTCTCTAGCCTCAGGTCCACTTGGTGAACCCTAATCATCTTCTTGAATCATAGCATTTCTACTATTCTGCCCACCTTTAGAAGATCTACATTCAAAGGATCTATGCCCTTGTTTGCCACATCTAAAACAATTACCATGAAATCCACCTCTAGAATAAGAATTGCCTCTTCCTCGACAAGAATTAGTGCCTCCTTCGTAAGAATTACCACTTTCCATTAAGTCTTTCCTTTGTCATCATTCTTCCATTCAGATTTTCCTTTATCCTGCATAGAACTATCAGATCTACCACTTTCTCCATAAGATCTACCTCTGCCTCTCTGGAATCTATCACCTCTACCTCTCTGTCTTTGTTCATGCTTCTTTGTCAAGATCTCCTTAGCTTTCAAGGCATATTGATATGCTTCTTCTACACTTTCTAGCTTCACAAAACTTATTTCATCTTGTATTCCAAATCTCAATCCATTAATGTACCTTGCAATTTTCTCAACATCATCATCCACATGTCTAGATCTGATGTCTAGTCTATAGAATTCCTCAATATACTCTTTCACAGTCATGTCTTTTTGCTTCAAATTTTGCATCTTTCTCAACAAGCTAACTTGGTAATCAGCAGGAAGCAATTTGTTCTTTACCTTGTTCACCATCTCTGGCCAAGTTTTTATCTTCTCCTTTCCTCTCCTTTGTCTATCAGTTTGCAAGTGCTCCCACCATAGAGATGCATGAACTTTCAACCTAGTGACTGCAATCTTCACCTTTTTATTATCAAGAGTGTTTTCATACTCAAAGAACTTCTCCATATCAGAGATCTAATCCAACACAACATTGGTGTCCAATTTTCCATCATAAGGAACAACTTCTACAACAGGCTTTGAATTCGCTCTAGACAATAATCTCAACAATATTGCTTCATCTTAGTCTTCTTCAGGTTTTGGATTATGGTTTGGTGCTACTGCTTCATCATTACTTACATCTTCAAGATATGGTCCTCTCCTTTGGGCTATCTCCACAACATCTAATTTGGTTACAGTTTGTCTCAACTGATCTAATATAGCATTATCAACATTATTTCCTCTACCATGAACTATCTTTACAAATCAGGTTCTTACAAGATCATAACCCTCTGCAAGTTATAGGTCAAATCTGTAGATCTGTCACCCTACAACCAAATCCAAATTAGGGTTCTACACGATCCAATCTCCACAAGGATGAACCTCAAGCTCTGATACCAACTGATGTAGGCAAGAGGAGGAATAACTAGGGCCAAAGGCTCACCCAACTATCCAAACCACCTTGCAAGAGTTAACACAGTTAAAAACACAACACAAACACAACAACAAGGAGAGAGAACAAGTTATCTTTATTTAATTCATCAAGTAAATAGAATACATGCCCAGTTGTAAGGCCTTCTGTGTTACAGCCAGATATAGAATACAACTTCCAGATCCATGATCTGGCTTCAAATTTGCATTTCCAGACTTATATCCTTCTCTTTTTAAACTCTCCTCCCAATCTCTCTTTAATCTAAGCCTAAGCACTCTATTTATACTTGCAAAAATGACTCAAAAAAAATTCTAGAACTTAGAGAAGCCACAAGTCGGCTCTCAACAAATATAACTACCTATACCAAAATTAAATGCGAGCAAAGTTGACCCAAACAAGAACCAGACACAGACAACTCAGCACCCATTGGATGACTCGACATCAACTAGAAAATGGCACTCGACATCACTCGACATCCATTGGAAATTGGCACTCGACATCAATTGAAAACTGGCACTCAGCATCACTCGGCACCAATTGGAAACTGGCACTCGACACCAGCTGGAAACTGGTCACTCAGCATCAACTGGAAACTGGCCACTCGACATCAACTGGAAAATGGTCACTTAGCATCAACTAGAAACTGGTCACTCGGCATCAACTAGAAACTGGTTACTTGGCATCAACTGGAAACTAGTTACTCGATAGCAACTGGCAGAATGAACAAAAGTGCAGGATTCCAAGGAAACCCAGGATGCTCCTACATTAGATTCTTCTTTTTTGAAATTCTCTCTCTAAATATCTCTTAGGAGTAATTTCTCCCTCTTTATGTAATCTCCCCTTCTATAAATCTCTAAATTTCTCTCAAGCTCTCCCTCTTTGACAACAATGCCAAAGATGTGTAGTTTTCTCTTCTTCAAATTTTTCATACATCCAAATTATGTAGATTTAGAATGTCTCACTGATAATAGTGTCATCTATCTATGACTGATCTGTTATGTTGCATTGAATTATCTACCTTAGGAACTTCCCAAAGTAGAGTTGTATTGCATAATTATGTAGGATATTCTGATTAATATATGTGATGCAATGCACCTTGCCTAGTCAAGTAGCTTTGATTAGGGGAATTACCCCTAGTTCACCTCTAAGATATTCATGAGCATCTTTAGGTAAGGGTTTTGTGAATATGTTAGCAATATGTTCCTTAGTATTCACATATTCTAGCTTCACTTCTTTGTCTTGAACTAATTCCCCCAAGTAGTGGTAATTGATAGAAATGTGCTTTATCTTAGTAGGAGTCATTAGATTCCTTGAAATGTTGATAGCACTTGTGTTATCACAATAGATAACCATTGGATCTATGATTTCTTCTTTCATACCTTTTAGTAACTATTTGATCCACATGATATTTGAACAGTTCACTATAGCTACCACATACTTGGTTTCCGCTATAGATTGGGGAATACAATTCTTTGTTAAGTTGTTTGTTATATTATTTTCACAATTAATATACATATGAAATATGGAATGAGGGTTTGATTTTCCATGGCACTAATCTCTTTCCTAGAAAGAATGCACCTCCACTAGTGCTTTTTCTATCATCAATATTTCCTTCCCAATCTGAGTTAGTAAACACCATTAGTTCAAACTTATCATTTATTTTGTAATACAATCCATAGTATTCTATACCTTTAAGATATCTCATTATCCTTTTGGCTACCATCATGTGATTCTCTTTAGGATTTTTTGAAAATCTAGCAACTATCCCAATTGCCAAAACAATATGTGCCTATTGTGAATAACATATTGCAATTTTCCAATCATGGATCTCTGTAGGGCCTGGTTCACATTAGCAGAATCATCACTCTTAGTAAACATAGGTGTAATCGTTGGACTAGAATCTTCCATACCAAAAGTCTTTAGTATCTCCTTGATATATTTGGATTGTGTAATGAAAATACCAAACTTCATTTGACACACTTGCAGTCCAACAAAGAATTTGATTTCACCAAACATAGAAATTTCAAATTCCTTATTCATTTCATTAGCAAATAATTTTCATAAAGCTTCTCTTCCTCCAAATATAATATCATCAACAAATATTTTAGATAACAATACTTCATTGTTCTTACCATTCTTCAAATATAGGTTACTGTTATCATTTGTCCTGTCAAAACCAATCTTCACCAAATAGTTGTGTAATCTTTCATACCATGCTCTTGGGGCTTGCTTCAATCCGTAAAGAGCTTTTTTTAGTTTACATACCATGTTTTTCTTGTTTGGATCTACAAATCCATTAGGTTGTTCAATGTATACTTCTTCCTCCATTATACCATTTAAAAATGTAGATTTGACATCCATTTGATATACCTTGAAATTTTTGTAGGCTGAGTATGCAAGCAGAGTTTTGACCTCTTCAAGTCTTTCCACTGGAGAAAATTTTTCTCTATAATCAACTCCTTCTTGAGCATAACCCTTGCATACTAGTCTTGCCTTATTTCTGGTTACTTCTCCATTCTCATTGAGCTTGTTCCTGAAAACCCACTTTGTCCCAATGACATTTTTGTCTTTAGGTCTTGGCACTAAGGTCCAAGTATTTCTTTTCTCAATCTAGTCAATTTCTTTGTTCATTGCCTAGATTCAATCTTCATTGTCTAAAGAATCCTTTATTGACTTGGATTCAAACTCACAAAGTAAGCATGTATTATCATTAAGTCTTCCTGTTGCCATAACACTTGATTCAACATCACCAATGATTTTTCAGGTTTATGATGTCTTCTCACATATTTTTCTAGCACAAGTAGTTTCCTTCTTTGATCTTCTAAAGATTCATCTTGAAAATTAATCTCAAGTTCATTTTCTCTTCCTTGCTTTGGTTCAAGTTTAGGTTTAGTATGCTTGACATTTTTAATTTGATGGTCAACATTTCCCATCCATGACTCTACATCTTCAGTCTAATGCTCGACACCTACTTTCTTCTTCTCGACACCCACTCTCTATTGCTCGACAATTTGCATTTGCATTCCTTCATTTCCTATTTGATGGGAACTTGCAGCTTGATTTGTCTATTTACTTTGAGTGTTGGGAGCATCATCAACCACATAGATGAATGAACTATAGTCTTCAGGTTCTTCATTACATGAAGTGTCACCTCTTTATGCAAACCCATCAACTCTCACATTTTCACTTTCCACAACTTTGTTAGTGTTAGAATATAAACACTTATAAGCTTTTCTTTTAGTGAAATAACCTAAGAATATGCCTTCATCACTTTTTGCATTGAGCTTTCCATTCCTATTATCCTTCACTATATAGCATCTACTACCAAAGATTTTAAAATATTTAATATTAGGAGCATAACCATACCATAGTTCAAAAGGTGTAGCATTTGTACCATTCTTGACTTGTACTCAATTCAGGGTATAAATAGTAGTACTAACCACTTCTCTACAATATTTATGTGAAACATTATTCTCCATCATTAATGTTCTTGTACAATCCATTATTGATATGTTTCTTCTTTCAGCTATTCCATTCTAAGGAGGGGTCCTTGGTGCTGACATCTATCTTTTGATTCCTCTATCAAAGCAGAATGTATTGAACTCATGTGAAATGAATTCACCACCTCTGTCAGATGTCAAACACTTCCTCTTCCCTATATATTTTTCAACTCTGGCTAAATACCACTTAAATAACATCACAATCATCAGTCTAATTCAGCTTTAAGAAACATCACAATCATCATTCTAGAATAGTCATCCACAAATAGAATTAAAAATTGATCTCTTGTAATGTCCTCATTTTTGTTGACATCGTTTTGCATGAAAGATCAATCCATTGAGGATTGGATGGCATATTATGCTCTTGGAGATATTATTTTATTATTATTTTTTTTATACGTAGCCTACATGTTATAATTTTAAGTTGAGATTGCACTTTTTATTTTATAAAGTTATTTTATTATAAAAGTGCATTATAATGGGATTTTATAATGGATGTTTCTAGAAGTTCTTAGTAACTTCTTAGAAAAGGATGCTTTTAGAAGTCCTTAGTAACTTCTTAGAAAGGTAAATAAATAGAGGGCTTGGCCTCTCATTTGGACGGACGAGAATTGATGATTCTATTGCCATTCTCTTTGAGCATTTGTGGCACCATCTAGGTGTGCAAATATTCAACATAATCCTTGAGAACGATACCTCTCAAGAGATTGCATAACTAAGGAAGTGAAAGACCTTCTAAAGGGTTGCACTTTGGAAGTGGTATTCAACCATTTCAAGTTGAGCTTAATTTGTATACTCAGACTACCTGAGGGTTTGAGTTTTTGGAAGTAGATCCGAAAAAGCAGTCCAAAAAAGAAGATCCGAAAAAGCACTCCAAAAAAATAGTCTAAAAAAGTAGGTTCAAAAAAGCAATTTGAAAAAGTAGATCCAAAAAAAGCAGTCCAAAAAAGTAGATCTGAAAAAGTAGTTCAAAAAAGTAGATCTGAAAAAAGCAAGTGAAAAGCATAATAGAAAAATCAAAACAGAAAGGCAGCATTGGAGAAAATTATTATAGCTATCTATAGTCAGGTTCCTTTGGATATTACATGCATTGTTCTTATCATTTAGATGCATATTAGGAGGTAAGGTTGTAGGTGAAATATTGTAACAGATTTAAGCATTATTCATGTAGATGTAAGCCAAGAGTCTTGGCCATTTCATACTAGCATTGTAGTTGACATTTTATGTGCAATAAAGGAGACATAAGTTGGTGGTTTGATATAGTGTAATTGAATATGTATTTATCATTCATGATTAGCTTATTAGTTTGCATGCCAATTGTTTGACAAAATGTCAATTGGCTGTAGGTTCTCTTTTTGGCATAAATAATGTTATAATTTTGCATCCCAAGTGTTTGTCAAAATTACTAGTCGCTGTAGCTACATATTGCAAGTAGTTTTAGTCACATATATGCATTGAATATTATCAAAATAAGTTGCACATTCATGTTAGGTCATTGTTTAGTCAATTCAGAGTCTTCTTGCAAGCATTCTTATTGGTGCTAAGTGAAGGAAAGAGCCATAAAAGCATACTAAAATTTTATATCAGTCATATGAACCTTGTATGCAAAGTGTTTTCTTGAACCTTTATCAGCATTTTGGGATCATATTTGAGTAGGGTCATTACAGTGGTATCAGAGCGGTTTCCTGCCAGCCTGATTGGGTTATTTTAGATTGAACTCAATTATCAATATGGCTTTAACATGAGACAAAGATTTGGAAGAAAGAATGCAAAATGTAAAGAAGAAATTGGATTGTCCATTTCAGTGAACAGAGGACCTTCTAAGAACTTTGGAGGAGTTGGAAACTTATTTAGGCAAGTTTGATCAGTCAAGACTTGATGCTATGCAAACACCTTTATCTCCAGCATTCAGTTCATTGGTTAAGCCTCGATTATTGAGACATCATGATGAGGTAATAAGACTTACAACTCTCTCTTGCATTAATGAAATCATGAGGATAATAGTTGGCCTTAATTTTTATGATGATCAAATTATGAGAGAGGTACTTCATGCCATGGTAAAAAGCTTTGAAAAGTTGGACAACATCCGAGACCCTTATTTCACAAAGAGGGCAAGATTACTTGAAGTATTTGCAAGGTGTAGATTTGAAAATATTATACTGGCAATTGGTTGTATTGGTGACATTCACAGGATGTTTAATACATTTTGGAATATTATGGACAAGTTTCATCCCAGCAGCGTATTGGCATCGATGCACTCCATCATGTTCACAATCTTGTTTGAGGGCAAGGATGAAATTTATAAAATTTTGGTAGAAGACTTATGGTATGTTTGGAAAAAAGAAAGGAATTTGTCACCTATGGCATGTATGTGGTTAAAGAGCGTGATTGATAGGCCTAAAGATCGTACTTTCCCTATGATAGGCAGAAACTTGTATGAGGAGTTTAACAGACATGCAGATTCGATACAGGGAGACATTAGAACATCTTTAGGTAATGGTTTATTTGCATCATCTTCATAGGTAGAAGGGGTTATAGATGTTGTGCAAGTTGAGCCAGTTGCATCAGAAGGTGATATCATAGGCACACCAGATTGCATGATTGACACAGAGAGTGATTCCAGTAGAGTTGGGCTAGATGAAGTTACAATAGTTGAGGATACTATCATGTTTGAGGATAGTATAGTTGATCAAAAAGTGAGCATTTAGGACTTTGCAAAAAATGAGTATCAGGCACAGTTGGATGCTTCTTCACATGAGATAGAGGCTAGTAGCTCTTCACTTGGTTTGGCAAGCTAGCTGAGGACAAGGGAAAAGGATATTGTCGCAGCTTTATCTCATCATGACATGATGCATGGATTGATTAAGAATCACATTTGGATGATTCAACTACAAGAGAGACAGAAAGGAGTCACAATAGGTTCTTCTTGTGACAACTTACAACAGATCAAGGAAGGCATGGAGGCAATGAAGGTAAGTTATATATACCTACTTTCAGATCGCGATCATCTCCTTAATCTTGTAGGGATCTATTTAGATGCATTGAAGAAGTAGGAGGAGGTTGACTGGCTTTCTCATGAGCTAGAGGGTACTCAAAATTCCTTGGTGTGTACTCAGTTGGCTCTCTAGGATTCTGAGAGACATGTGGATGAGCTTTGTCTTGAGGTGAGTTTAGTTCAAGAGTTAGCACATATAGCAGGGACACAGTTTTCTTTTACCGCCAAGACACATGTTGATGATGATATGAGTATGTCTAGCATTCACACTCTGGATTTAGAGATTATAGATAGGTGCGTGAAGTCAGTTGGTATTGTTCACATTACTTAGGTGAGAAGTTTACTTGAATTACCAGTTGGTTTTCGTTCATGGATTAGATGTTGGGATCCTTATCTTAGTCCTTGGGATCATTTTGATTGGAGATATCTATCATTCTTTGGTAGTAGCATCTATTGCACCATCATGGACTTGATTAGTAGTTTGCTAGGTGTAGTTCTCATCCATGCCAGTAGCTTGTTTGATGCTGGAATTAGTTTTTACACACCTGTGTTGGGCATTGTTCATGTATCCAATCGACCATTCTTGATGGAATGGGTTGATGATCTCTCAGATATGATAGAGTTTACAGAAGAGTCCCAAGATTTGATTATTATAGATGACACCTAAGGGGATGTTGTGGACGGTTTTGAGGACTTAGTCTCCTTAGCAGTTTCTTTTGATACAAAGGTTTTTGATGTTGATGCCTCAGTCACTTCATTTGATGATACGAGTTCAACAGTTGGTTTGAAGAATTTGGATGGTAGTATTACAGATGATAGTTATTCTGAGGTTACTCCTTTGGACATGTACCAGGGGTAGAGTATAGGAGTTTGACTAGTCAGTAGAATCATGTGTCTAGTTAGCTGAGAGTTGGCGAGCGAGACATTTCTATCGCTTGCGAGCATTTTGATGTTGCTTGTCAGTTGTTAGTAGTTTATGGATGGGGTTCTCCTACTAGTGATGAGTAGGGAGGCAGTTATCTTGACAAAGATCCACTCTTAATGGGAGGCTATCTAGATTTTGAGATAGAATTATATGTAGTTGGTAGCTGACGGAGATTATCTTATGGAGTGGGGCAGTACAACATATGAGACATTATTGGTCAAGGAAGATGAGGTGAGTGAGCTTACTCAGTAGCTTGAGGTGACTTCTAAGTTTCTTGAGAGTACATAGTTGGCTCTCGAGGAGTCACAATTTCATTTAGTTGAGGTGACCATGGAGTTAGAACGACTTCAGTCTTTACTAGATTCTGTATAGTCATAGACCATGGTGTCTAGTGATCCGAAGATGTCCATGGTTGAGGTTGATAGAGGTAGTGGAGATGAGGATATATTTGTCCATGACACTAGTATTGGCATATTTGGTTTGTTTCCACTAGAGGAAGGTTCAACTAAGTTGGGTGTTGTAGCTGAGCATTGTGGTATGTTTGACTTGGAGGGCACAAAGACTAGTGATGTTGTTGTTGATTCTGTACTATTGGCTATATCATCCTCTAACTTAGCTGATGATCAGTCATAGTTGGTCGTATCATGTCTACAAGATGAGTCTTTGGCTGGGATTGGTTCCTTTTACCATCATTATACTGTAGGATATGTTCATCAATTTTCTTTTGATCCATGTGTTGAGGAATTGATGGCAGACAGGTTTGGTATGGGTTCTCATTTTTTCTATCTACCATGTAATGACTATTCACCATCAGTAGTGCATGGGTGTTATGGTTATGAGATAGTGGCCGATGATCTATAGAGTTGTGTTAATTGCAGTAGATGTAAAATGTGTGGATTCTTTGTATTTGGTGCAATTTCATGTGGGAGTGGTCACAGTTGTAGCAGAGTTGGAGTGTGCATTCCACATAGCACGATGGGTTGTGTGGATGGTGTTTATTATGTTGACAGTTTGGGTGATCTACTCTACTTGGGGTTTGATCTTTTGAGAGTTTGTGCCTTGTGGGTTTCAGACTATGGTAGTAGTGGATTTGGAGTTCAGTTGCATAGTGATTCATGATTCATTCATGGATTCCTCTTGGTTATATTTTAGAGGTTGTTGCAGGAGCCTACATTGACTGACATTAGTGTAGTTTGTAACTACATTTGGGATCCAAGTGGAGCAACTAGTTTGTTGTTATGCCATTGCTTGGGGACACACAATTTTAGGAAGGGTGGACCGTAATGTCCTCATTTTGGTTGACATCATTTTGTGTGCCAGATCAGTCTATCACGGACTCTCATAGACTGGTGGTTGTGATGAGAGAGTCATTTTGGCATTTATTTGAAGATTGGATGGCTTATTATGCTCTTGGAGATATTGTTTTATCATTATTTTTTTTATACACAGCCTACATGTTATAATTTTAAGTTAAGATTGCACTTTTTATTTTATAAAGTTATTTTATTATAAAAATGCATTATAATGGGATTTTATAAAGGATGCTTCTAGAAGTCCTTAATAACTTCTTAGAAAAGTAAATAAATAGAGGGCTTGGCCTCTCATTTGGACGGATGGGAATTGATGATTCTACTACCATTCTCTTTAAGCATTTATGGCACCATCTCGGTCTGCAAATATTCAGCATAATCCTTGAGAATGACACCTCTCAAGAGACTGTATAACTGAGAAAGTGAAAGACCTTCTAAAGGGTTGCACTTTGGAAGTGGTATTTAGCCATTTCAAGTTGAGCTTAATTTGTATACTCAGACTACCTGAGGGTTTGAGTTTTTGGAAGTTGATCTAAAAAAGTAGATCCAAGGAAGCATTGGAGAAAATTATTATAGCCATCTACAATTAGGTTCCTTTAGATATTATAGGCATTGTTCTTATCATTTAGATGCATATTAGGAGGTAAGGCTATAGGTGAAATATTGTAACAGATTTAAGCATTATTCATGTGGATGTAAGCCAAGAGTCTTGGCCATTTCATACTAGCATTGTAGTTGACATTTTATGTGCAATAAAGGAGACATAAGTTTCTGGTATGAGATAGTGTAATTGAATATGTATTTATAATTCACGATTAGCTTATTAGTTTGCATGCCAATTGTTTGACAAAATGTCAATTGGCTGTAGGTTCTCTTTTTTGGCATAAATAATATTATAATTTTGCATCCCAAGTGTTTGTCAAAATTACTAGTTGTTGTAGCTACATATTGCAAGTAGTTTCAGTCACATATATGCATTGAATATTGTCAAAATAAGTTGCACATTCATGTTAGTTCATTGTTTAGTCAATTTAGAGTCTTCTTGCAAGCATTCTTATTGAGGCTAAGTGAAGGAAAGAGCCATAAAAGCATACTGAAATTTTATATCAGTCATATGACCTTTGTATGCAAAGTGTTTTCTTGAACCTTTATCAGCATTTTGGGATCAGATTTGAGCAGGGTCATTACATCTCCATAGTAACTTTGAACACCAATGGGTCCATAAAGGTAATTATGAACCAATTCCAAAATATCATTAGTAGTATATGTTTTTTTCTTAAAACTAGACTTTGTCATCTTCCCCAATTGACATTGTTTACACATAGTATTATTAGGCTTCTTTATTTTAAGCAACCCTCTTACTTTCTTCATCTTACTCATGTTCACCAAATTGTCAAATTTTACATGACATAATCTTTTGTATAATAACCAAGCATCTTCTTGTTGTGTAAAAAAAATGTCTCTTTTGATAGGTCTAGATAGAATAAGTTATCTCTTGATTGCTCATCAGTTCCAATTAGCTTACCATCACTATCATGTATCTTGGCCCTTCTATTGTGAAATTCAACTCTATAACTTGATTTGTTCAGCTGTGAAACACTCGACAAATTATAGTTAAGTCTTTCAACTTAGTAAACATTGTCACATGTTATCTTGTCATTCAGTTGAATAACACCTTTACCTTTTATAACACATGGGATATCATTACCAAATTTAACACATCCACCATTGTATGGACCAATATCTTCAAATTTATCTTTATCACCAGTCATATGATTGGAACATTCACTATTAATCATCCATCTATCACTTTTGTTCACATAAGAAATTAATGCAGTTTTCTCTTTTCCATTAGAATCTTCTTTCATAACAACATAGACAACTTCGTCATCATCACTCTCAAATTCATTATCAGCCCTTCTTTCAGCAATATAGCAAAATTTCTTACTTTTGTCATCCTTGCTTCTCTTGTAGTCTTTGTCATCTCTTCTTCCTTTGTACTTTCTTTCCTTCCTTTCATCCTTATCTTCTCTATCAAGACATCTAGCAACAATATGACCAACTTTGTTGCATTAAATTTTTTTATAGGTAATTTATCTTTGTGTTTACCTCTTCCTCTTCCAAACATTTTTACAATGAGGGCTTCAAGTTCATCAATCTCATCATCAAAATTATCACTTTCACTCTTCACACATTTTCCTTTCTTCTTGCTAAGAACTAGTTGTAACTTGAAAGCAAATTCAATAGTAGCAGGTGTGTAGTTATCAAAGTTAGACATCTTAAAAGAAGTAAGTCTACCAATTACACTTTCTGAGGTTAAATTGTTACTTGGTGTGCATCTTAATTCATGGATTGCAGAGACTCTAATGGAATATATAGGGACTAGAGTCATCAATACCTTACTTATCACTATTTCATCTTTGATTTCTCCATTTGCACCTCAAATAGAATTAATAACCTCTTTAACTCTTGCATAGTATTGTACTATGTTCTCACCTTCCATCATTCTCACATCATCAAATTTACCTCTTAGGCTTTCTAATTTTTATTTTAGAACATTGTCATCACCTCCATCTATGGTCTTCAATATGTCCCACATCTTCTTTGCACTATCACAGTCTTTTAGGTCATTAAAATTGGCATAGCTTAGGGCTAAGGAAATCTCCAACATTTATTGGTTGTATTCTAGCTTTTGTTTTAGTTGTTCAATAGTCAGAGGAGTAGTTGTTACCTTTACCTATTCATTGTCTAGAAAATTGATTGCAACATCATTGATACTGGATATATGCAACTTCATCAAGGTCTGCCATGCAAGAAAGTTCTCCTTGTTCAACTTGGGTACATCTCTCTTATTAGTCATGATCTTTACCTTTAAGTACCTTCAAACTTTTCTTTGTAAATAGTATACCCTGATACCAATTTTTAGAAATGTTTAGAATAACTAAGAGGGGGGGGGGGGGGGGGGGTGAATCAGTTACTCAAGGTCAATATGTACAAATTGAACAATTAAACAATAAACACTTCACTATTTTTATTATCCCACTATTGTTTGGTCTATACTATAAAACTATCATAAACATAACTTGCAACATTATCAAATGTAAACACACATAAAGAATTTATCATAGTTTTGATACTAGGAGTTTACGTGGAAACCCAATTTGGGAAAAAACACCAGCAACATGTCACTCTTTTTCAGTTTTCCAAAGTGAGCTCTCTTAGGTGCTAAACCTGTTAAAAGTTACACAAAACATTGTTAAATGTGACCTGGTTAGAGGATTTATTCACCCTGTTAGGAGTGGCCTTGTAAGAGGACTTTGATCATTTCATTTAGAATGTCACCTAGTTAAAATATTTACATAGACTATTAAGTCTTCAAATGACTGTTAGGTCAACCTCTGCTAAAAGGATTTCTATACAAACTATTTACAATGACTAGAAAGAAAACAATAGGTTTTAATTTGTGTGATTACAACTCACTTTCCTAGTTTAGATCTCTGTTCGGTCCTTGTGCTAACTAGCTAGTAAGTTCTTCACTTTCATCTCTAACCTTGAGTCACTTGGAGACCCTTCAAGCAATCTATCCAGTTTTATCAATACACTTAAGCCTTCTTCTTAGATTCACTTATCAACATCAACATCAACATTATCTCTGCAAGATTTCTCTATTATCTTTGCAATCACTCACACTTGTGAATTTCTGATCAACCTTTCTCTATATGTCTCTTTTCACATACAAGCTTTACACATACACACTCACATGCATTGCACCAATTGTTCGACTCTATATCACTTTAAATAGGCAATTTTTTCTTTACCATTTTCTACATCCACCATAGATCTTAGGGGTTTAGGATCATGTTCAACTCAATTCACTATATCTATCCATGTTCTTCATATTCTTCTAGAAACTTCTCTAGAATTTTCCTATTAGGTCTTTACCTAATCCTTTCCTTGAATTTAATGATCCAACTCATCAATCTTATCTTCAATGTGGTTTAAATCTCTCAAGAAATCAATTGAGTCAGCTTGATCTCATTATTTCCTTGAATTCATTCTTATACTATCACTTGACAATCTCTAAATTCTGGCACTTGGTCATCACTGAAATACTCGATCACTGTAAAGATTTATGGCTTTGCATCAACTATATTTCTCAGTCAATGCTAATGCATTGTCAACACTAGATTTTCTTGACATTAACTGTAGCTTGGTTGACACTAGCATTACTTGGCACTAACTGCATTTTATACTTCTGCTCAACTTGGCTTAGCTTTCTTGACATAAATAATCATTTTGCTTTATCAAATTCTATCTAATCAAATGTCCATTGTAACTTCCTTTTCATAACTCAATATTTCCTCTAGGTGCTATTTTTATGAGCAACTTCTCAAATCATCTTCATCAATAAAATATATATGGCATTTAGATTAGGTAGCAATATATCTTATCAATAGATTTGACATCAATGACAAAACAATAATTATTTCAATTGTAAGTTTCCAACATACCTCTCACATGAGAGGCTCACAACTTACAGTTGTGTTCTAGGCTCTTGCCTACCTTTATTTAACTTATTAATATAATGATGAGATGATACTTTCTTGTACAATATTATACCATACAAAAAAAATTAGATAATAATATATAATAATTGATATATAGTAATATTTAATATAATTTATGTATATTACTAAAATAATATTACATTAATATAATGATATATATTTAAAAAAAATAGTATTTTAACAATATATATTCAAGCATAGCCTAATGCTAAGATATATTTTCCATTTGAGCACAAGATTAATGTCATCACCCAGAGATAAAACATAAATGAAAGTAAGATACTTCTTATAAACTCTACAATGCCTATAAAGTAAGCAATAAAACCTATAGCTATTACATTTGGGGTCAAATTGTGACAACAATTTGTGACAATGGTGTAGTTTGTGCTCATTTTCATGTTTTTTTTGTAGTTGTCCCTGGCACCATCACAATGTTGATGTTAACATTGTAACTGTGACGCTCACATGAGCATACACAAAAAAAAAAGAAAACATGACATAAATCATTCCCCATTTGTTTTGATTATGGAGAGTTGTGTGTGAAAGAGGTGGATAGCTTCAAACAAGGGTGGAGAGCTATGAACATTGTTGTGCCCTTGTGATCAATGCATTTCGTTGCTATGCCCTTATGATCTCTGCATTTCATTTTTGTGTCCTTGTATCTCTGTGATTTCATTGCCGTGTCATGCTCTTGTATGACATAAATCATTCCCCATTTGTTTTGATTGTGGAGAGCTTTGCATGAAAGAAGTGGAGAGCTCCAAATGAGGGTGGAGAGTTGTGAATGTTGTCGTACCCTTGTGATCGGTGCATTTCATTATTGTGCCTCTATGATCTTTGAATTTCATTGTCATGCCCTTGCACCTCTGTCATTTCATTTTCATGCCATGCCCTTGTGATCTATATGCCCTTTCTCTGCAATTTTCTTCAAGGGTGAGAAGAGGTACCTATATAATTGTTCTTTTCTTTTCCTTCTAAACATGTATGTCTTTATATTTCTTTGTAAACATGTATCTCTTTATATATTCAGAGAGATCTTTTTTAAGATTCTTATTACATATAGCTCACAACAAAAAAATTGATCCAGTTGCATACATATTACATAATCTAAATAATAAAACTATATAAATCACTCAACTTGTGCTAAATGACTTACCTCAAGATCTTGCACAAAAATAATGTAGTCCACAAAAAATGGGTAGAGTTTGTAAGAAATTTTACAAAAACATAGCATGAAAAATATTTTTAGAAAGAAACAAGCCATAACCTAGTCTTTATGTATATATAGAGATCTTTTTGAAGCTTCTTATTAAATATTATCACAATAGAAAAATTGATTCAACTGCATACATATTCTAGAATCCAAACAATAAAACAATAAAACTCACTCAACTTGTGCTAAGTGACTTAGCTCAAGATCCTGCACAAAAATAATGTAGACCATGAAAAATGGGTAAAGTTCACAAGAAATTTTACAAAAACATATCATAGAAGACATTTTTAGAAAGAAACAAGCCATAAACTAGTTAAATTGGTCTAGTTGCTGATTAGTTGAGTTGATTACACATTCCTATAAATTTGTCATCAGATTAGGTACAATAAAATGAACAAACATTTGTTCTCAGCTAGTAGGATCAATACAAATTTTCAAGGTGATAAAATATGTAGTGCCTACCCCTAGTTTGCATTTTGCTTTCATTGCCAAACTCTTTTAGGCCATTTTTATGCTTGATGTTTAGTAGCATTACTTTCAGATTTTTAGATATTGTTTCAGATTTAGTTGATTATATGATGAGATTACTTGGTACTCTACATTTTATGTATGCATGATGATTATTTAGTAATTTTAGTTATTGATGATGTTTAAGTTAGATGGATTATAATATTTGTTTCTTATGGATACTTACCCCATACTACATATGTATGGTGTGCGTGTTTATTTTCTTTATGTATGACGTTTCTGATGTGGTTAAGGAAGGGAGTCGTAGTCACCTACTAGTCGAGCTCTACATGATGCACGACTTCCTACCATTGCCTATTTAGCTTAGAATATTGCGTATGTACATGCGTGGATTTTATGCTGGGTGCAGGTACCGGGTATCGACTTCCTTGAATTTCCAGGATGAGCTTCCTCTATCGCATTATCTCAATGGTAAGAGAGGGGAGATAAATTCTTAAGTCCAAATCCTAAACCCTTATGCCATTTGTCCTAATTGATTATTAGAACAAGTATCTGAGTCAAGTACCCTCCGAATGTGTAGAATGATGTTAATTTGTGATTATAACCCTTTTGTTTGATTTAGTATGTGTTTTTCTATGATGGGTTTTCATATGTTGTTTTATGAGTCTTTGGTATATTTTTTTATTAATTAAGTCTAATTAAAAGATTAATTAATGATTTATTTTAATAAAAAATTATTATGATATTTTAATATTTAATTATATTTAATTAATTGGGAAATTAATTAAATAAAAAGAATTAAATTTTGGAGATAAAAGTTTTAAGTATAAATTTAGAACGTGATAATATTTAGTTAATTTAATAATAATATATTTACAGTTCATTTTTAAATAAATGATAAATATTATTATTTTAGTTAATAAATATTTTATCAATTAAGTTTTTAAAATAATTTAAAAAGTGAAAATATAATTATTTAATAAAAGATTTTAGATTACTTGATGCGTGCATGAGTTTAAAATAGAAGAAATTAATTAAAAAGATAAAACATGTGGACTTAATAAAGATATTTTCATTTCATAAAGTGTGCATGAGATTAAAGTAATAAATTATTTAAAAATAGAAGTCAAGGGAAAAATTATATAAAGTTATTTATTAATGCATTTAACGTGCATGGAAGAGATTAAGAAAAGATTATTAAAAGTTAATTTAGAGTTTGAGTCTTTTGAGCAAGGAGTCCTCTCAAGTGAATGCACAATTAGTGCCCCGATTTAAGGAGAGAACTCTTTATCACAATGGAGGGGGTTCATTTTTGAAAAACACAAATTTGGAGATGAACTTTGAAAGCGAATTTCAGAAGGAGAATTCTGGAAAAAGTTTTAGAGGAAGGTTCTTGAAGAGGAGTGAATTCTCTCATAGTTTTTGGGGATTGTGTATTAGCATCAGGCTCAGAGGCTTGGGAGTTATGCGATTGTGATGATATGATGATTTGTTCTCGATCTTTCTAAACCCAACCATGGTATGTGTTGATATGCTCTATGATGGATGTTTTACTGGTTGTTATTGCTTTCCAGTTTCATAGTGTGAAGCTAAGGTGTATGTTTATGAGATACTTAACCATTTTTGAGTCACCGATCAGTTATATTTGATTTTTTTTCTAGTCGCTATGAGAGGACTGAGATGTTTTGAGTGATTTGTTCTTGATGATGTCATATTGTGACATTTTTGACTTGACCATTTTGGAGTCTTCGATAAGTATTATTTTGGGATGATTTATGGTTGCTCGTTGAGAACCAATGGATATTGTGGGATACTTTCCAGTTGCTCTTTTGAGAACCATTGGATATTGTGATTTATCATTGATGCCTTCAGTTGTTGATAGAGAACTGTTGTGATTATTATGATTATGATTTGATGCTTTTCAGTTGCTCTTGGAGAACTAATGTGATTATTGTAGATTATATTTATGATGCTTTCTAGTCTCTTGTATAGGGCTAAGGTGATTTTGTGATTTGTGATTTCATGAGCCTAGGGTAGGTTATCTATGTGTAGTGTTGGGAAGTGGCTTGCAATGGGGGATAGGGGCTCTAATTGGCTCTGGGAATGACTCGTTGTAAGTTGTTTTTAATAAGTGATAACTTGTACACTAAATGGGGGTTAAAATGAACCTAATAAGATAATTGTATATTCTCTCCTATGCCTCAAGTACTAGTATAGACAGGGATGGGGTAGAGAGAACGCTTGGTTACAACCTTGCATTTTGTGGTATGCCTCTTTTGTACGAGAGGATACTAGTGGTCGCAAGATCACTGGGGACCCAGGATTCCTAATGGATTACTCGGGTAACTTCCAATGTGATTTGTGCGATGAAACTTTCCCACTTGCATAGTAGATTTCCTACGTGTCTTTGTGTGCCTCTGGGTCTAGATGTCGATCTATGTGTTGGAACCTTTGAGTTAGTATACTTTTAGGATTTCCTAGACTTAGAGAGTATTTGTGTTATGTGATTTGATATCTTATTTTGGACTTGAGACTATCTCCTCAGCGTGGTGGGAGTGGTGCATTTAGGTTCCACACAGTCGGGTGGTAGTGCTTGTTCACTCTTACCATTAGAGATCCATTTGTTGCTATCATGGTTGGAGCTTCTTGGGATGCTTTTTTATAATGATTAGGTGATGTTATTTACTAATGCATTTCTTTATATTGATGATTAGCATGTTAGATTTATTTATGATTATGTTGTAGTATGTTTTAGGAGTGACATCCCTATTATGACAGTACCGATGATCTCTTCGGTGGCTTGGGATGTTACGCATGGGGGATAGCTAGGGCCCACGATGGTCTAATGATGCTATTGAAAATTGGGAGGAACCAAACACTTAGATTAGTTGTGTTTTATGATGTTATATTCTTTTATGATGGATGAATGTATCATGTATGCTATTAGATTCATTTATTTTATTGCACTTGTACCATGGATTAGAGTAGGATGATGTATTTCTATTTTTACATATGTATACTCTTTTAAACCTTTCATACCCTATGACATGTATAGTGGATGAATGAGCATTCTGAATTAATTTGCCAAAAGGCATTCAGAACAAATGTATATTAAATGGACATTGGACTTTTCATTATTCTTTCATATGGATGTGGTATTTGATTGGACTTAGTAGTAGATTAAATTTTAAATGTGACTCAACGTCTTGGGATCCTTAAGGAATGTAACCTAGTATGTATGTTTAAAATTGATTGTATGTTATTGCTTCCACTACTATGTGATTGATGTGAATGATTTATCTTTGTTGTTTAAAAAAAAAATGTTTGGAAAACTTAGTAAAACTTTAGGTTAATTCTTTTGGATCCCTTGGTGGGGTGTTACAAAATACAATATGCAGATGCATCACTTGCATGCCAGGCATGAAGTGCATTCCCCAACCTATAAAGAATGGTTGGATATAAAGGCTCCATATGCTAGCCCAACAATGGAAGCCAAAGATGTAACCATGCATGTATTGGCACACTCTGCAAGGACCCCAAGTATCTATTACTGCTATTAATTTGGGCATCCTATATGATCTAGAATGTTCTAAAGTACTCAATTTGGTAGTAACTTCTCCCATGTCTCCAAAAAATATAACATAGGTTCAGGGTCCCTTGGCTCCCAGGAATTTGTAGCAACTATTCTCATTGTTGGAAGAATAAATTCAATGGAGAGTTGAGTGAAAGGAGTTGAAGAAGCAAGTTCTAATTCTATGTAAATTCCATAATCAAAAGGCTCATTCCCTTGCAGAAGCTCAACACAAGCTACAACACAAATCTGTATGAAAGAAAAATGGAGAGATCTTATGGAGTTTTTCAAATAGGCAAAACTTCATCAGATAGTAGAGAGTTAAAAAGAGAAATAAGAGAAAATTAGATAACAAAATTGCCTAATCTACTTTAGTGATAAACATTATATATTGTCAATATTTGATAGGATAATTGACAATGATTAGTGCAAGAGAACTTTGCATATGATTTAAATACATTAGCAATAAATATTGTGAAACAATGATATCATTATTCTTGACCAAGGACTAATGTCTTTATTTTTGTACCTAGTTTCTACATTGATCTATAAATATTTATGTTCAATAAATATTTTTATTGTATTGGATGTTCTATTATTAAAATAATTTGGAAATGAAAAATGTTGATTTAAAGAAATATGAAATAGGAAGGATAAATATTATAGATTGTAAATATTTGATATTATTATATTGGGAAATTGACAAACTACTACTGTGATAGTTGTTTTGTTTTTTTCCTTTTTCCTTTTCCTTTTCTTCTTTTTTGACCTTGAGTAATCTATCATTAGAATAATATAGTGCTATAAGAAATTTAAAAAGATTTAGATCATACTAAATAGAATAATAAAGAGTTGAACAAAAGAAAAAAGGTTTTGATTCACACTTAATGAGAAAAGAAAAATAGATCACTAACAATGATGGGAATCTATCATTACACTTCATTATCAATTATCATGACAATATAGAGCTAAAAGAGAGAATACATAATTCTAAATCATATTTGATAATCCATCATCAAATAATAAAAAGTGAAAAAAAACCTAAAAATAGTTTTCAATAAAGAAAAAAATGTAATCCAAGAAGAAGCTCCAACACAAATCACAAGGCTCATTTTCTTGTAAAACATTAATTTTGTTAAACAATTGTAAACTCTTAGAAAATGCATTCTTGTTTTCTATTACCATTGAGGAGCTTCCCTTGAACAAAACCAAAATGAAGAGGCATAAATACACCAAATTTTTTTTTCAAAACCATATGTGCAGATATAAACATTAAGTACAACATGTCCAACATTTTTGCAGATATACACATTAATTACACCAATTTTTTTCTTTCAAAATTATATGTGTATATATAAAAATTAAGTACAACATGTCCAATATTTTTGTAGATATACACATTAATTACACCAAATTTTTCTTTCAAAACCATATGTGCAGATATAAACATTAAGTACAACATGTCCAATATTTTTGCAACTATACACATTAATTACACCAAAATTTTCTTTCAAAATGATATGTGAAGATATAAACATTAAGTACAACATATCCAATATTTTTACCAATATACACATTAATTACACCAATTTTTTATTTCAAAACCATATGTGAAGATATAAACGTTAATTACAACATGTCAAATATTTTTGTAGATATACACATTAATTACACCAATTTTTTCTTTCAAAACCATATGTGCAGATATAAACATTAAGTACAACGTGTCCAATATTGTTGGAAATATACACAACCAACTCAATAAGGGTACAAGAATAAGTTATTCCCATGAAGAAGGATCATGCCACATAATACAAGGGAATTTGATCGAAATAGGGAGACAATCACTAGATTGTTGTCTAACTTTCAAAGAGAAGGCGATGACAAATGTTATTGTCCTTGCAAGAGTTGAAACTACTTAAAGACAAGAAGAATTAAAATCAAAATAGCCAAGAGACATTGTACTGAAAATGGTCACATTGAAGGGGGGTTTGATTATTATCCATTGGCAATTTGTATGTTATATTGTTTTTGCAATTAATATACATATGAACCATAGAACGGGGGTTTGATTATTATAATTTTTATATAGGCTGATCTCCCTAGGGTAGTATGTGATATGGACCAACACATCTCAGAGGAACATGGAGGTATGAATATGGAGGAACATGGAGGTGTGAGTATTGAAGGAGAAGATCATGATCCCATGGAAGATGATGATCACGTGCTAGAAAACATATTTGAAGATGATGGTACGAATGCATTGATCCATAAAACATTTGGCACTTGTGTTGATGCTGCTAATGATGACGATGATGATTATGATGAGGATGACATTGAGATTGTCCATGATATATGTCTACTTGAGAAGGGAAACATGACCCTTTATGAAGGATCCAATAAACTCTTCTCTCTATTGTATTGATGTTGGTGAATTTGAAGGTTATGAATGGATTATTCAACATAACAATGTCATGTATGCTAAGGTTTGTGATATACATCATTATAGTATATAAAAGATGGAATACGTACCATTAAGATTGTTTATACTAATGGCTTATATTTGTTTTGTAGATTGATAGGTGACTATTTGTTATCACCATCAAATGTTCTTCCTCGCTCATATCAAGAATTATGTGTCACTATGAAACATATTGGAATGAAGTATCAATCAATAGATGCTTGTCCTGAAAATCATATAATTTATCATAAGGAACATGAAAATGCAACATAATGCCCCAAATGCCATATGAGAAGATATCAAGATGATTAAGTGACAAAAAAGGTGCCTTGTAAGGTTTTTCATTACATCCCCATTATTCCATGTCTTAAATGATTATTTAGGTACAGTAGCTTGGCACAATTTATGGATTACCATGCACACAATAGAAGACAAGATGACATTATTTGAATGCCTACAAATAGCTCAAAATTTATGGACATAGAGGAAAAGTGGCCACACTTTAAAGAAGAATCTCAAAATCTCAGGCTTTCTCTAGCAACTGATAGTGTCAATCCATTTAGAGAGATGATATTTGTTTACTTGGTGTGGCCTATTTTTGTTATCAAAAATAACCTTCCTCCATAGATGTCAATAAAGAGGGAGCACATTATGTTGACAATGATTGTTCTAGTTATTTTATTATTTTATTGTTACCTACGTGTAATTACAAGACTTGGAGTGAAATGACCACAATAATTAACTGATGTTGTTCATTCAACTAGGTAAGTACCAAGTGAAAGATATGAATGTATATATTGCACCTCTTATTGAGGAGTTATTGGCGTTATGGAATAGTTTCACTATGTATGACGTCTCTAGACCAATTGGAAAAAAAAAATTTCAATTCCATGTAATGCTTGTGTGGACAATTCATGATGCCTCAGGGTTGACACATTTCTGTGGTATGTTATGCTAAAATCTAGTTGTATGTGATAATATTCAATCCAATTGTATCATTATCTTGTAGATCTTCAAACAAAGTGATGAAGGGTGCTCCCCTTAATACCATAAACCCATAACAAAAACAAAGAAACAACAAAAAATGTGAGAATAAAATATGGACTTCTTATTATTGTCGCAAATGCAGAATTATAGAATTCGCAAGTACAATATGCTAACCCACATGGGCGCCTCCATTACAAGAATCTGCAAGAATAAGCTACGAACTACCACCTAGAGCTATTCTAGATAATTTTTGGGCCTTTCTTAAATAGGAAATTTTATGCCACTTGGGAAGGTTCTAGACATTTAAACTTAATATCTAGGGTTGAAAAATACTAACAATACATATAGAGTCGGCCAAATACATCTTTGACAATTATTTTAGAAATTTTAGGTAGCCCAACTTTGGAAGGCCATGACTCTCCAACCATTCCTCTAATTGGCTATTATAACAACTTTTCAAAAATGCCAGCTCCTAATCTACAAACTCAAAATGACGCAAGTGCCCTTTCATCAATTTTTTGGACCTCATCTGCAGCCTCTAAGCTGGCCTTCAAAACTGAGTTCAAATATTTTTTTCCAAAATTTTCCACCAAAAATCAACAATAACTTCTCTGATACTTAAGTTGGAGCAATGAGATTTTTATGGTAAGCTTATAATTCTAAAATGAACCTTCATATAGAAAAAGTGAACATTCCAAGATCGTATGGAAAACTTGCTAAAAATAGAAAGTTCCAAGAAATAGCAACCCCCTATCTACTAGTCCTTGTTAAAATAGAAAAGGTTGAAAATAAAAATATATTTGGGTGATGCAAGATTTCTCTTACACCTAGGATGCTTCTACATCAGACACCCACGGTAATTTGAAAAGTGATTCCATCACATCTCAGGTGTCAAGAGGAAAACCAATATAGTTAACCTCCTCCTTTGCTAGCCATGATGAATCCTATACTAGCTTCCCTTTCCATTTGACTAGGTATTCTTTATAAATTTTTTTTTCTTGTACTTTTTCCAATATGATTGTCCAATATCTCCTCAATCTCCTTTATAGCTAAACTAGCTATTGCAATACTCTACTTCACTTCTGCAACTTCATCTCCATCACCTCTTTCATAATACTCTTTCAAATCTGAAATATTAAATATTGGTGAAATAATCAATTTAGTAGGTAATTCCACTTCATAAGCATTTCCAAAATCATGCCTTTTCACTATATTACATAGTCCAAACCTCTTCTCTTTAGCTTTTTATATGTACCCATTAGAAAATGCTCCTTTTTCAAATGAACCATGACCTCATCTCCAATACAAAATTCCTTATACCTCTTTTTCACATCTGCCTTAGCCTTGTACTATGTATTCATCTTTATGATGTGCTTCCTCACCTCCTCCTAGATGTTCTTCAAATGTTCAACAAAATCTTCTACTTTAGCACTACTTGTTGCTTCTTTATCCAACTGTTGCAATTCAAAAGCATTTCTAGGACTACTCCCATATACAATTTGGAACAATGATTTACCAGTGCTCCTATTGACATAATTATTATATGAAAATTTTTCCTATGGAAAAATCATATCCCATCCTTTTGGCTTGTCTCCAACCAAAAATCTCAACAAATTTCCCAAACTCCTATTCAGCACTTCCATTTTTCCATCGGTCTGTGGATGATGGAATGAACTAAACTTCAAATCTGTCTTCAACTTCTTCTACAATGTATGCAAAAAATACCCAACAAATTTGGTATCTCAATCAGAAATAATACTCTTTGGCAAACCATGTAGTCTCACCACTTCTTTGAAAAACAACTCTGCCACATGAACAACATCACTAGTCTTCTTGCAAGGAATAAAATGTTCCATCATTAAAAACCTAGCAACCACCACAAAAATAGAATCATTCCCTTGTAGAGTCTTCGATAATCCAAGAACAAAGCCCATGCTGACATCCTCCCATGACTTCTCTGTTACAAGTACTGACTGATACAACCCTGTATTTTGCTTCACTCCTTTCACCATCTAATATACTCTACAACTCTATACAAAATTCTTCACATCTAGCTGCAACTGTGGCTAGTAATAATTCTTAGCAACCAAAGAAATGGTCTTATCTCTAGAAAAATGTTCAGCCAATCCCCCACTATGCTTCTCCTTGATGAGATTCTCTCTCATTGAACTTCTGGGAATACACAACTAACTTCCTTTAAAAATGTATTATCTTGGATCATGAAATCCAACCACTTTGTCTTGTCAAGTGTAACAGGTTCTGTACAAGCTTTCCACACTTCACCAAAATAAAGATCATCTAGGTACAAAGTATTGAGTTCCTTGAAGCCAACCACCTCTATTTGCATTTTTGTTAGCAAAAGTTGTCTTCTACTAAGAGCATCTACAACTTTGTTAGACTTCCCACTCCTGTCTTTCAAAACAAATGTATAACTCTGAAAATACTCAACCCACTTCAAATGCCTTTGGTTTAATTTTCCTTAACTATTCAAATATTGCAAAGCTTGATGATCAATATACAAAATAAACTCCTTAGGAAGAAGACATTGTCTCCACTTCTTCAATGCTTGAACTACACCACAAAATTTCTAATCATAAACAAAATATTTTCTTTTTACATCATTCAACTTCTCACTAAAATAAGCAACATGTCTACCTTCTTGGCTCAAAACAACTCTTATTGTAGTACCACTAGCATCACAGTCTACTTGAAACACCTTGTTAAAATTAGGAAGTGCTAAAATAGGTTGCTCAGTAACTTTATATTTCAACAGATTAAAACTCTTATCTGCTCCTATAGTCCACTTAAATTATATCCTATCCTCTCTCATTGTTTTAGTCAAGGGTCCAAAAATATTGTTAAAACCTCTTATGAAATTTCTATAAAAACTACCCAGTCTATGAAAAGATCTTATCTCTGTCGCACTCTTTGGAGTAGGCCATTCAAGGACAACCTTCACTTTCTATGGGTCCATTTTCAAGCCTTTTGCCGAGACTACAAATCCTAGGTACACTATCTCCTTTACAAAACTACACTTCTTCAGGTTTATCAACAACTTTTATTCCCTCAACTTATCAAACACCTTGCGAATATGGATCAAATGCTCCTCCAATGTCTTACTAAAGATCAAAATATCATCTAGGTAAACAATGACAAACTTACCCAGAAAATCCTTCAGTACCTCATTCATGAGCCTCATAAAAGTGCTTGGTGCATTGGTTAGCCAAAAAGGCATGACTAACCACTCATACAGTCCTTCTATTGCCTCAAAAGAAATCTTCCACTCATCACCTTCTCTAATACGAATTTGATGGTACCAACTCTTCAGATCTATCTTTTTCAAATACTCAGCGCCACTCAAAGAGTCCATAATATCATTCATCCTTGGCAATGGAAATTTATACTTGATTGTGATCTTGTTGATAGCATGAGAATCTGTGCACATCCTCCATTCTCCATTCTTCTTTAGTGCTAATACAACTAGTACAACACATGGACTCAAACTCTATGGAATCAATCCCTTCTTCAAGAACTTATGAACTTGTCTGTTCAACTCTTCACTTTCTGCTGGTGTCATTCTATGCACTACCTTGTTTGAAAAATTGGCTCCTAGAACCAAATCCATCTAGTGACTGATCTTCCTCATTGGGGGTAATCCATTAGGTACATTATTAGATACAATATATGAAAATTCTCCCAACATATCTATAACTTTTGTAGGTACCTTTGCTACTTCTTCTTTACTGTCTTTTGGAATTATAGAAAAACACAATTTCTCAAGCTTCATACCTTTGAGAAACTCTTTTCTATCAACAAAACATATTCTAGCATCACTACATACCTTTTCTTTTTTCTCCTTCAATGACTTCAACTTATGTTTCACTCCATCTTTGGTCAAAGTGTAGGTATTTTCTCACCCATTGTGTACAACATGCTTTTCAAACTACCACAACCTACCTAGAAACATATGACATATGTCCATAGGTATGATATCATGTAGTACCTCATCCTGGTAGCTTCCAATATTAAACTTTATTGCACACTTCTCTTTGACCATGACCTTGTGGTATTCTTGTACCCAAGCAATATGGTATGGAAGCGGCTGTTTCTATCTCTTTAGCTTCAACTTTGTGACCATCATTTCTGACACTAGATTGTCAGTACTTCCACCATCAATGATCACATCACAACACTTATCTTCACATTTGTGCCTTGTGTAAAACAAGCTCCTTCTTTGATTAGGTTCATTCTCACCACTCAACATGACTCTTTTCTTAACTAGGACTTCTCTTTCAACATCTTCAAAGTGTGATGAATTGGCATCTTCATCAACATGTGCAACTCTATCTTGGCCTTCTGTTCTTTGATCTACCCTTCCTTGGTGCTAGGAACATTCACATGCTTTATATGCCTTTCTTCTCTGTAGCGAAAACATTTCCCACAGAAGCATCCTCTTCTAGATCTTTGTCCTCTACCTCTTCCTCTCTAATCTCTATTGTTTTGATCATGGAAATGATTGGAATTGTTTCCCCTCTGGTTCTGACTACTACTTCTAGCCTCATCCTTGTTCTTCTGATCATCATTATGACCTCCATAAGATCATCTACCAGATCTTTGACCATGACCTCTTCCACAATTCTTACTATCAAACTTCTTGCTCAGTTTCTCCTCAACTCTTAGGGAAAACTGGCACACCTCCTTAATGCTGTTCATTCAAACCAGAATTAGCTCATCCTAAATAATTGGGCTTAACCCATTAAAATAATGAGCCACTTTCTCCTTATTAGCTTCTACATGGCTGGTTCAAATGAGAACTCGGTAGAACTCTTTGGTATACTCTTTAATAGATTTTTCCACTTGCTTCAACCCTTGCATTTTCTTGAATAGATCAAGCTCATCATCCACAAGAATGAATTGTTTCTTTAGTTTAGCTATCATCTGATCCCATCTAGTGATTTTTCCTTTCCCTTTCTATTTTGCTCCAATTGAACCTCCTGCCACTAGATCTTTGCATGTCCCTTCAGTTTTGCCTTCACAAACTTGACCCTATCAGGATCTTTAATAGCTTCATACTCAAAGTACTCCTTCAATTTATTGATCCAATCGATCATCTCCTTTGGGTTAAGATTTCCCAAAAATGTGGGAACCTCAAACTTAGGTCTTTTTCCAATCTTGGAGACGACCTCAAAAAGCATCTCTTCCTTTGGGTTTAGAACTGCATCTAGTTCAGCATATTCTTCTTCTTCATCCTCATCCTCACTTTCATCTCTTATGGAAAGATTTATTCCTTTGTGCATTTTTTCTTCCAATTCTTTCATTTGTCTTTGGAGAGCTCTAAAACCCTTAGGTGCAACACCTACATCTCTTCTGCCATGCTCTCTTTGTGGAGGCATTTTTGCACTTTCACTGAAATCCTAGTGAAAACTACCTCACAATTGACAATTTGTCTACGCACTTAGCCCAAACCATGGTCCTGGTGTGAACTGCCTCACAATTGATGATCTGTCCACACACTCAAGAACTCTAGCTCTGATACCACTTGATGAAGGGTGCTCCCCTTAATACCATAAACCCATAAAACAAAGAAACAACAACAAATGCAAGAAAAAAATATGGAATTATTATTATCACCACAAATGTGGAATTATAGAATTCACAAGTACAATATGCTAACCCACATAGGACCTTTATTATAGTAATCTGCAAGACTAAGTTGCGAACTACCACCCAGAGTTATTTTGACAATGTTTGGGCCTTTCTTAAATAGGCAATTTTATGCCACCTGGGAAGGTTCTAGACATTCAAACTTAATATCTAGGGCTAAGAGACTCTAACAATACATATAGAGTTTGCCAAATACATCTTTGACAATTATTTTAGAAATTTCTGGTAGCCCAATTTTGGAAGGCCATAATTCTCAAATTGTTGCTTTGATTGGCTATTATAACCACTTTTTGGAAATGCCAACTTGTGATCTACAGGCTTGGAATGGTGCAAGCATATTTCCATTCAGTTTTTGGACCTCATCCGAGGTCTCTAAGGCCTTAAAAACTGAGTTCAAATATTTTTCTCCAAAATTTTCCACCAAAAAATTGCAATAATTTCTCTGATACTTAAGTTGGAGCAATGAGATTTTTATAGTAGGCTTATAATTCTAAAATGAACCTTCATGTAGAAAATGAGAAAATTCTGAGCTCATATGAAAAAATTACTAAAAATAGCAAGTTCCCAAAAATAGCAACCCCCCAGTCTACTAGTCCTTATTAAAATAGAAAAGGCTAAAAATAAAAATATTTTTGGGTGATGCAAGATTGCTCTTACACCTAGGATGCTCCTGCATCACAAAGGAAAAATTTTCATGTCCAATGTGTGGTCCAAAGATTAAATATTGTAATTCCAAAAGTTTAAGAAAGCAAGTGTTTGATAAGAATAAGCACTTCCTCCACATATATCATAATTATAGAAGTGCTAAAAAATATATTTTCAATGGGAAAGAAGAGACTAAATCAAAGCCATAAAGAATGACACCTCACCTATGGTAGTTGGAATATAGTAGAACTCAAGGTCATCAAGGCATCAATATCGACCACCTTCTTAAGGGACTAAAATGTCATCCCAGAGAATTTAGTAGGCTGCCCTACTATGAGTAGCTACAAATTGTGCATTTGTTTAATACTATGCATACTAGAAAGAATGTAATAGAGAGACTATGGAAAATATTGGATGGAAGGTGTGACAAATAAAAAGTTTCCAAAGTTTGTAGTGACATTCACGATTCTAATCATGCAATGAAAAATATCATTGAATCAAATAGCAATAGAGATAGGATTAATGCAAGTGCCCTTCGTTGGTTATTAATAGAGAAACAAAGTAATGCCATAAAAGAAGTCATATGAAAAAATCAATTTCCTACATGATTTTCTACAAATATAAGCAATCTCATACCAAATAAATGTGAATTTGGCCCAGAGCTGAAAATGCATGATTGGCATAACTTCATCAAGGTAAGTCATGGTCTTTTGTATTTACAATATATTTGTGAAACTACATTCAATTTTCATTGTATTATGTTAGAAAAGAATGAAATGGTCAGTTGACAACTGTTGTAGTATGTGCTACCCCTACCACTCTTGAACAACTTCAACAATAATATCAAACAAGTGATATATGATCTTGGAAAATACATGAGGTAAGAAGTGATATATGTTCAATATATCAAACAAGTAATATATTGTAAAGTCTCATATTTATATGTTTTTGTGTCTTAAATCCCTTGTAGGTGGTTGTCATCTAAAAAAATTCATAAAGAAGATATAAAATATTGGAAGAAAATATTTTTTCTACTAATGTGTGAAATGCAAAAGTGTTACCTTCAACTTTTTTCAATGCACAAGAACACTACCTCATACACCTAGTTGAGGAGATTGAATTGTGTGGACCTGTACAACCTAGGTCAATGTGGATGATTGAGAGATTCTTAAATTTTTTGAAAGGTTTGATTCAAAAAAGAGTATGTATTGAGGGTTATATGATTGAGAGATATATGGTATACCAGATGATGGTGTATGTTACTCAATATCTTCCTAATCTTGCAACAAAGACCCATATAGATTGCATTTGGGATCTCAACTCCATTAAAAAATTCAAAGGGGACTACTTGGTAAGGAATGGTAGATTCAAGAAAGTGAAAGGTAATAAATAATGAGATGTTATTATAGTTAATTAATTCTTAATCTTCAAAATAAATCTATTGTAAGTCATCTATTTACTTTTTCACAACTACTAAAGAGTGGGATGCAATACATTTATTTATTGAAAAAAATCAAGATTGGATGATGGTATGGATTGAATGATGCCAACATTCTAGTCATAGATTAAAATGGGAATCCATGTCTTCACTGGTTAAAGAAGCTCATTGTAATGGAGATCCCAATGTTACACAAAATGAAATAGATTTAGCATATGGTTTAAAAGATCTCTAGGTACTTATAAGTTTGTTAATCAACTATATGTTTTTGAACTCGTGATGCAATAATTTATACATGTTTGACATTATTGTAGGTGAAACACCACAAGTCTATGTTATGCAATGGTTATAAATTTCACATCAAATATTTAGATGAAATGAAGAGAACTTGTGATTTTGGGAAAAGTGCAGTCTTCCAGGTGACCAATATTTCATCTAGAAATGACTTACATCCTCGAGAATATCAAAATTGATACTATGGAATTTTGGTTGATATACTTGACTGTGACTTTAATTCCTTCAAATTAATTCTCTTTGTCATCAAATGGTACAGACTACGACTCAATTAAAATGACCCTAATAGAACTATTATTGAGCATGAGAATGGATTTCCAATGATTAATACAAGCTTGTTTGAGCCAATTGGGGATGATTCCTATGCTCTTCCTAGTCAATGTGAGCAGGTATTTTACTTAGAGGTTCCACATAAACTGTGCTGGTCATTTTTTGTTAGACATGATCCAAGGGGAGGGCCGATAAAGTATAATGTGATGGAAGAAGAAGATACCAAGGAAGAGGAAGAAGTGGATCATGATTGAGAGTTAGTCGATGATGCTCTTGATGCAAATGATGCTGGTACTAATCATGATGATGATGCTTCTACTGATCACAATGATGATGATGATGATGATGATGATGATGATGGTGATGATTATGATGATGACGATGACTATGAGGATAACCAAAATAGTGGTGGTGATGATGTTGATGACGATAATAATCTTGATGATGAGATAGATGAAGAATAATATCAATGATCAAGGGGTGTGGGGAGGGGGCGCGAGTGGGGTATTTGATTAGATAACAAGGTAAATAGTGCTACAATGTTATTTAAAATCATTAAAGTCACAACTTTTTAAAATTTAACCCTTTTATTTTTTATTGCATAGGACTTTCCTTTGCAAAGGACAACAAGTGCACATCCATGGGTGAGAAGAAATATCAATGATGACATGGATATGTCTCTGTAATAATATAGGGAAGGACAAAAAAAGAAATGATTCATGTGAATTTATGTACAACTTATTTGATAATGACTAATGTTTATGTCTAGATGTTTTATTTATGTTCTATTGAATGTTCATGTGAATGTTGTAATGAATCTTATGTTTTAATGTTAATATGAATTTTCTAATGGAACTTATGTGTTAATAAATGTTATCGTGTAATAATTCATGAATATTAACAATTTATTAATAGAATGAATGAATTTTAGATGTTGGCTGGTGGGGTGGGTAGGGATGGCGGTGGGTGAGTCAAATGAGCTTCCACCTTCACATGGATGACCCTGATTAGTAGAGAATATTAAACTATTCTTGAAACCAAGTGAAGCTAAACATTAACTTATGATTGCATGATAATTAACTGTATGAATCTCTTCATTTCAGGCAATGTAGAATGACACTATAGTAAAACTCATTGATTTATGAAATTTAGTTGTGGTGTATGAAGTATCCAAAAGAATAAATTTCTATGGGGTTGCCTCAAATTATTCCTCTCTAAGGTATTCTATTATTAAGATTATATTTGCTAATGAAGATATGGTTTATCATGAGTGCAAGGCCTGATTTTGAATCTGATTTGTGTTGATCATATATTGTGATGAAAATATGATTGATGAGTGAAGATATTTGCAGGTGCATATGTGGGGGCATGGATCACAATACTGAAAAGGGAGAGATCAAATGTTACTACTATGCAAAGGACTCTCATGGTCAATAGCTCTCCCACTTAAGGTTGGCGGAGTGGCTAAATGCCTCAAGATAAAATAAATTTATGCTTACAGTGCTTATTTGCTTTCCCTACAAGGTAATCCACAATCTTCTTATTTTGAGAAGGTTCATGTTCTTGTTTGAAGTAGCTTTGAAAAAAACTATATGACATGCTCTGTGAGATGAAACAACAATAAGAATGAAATGTGATCAACGTGAAAAAAAAACTCCCAGTTTTTTATTTGTTGTCTAAAATTTGATGTTCAATACATTTTTGTTCCTATAGTTTATGTTTAAGTTTGAATATATTTAAATTAGATTATGTGATTTTTTCTTTTATCAACATTTTGTATCATATTTTTAATTATCTATAATTGACTACTAGATAGCTTATTATGGCATTGAATCATAATGTTTGATCCTAAATTCATTTCTTTATTGAAAAGCTCATGATGACATCAAATCGTAGAATTTCATTCCATAACTCATGATGAAAATGAATTATAGAATTTGATTCAAATCTTCCTAAAAGAAAAAAACTCACATAATATATTTCAAAATGCTTAAACAAAAATTATGAATTGTTAACACAAACATATACAGATGGTCTTATTTTTTTTAGTGATATAGAATGTTCTCATTTACATTGTATACGACCCTTCCAGTTTAGGATATATAGAATGGTTTGAATTGCTTCATGACTCGTGCAGTTTACGTGTAGCTAGAACTAATTTCTCTCACCCTATTGTTTACACCAATTTAGTCATGGTTGATTGATTTATAAAAAAATGTGACTCATTTAGTGTCTTGTTTGGTATTCGCAAGGTCCCAACTTTGGCATTGGATACATAGCTAGTTTTTTTGTTAAATTTGAACAAATTGTTAAACTTCTGCTGCAATGATGACCAACACAACTTTTACATTGTAAGATTCAAGAAATATTTTACTACGTTAGTGCTTTTATTGTTACAAATGCATCACACATTATTTTTGTCAAACAATCCTTGTGCCATTTTTATGTAAGCAATTTCAAAAAAACAAAAACTCATTTAATAAAAAAATCTCTTTATGCCAATCTACAATGAATGTATTTCTTCTGAATCTGTGAACCAATTGTAATTACTATCATCACCAAGTTGTTTTTATTGTTTAAATTTTGCACTGAGGTTGTGAACCAATTTTAAATATCATCACCATGTAGCAAGCTTCACCTTTTGCGTCTACTTATCTAGAGCACTTTTTACCTTAATATTTGGAACTTGATTGTAACCATATTTTTCTATCTTTTGGTGTTCTTTTATTTTAGTGTTGGTTCAATGAGTGTGACCCCAAATGCTGATTAAAAATATAGATTGTAGAAATCTACAAGCACATACATAACATTCTAAATATTTTATCTGTTAAAGTTTTCATCATAATTTTACTCCTTTGTCTAAAGTTTAAAGATACTATTAATCTCTTCTTATGATGAAAAATCTAAGGAAAAAGTCTGGGTTGTTTATCTTTACAAAGAAATTCTAACCATGAGCTAGTTCATGATGTTTCTTATCATATTATAAGACCTATTATTAGAATGTAAGAGAGCATAAGGAAGAAAAAATGATTGAAAACATCTCAAAAAACATCTTCTTCATCCTCATTTCCTTGAAGATTAAGTAACAATCTAGAAAGTTCATTAAATCACAGATCGCTTAGACGTTAATACAAAATAATCTTTCAAAACTAAACTCTGCTGATGCTTGACAAACACACTGAAAATGCTATAACTTGGTAAACACTATAATTTCTTGGAAAACACTTAACATGAAAATCATAAGATGTTATCTATGATTACTTATTACTTTAACTTAGTTTCAAACACATAAAAGAAATACCATGAACACATTTGACACCAAGATTTAACATGGAAACCCAATTTGGGAAAAACCACCAATTGCAACTAGTTACTGATTTTCACTCTTCTGAATTGAGCCATGTTAGGAGCCAACCCTATTAAAGGTTACAAAATGCACTATTAGGTGTGAGCCTATTAGAGGATCTAATCACCCTGTTAGGAGTGGTATTGTTAGAGGTCTTTAGAAAATTCAATAGAATTTCCACCTTGTTAGAGGATTTACAAATAGATCTCAATTTTGGCTTTTATACTTGATCCTTCTTGATTGAATATATGTTTTTAGCTTCTCAAGGATATTCTACCTATGCTTCTAATTTTCTTCCTCTTTGCATCATTAGATCTTCAAAAATCTTCCATGCATGCACATATACTTCAAATCCATTCTAATCCTCAACTTGACCTTTTACTTATATCTTTCATATTGTCAAGTCAGCTCAGATACAACTTAGAATTATTATTATTCATCTTGTCAGTTGGATAGAACCAATAGATAAATCAATTAAACTCAACATTCCAAAACAAGAAAATCCTTCATTAGCCAACCTTGCTCAGTAGACTCTAACTCAAAAATGATTTTCCTGTGTCAACCAAGTGAACTCAATTAACACTGCATATACACAAAGTTCATTTGGTAGTCGAGTGAGCTCGGTTAGCACTAGTTCCATCCAATATTTCCTTCATTAACTAAGTGGGATTAGTTAACACTCATTTTCCATAGAATTTCCTTTGGTGCTCGAGTGAACTTGGTAGATACTGCCTTTTGAACTAGGCAAACTCAGGAATGCTCAGTAGCCATAGAAAATTGTCTTCAATGCCTGAGTGAGCTCGGCATACACTAACTGATAATGATATGAAATTTTTTGTAACATCAAAGATAATACACAATTAATCAATTTTATTCAACAATTTATAGTATGAGAAGCCAGGGTCAGTGACACATTTGGAAAACCCAGAGATAGCTGCAATTGCTCTAGCTTAGCCTTCTTTTGTCTTTATTTTTCATTGGATTGTTTCAACTTGTCTTCTTTTAATTTTCAATATTTTTATATGGGAATTGATGATTTTTAATTGTAATTTGTTTCCTGCAAGTTCTGTGCGTAACAATTTTGATGTTGACCATTAACAAGTTGAATGGTTGTCATTTAAATGTTGAATTGCTATGCTTTAATAGGTTTGTGTGTGAGTGTTATGGGTTGAGTAATGGAGAATCCCTAAAGAAATTCTCTATTTCATATTGAGTGGGCTTCAATTATTTTTTCAATGTTTCCAAAGGAGTGATATCTAGCCAGAGTACCAAAAAGGAAGAATGAGAAATTGATTTTGTAGGCAGATTGGACAAGCGTTGCAAGAAAGAGAATATCTAAGAGCTTCAAGAATATTGGAAGGTATGTATCAAATACTTATGCCCAATTTTCATTTGTAATGATTTATTAATGCATTCACTATTAAATTCAAATGTACCCAATTAGGAAGATGGGTTTATAAAAATAAATTCACTACATTAAGGCTTTATTCTTGGAATCAATACCCTATTTGTCTATTGAATTTACATTAAGATTCTTGATAGGACCATTCAAACATATAGTACCATCTTAAATTATATATTTTTTTGATAATACAACAATCTATCATAATTACAATAGCTTATCCGATGGGCAGCCATTGGTCGGATGACATTGCCGTCGCATTTGGTCTCAATTATGACAGAAACTACCGACAGATGGTCGTTGCTCAAATGATGTTTCCATTAGACACTATCATGTTTGTGATGTCCATTCTAGCAAAAATGTTGTCGACACTGTGATGACCTAAAAATGTAGGCTGTCATTGTTGCGACGGTAAATCGTCGCACATACGACAACATAAAGAGGAACTCTTCACCCTTTTTTTTCCAAATTATGATGGCTTTGTCTATCACAATTGCAATGAATGCCCATGCTATCAGAATTTGTGACAAAAAATGTCTAATGTCTGTTTGACAGGGGCCAATTTCTATTACTATCGCTCGGGTGACGGGTGGTCATTGCAACTGTAATTACCTATCGTCGCAATTTGGGCCCAAATGTAGTGGTGACCAATACAAATTTTGTGATCCTTCTTGAAAGTTGACAACATATTATATACCAGAGCTCATTAGATTTGATATTTGAGAGATGTTTTGTTGTGAATTTTGTCTACTTGTTAGTAAGTGTGTAGTGTTAACCTATATGAATGGGTAATGTTTCTCCTATTCTACTTTGTGCCCTTGAAATGAGGGAAAAAATTCTACATTGTGCAATGCATTATACATCCTCAATGTCATAGTCATCTTCATTTCGATCAACAATTCTATCTAAGGGAAAATGAAAATGCATAGAATCTAGAGTTACAATATCTATATTTGAATAAGGCCAACTCAGATCTTTAACAATAGGATGTGCATTTCATAGGCTACTAGAATATGTTTCTCTATGTTTGACAATAGGTTGCACATCTACGACATCTCCACTTTCATCTAGCTTCATATTGAGATTAAAATCTCTTACAAAGAGGGAGGCATGTGAAACTTTTGTTGACCTTACTTCTCTTGGCTTTTCATTGACATCACTAAGAATTTTTGGCAATCTAAATCTTTTTTATCACTATGATTGGGAGGAAAATCTAAGTATTTATCCTTAAGTTGATCACAAATGGCATCATTTCTTGCACTTGGACTAACTTTAGATCCTCTACCTCTTACTCTTCTTCCCCTTCCTCTTGTAAATCCACAAAGTTCACCCAATTTATCCCTTTCCACATCCTCCTCATCACTTTGATTCTCATACCCTTCTTGTTCTTTTCTTCCCCTACTACCATTATTTTCATCCCCAGTAGCAACATCTAAACCTCCCATGCATGGAAATTTCTTAGCAATCTCAAGACCCCCCACCTATGTCTGAATCATTGATTAACATCTCCTCAATTCATTATCAATTTTTTTTCCAAAACATGGCTCTTGTCAAAGTTTTGATAGCCTTTTGTCAATCTTTTAATGATGTTTATTGTTGATGACATGGCAACATCATCAAAATCCTCTAGGATTTCATCATAGTTTCAATGAGGCTTTCCATCAATGGCATGGAAACCTCATCAAAAACTATTGGTAACGACTTGACACCACCTCCTGGAAGAGATTGGGCTCATTTTTGATGATGATGTTCACCGATAAATAGACAGCTTTGTCTTGCATCAAAATTTTAAAAAATTATAATGACAAAAAATTTTGACCAATTTTCATCAAAAAATGGACTAACCCTCTTCAAAAAATAGGTCCAAATTTACTAGTGTAATTACTACTTTGTACTTGTCTTCCTTTCAATTAATATAGGAGGCTGGCCAAATTTTCTATTGTTGTTTGGTAAAAGGTTGTTTTTACTCATCTATTTGTTGTGGAGTTTTGAAAGAGGATTTTTTTCATAACCTTGTACCTAGGTTAGATATGGCAAGCACATCTAACAAAATAGAGATGGATAAATTTAATAGAAATAATTTCAGGTTGTTAAAACTCAAAATGGAGGACATCCTTGTAGATATAGATTTATGGGTTATGTTTCTTGAATGAAAAATTAAGCTAAACTATATGATGAGTGGGATGAGATAGATAAAAAGTCCAAGGGTTTGATAGGACTCTATCTAATTGATTCAGTGCTCCTAATGCTTATGAAAAGAAGACTATAGTTGAGCTTTGGAAAAGTCTTGGTGATCTTGATTAGGGGAAATCCTTGGTAAATAAGTTATTCCTTATAAATAAGTTGTATTTTCTAAGGATGGATGATAAAGGATTCATTGTAGGTAACTTGAATACATTTAATGTGCTACTTGCTCAAGAATTTTATTGATGACCAGATTGATGATCAAGTTAAATATATGGTTATGTTATGTTCTTTGTCGGACTTGTGGAAACACTTTATTATGTCCATCAGAAGAACAATAACCACTTTCAAATTGGAGGATGTGGTTGGTTAATTATTTGGTAAATGCAACAAGATGGTGTACAAAAAGGGAAGTATAAGTGGATACATTTTTTTTGAAATCAGGTAAACCTAAACTTGGATGAGACATTTGAGGTCATCCACTCAAAATGACAAAATGTGTTAAAAAATATAAATTATTGTACTCTGAATCTACATTCTAAACTACTATAGTTTTTACAAAATGGATAAGATTAGGTGAGTCAAACCCTACACACATGAAAAATAGTTCCTAAGTTTTTGAGAAAACATAACATAGATTTTTTCACGTGTAGCACAAAAGACGTAGTTATATTCAATATTTTACAAATATCTTTGGTATAATAATAGGTAAGAGCGATATCTATAAGTTGTATATTTTTTTGTAATTTTTTTATGAGTATTTGTTTTTTTAATGAATTATTGAACTATATACATCCTAAAATTTTGGTACTTGTTCGTGTGCTAAACATAACTTGCATCAAAATAATTGAAAATGGAAACACTCTTTTTAAAAAAAAGTCTAGAATCAAGAGTAGAACAATAATGTCTAATTTATTTTGAATTTGGTTAACTATATCAAAATTTATTTTAAAAAAGGTAGACATATGTCTGTGAGGACTGTCAAGACATTGGTAAAAATAATTAAAGTTTATAATGATAATTTTGTCCAAAAATAGACAAATTTGAATGGTTAGAAAGCTAAGAAGCTGTGTAAGATCATGGTGGTGATTTTGGAGATACCCACTTCACTATTAGAAAATCTGATGAAGGAAAAAATGAGAATTCATATGATAAGATGAAAAAATGTCTAAAGGAAAAAAAATGGAGGGAAAATAGTCTCCCAAGCCTTTGGATCATTTCCCTAGGCTATTACCAAGTCATAACCCAATTAGGTCTCTAGGATTCAAATAACCTGATCGAGTTTTGAAGAAGTAAAAATGAGATCTACACTAGAGGCCATAACTTTCACTTACAGAGTTTGATTGGCTCCGTTCAAAATGCATTGGAAAGCTATTGAAGAGATCTACAACATGATGTAGATGAACCAATCCTATGACATAATTTTTTTTTCCATAAATTTAAATTAAGAATTGTCTAAAATAGGTAGTCATTACTTCCCAAATATGCAACCAATTGATAAACATGGATGCTCACATATTTGTAATTCTCTCTCTTGTGTGTGTGCGTGCTCATGTGCGCGCGCACACACACACACACACACACACACACACACACACACACAAACACACACTCACTCACTCACTCAGTCAATAACTCACTAAATAACTCCTAGGATATGTCTCTCACTAATGCCTAACGTCTTGCACTCTTTCACTAACTCCTAACCTCTCTCTTTCTCTCTCTAACTTGTTATCCTTGAGCTTTGTCTCTCTTTGAGTAACCCCTAACTCCCCTATTCTCTCTCTCTCTCTCTCACACACACACACACACAAAAAAAAAAAATCTCTCACTAACTCTTTATCTCTCTCATTCTCTTACTAACTCCTAACATCTCTCTCTCTCTCTCTCTCTCTCTCTCTCTCTCTCTCTAACATTATACCCTTAACCTTTATCTCTTCTTGAGTAATCCTCTCTCTCTCTCTCTCTCTTTCTCTCTCTCTCTCAGGTAAAACCACAAACCCATGTCACCTTTTTTAAAGAAAAAGGATCCAAGAACATGAATGATTTAACTTTAATGACATAAAACTGGTACTTGTGTTTAGAATTTGAGGATTATTTAAAGTGATGAAATGTGTGAAATTGGATGAATTTTATGCCTATAATTTTTTTAATTTTTATTTTAAAGTAAGAATTTATTCTTTAAATAATAATAATTTTTAAGTCCTTTTTTAAAATACAAAAAATATAGGGTTTAATTCCTGTCAAACAAGTAAAAACAAATCATCTTTTGTTCTTTGGTTTGAAAATATGTTATAGATGGCATTATAGCTAGGGAGAAAAAATAAATAAATTATTTTTTATGTATATATATATTTATAAGTACTTAAGGTTGACCTTATTAGAAACCAACAGTTTTTTCCTCCAGTCAAAACTTTCTTATCAAATCTACACCTTTTGAAAAATAAATTACATAATCTTGAAGATGACTCTCTCCCCTAGGGCTAAATATACATTTTAAATTTTTTTCCTTTTTTGAGGAAGCATCTTCTCAAATGTTAACATATATACTTATAATATTTTCAAATTATAACATATTAGAACTAATTAAAACACTATGAAATTTATACAATGTTGATATTGACTCCGAGATCTATAAAAAGGTATTTTTAGTTTTTGAAAAAAGTTGAGTTTTGATAGAGAAATCCGATTTGACTAAAATAGGTTTAAAGGTCCTAAAAAGTAACATAGATCTATCCTTTCACTCTCTCTCTCTCTCTCTCTCTCTCTCTCCCTCCCTTCTCCCTCTTCCTATCCCCTACTCTTTCTCTGTCCATCATATCCCCTTCTCTCTCTCTATATATATATTTCTCTCACTTTCTCCATCCTATCATCTACTCTTCCTCTCTTCATCCCATCCTTTCTTCCTTTCTCCCTCTCCCTCTTCCTATCCCCTACTCTTTCTCTCTCCATCATATCCCCTTCTCTCTCTCTCTCTCTCTCTCTCTCTCTCTCTCTCTCTCTCTCTCTCTCTCTCTCTCTCTCTCTCTCTCTCTCTCTCTCTCTCTCTCTCTCTCCCTCTCCCTCTCCCCACAAGATATCTCTCTTACTAACTCCTAACCTCTCTGATTCTCTCACTAACTAATAACATATCTCTATATCATAGCTCTTAACCTTTCACCTTTCTCTCTCTAACTAACCTATAACCCCCCTCTCACACTAAACCCTAACCCACCCCCCCTCTCTCTCTCTCACACACACACACACACTCTCTCTCTCTCTCTCGCTCTCTCTCTCTCTCTCTCTCTCTCTCTCTCCCCCCCCCCCCCCCCTAACCTTATCATTCTCTCACAATAGCCTCCCTTTCTAACTATATCCTAGATTCCCCTTCTCAAACTAACCCCTAACCCCCCACCCCCACCAACCTTCTCTCTCACTCTCATTCTCATAAAAAAAAAAATCACTAACTCCTAGGCTATTTCTCTTACTAACACCCAACCTTTCGCTTGAACTAATAACCTCTCTCTCTCTCTCTCTCTCTCTCTCTCTCTCTCTCTCTCTCTCTCTCTCTCTCTCTCTCTCTCTCTCTCTCTCTCTCTCTCTCTCTCTCTCTCTCTCTAACTTGTAATACTTAACTTCTACATATCTATAAACAAGAGAGAGATCAAGAGAGTTAATAGTTAGTTAGAGAATTAGAGAGGTTAAGAATGAGTAAGAAATTGTGAGAGAAATATTAGAAGTTAATGAGTATGTGGGTGTATTAAAGAGAGAGAGAGAGTTTAAGATTTAGTAAGAGAGATATTAGGATTGTGTGTGTGTGTGTGTGTGTGTGTGTGTGTGTGAGAGAGAGAGAGAGAGAGAGAGAGAGAGAGAGAGAGAGAGAGAGAGAGAGAGAGAGAGAGGTTAAGGATAATGAGTTGGATAGAGAGAGGTTACAAGTTAGTGAGAGAACGAGAAAGGTTAGGATTTAGTAAGAGATAATGAGATTAGGAGTTAGTGAGTGTAAGAGAGAGAGAGAGAGAGAGAGAGAGAGAGAGAGAGAGAGAGAGAGAGAGAGAGAGAGAGAGAGAGAGAGAGAGAGAGTTCTTATCTACCTATTTGCTCCATGTTTGGTAAATAAGGACTACTTATTTTAGACAATGTCTGATTCAAATAGATGGAAAAAAATATTGATATCTTAGAATTATTTTTGTTCCATAATTTTATAGATCTTTTCAATACCTTTCCAATGCATTTTGAATAGAGTCAATCAAACTCTAAATGTGAAAGTTATGGCCTCTAGAGCAGAGCCCATTTTTACTTCTTCAAACCCTGATCAAGTTTTGAATGTACTTTTTAATTTTAATAATCCAATCAAGTTATTTGAAAATATAAAATCTGATCAATTTTTTAAAAACATATTTTGGCTAGGCTTAGTAATCAAGCCTGACCACATTTCAAAATTTTAAATAACTAAATTGGGTCATTCATAACTTGATCAGGTTATTGAAGCTTTGTGCGTGTTTTTTTTTGTTGTGTCCACTTTTTTGTACACCATCTTGGTGCACACACCCTATTATCTAAAGATTTTCAAATAAAATCTTCACATATGCTTAAGGGGGTCCTCATTTCTTGTGGTAGAATAATGGAATAAGACAAGAAGAAGGATAACTCCAAGTCTCTAGGGAGATCTAAGTATCCTACTAAAAAGTCTGAGGTGAAATATTGGAATTATATGAAAAATTGGTCATCTCCTAAATGAGTGTAAGGAGGATAAGAAATAGATAGGTAAAAAGGATTTATTTGACTTTAACTATGAAAAAATCTCAAGATGATGTAGATTCTTTTGTCATACCCTTGGAAATACATGCAACAGAAGACATATGGATGATATATTCAAGTGTTTCTTTTCACATTACCTCCCACATATATTAGTTATAAAGGTGAAAAGAGTTTGATGGTGGGAGGGTGTACTTGAATGATAACTCTCACCTGAATGTTTTTATTACCTGATGGTAGAGTAAAGGGTATTGACGGTGGATTGCATATACTTGGTTTGGCACAAAACATACTTTTAGTTAATAATCTTTTTGATGTGTGTGTGCAACTTGTTTTCTCAAGTGGTGGATGTAGGATGAAAAGTGAGTTCATGATTCTTGCTAAGGGTGTTTAGATTGGCACATTGTATAGGTTGGATACATACACAATTCAATGTAATAGTGCTTTCGTGAATTCCAATAAAAGGGATTTTCATTCTTCATCCTTTCCATAAGATCAAGAAAATAAGACTTACATTTGTACACCCAGTGGTCCTAATTTTAGAGTACTTATCGTGGCTTCACAAAACACACCCCATTTTTGAGTAAAAAATTGGGGACCCTTAGCTTTTCTTTTTAGGATAGAGGAACCTATTCTCCAAAATTAGGCATCTTTTTAGGTGCCTCAGAGAATGGATCTCTTGTAGCTCTATGTTAGGAGTTTGGTTGGTCAACATCATTCAAGATTAGGTGGTTGGGAGATCAATTTTTTCACCAAGTCAAAAGAGTGCATAGGTGCACTAGGAGCACCTACACACCCTGATAAGGTGTCCAAGGTGTGTTGGTCAAGGCATTTCCCTTTTAGCACAGAGGTGCACTAGGTGCACCTACCCACCATAACAAGATGCACTAAGTGTACCCTTTCCCACATGCATACATATAAATAAGATACCCCCCCTTTTTTCTCATTCACACATATAGACCCAAGTATTTTGCATCTTTTCACCTCAATATTTGCATTTCCTTCTCTTTCTAGCACTAAGGTGAGAGCTCAATGTACTAGTGCACCTTGTGCACCCTTATAGGTGTGTAGGGTGCACCATGTGTGTCACCCATGCCCCACACCATCAAACCAAGAATAAGGCATCTATTATGCATCTATGTACATGTGTAGGTGCACAACTACATGAAGTTTGTAGAGGCATGCATATATCCTAGAAAGTGCACTAGGAATACCCTACACAGGTGTGCCTAGAGTTCTAGTGTATCTTTTTTCCCTTTTGTCATTTTTTTGCCATTTTTTCCCTTTTTTTTTGCATTAATTTTGTGCTAGCTTGTCTTAGTTGCTAAGCATTGTGTTGACCTCCCTAAAATGGTATATCAACATCTATTTTTTGTGTAGGTTGAAATGGCATCGTGATCATCATCCATGGAAGCAAAGATCACACCAAAGATGGTGACCTTTAAGTTTCAATGTGCACCAAGGAAGTCCCAATTTTTTGACAAGAATTCATAAATTTGTGACACAGAGATGGGTCACATAGATTGGAACAAATTCTTGGTCCTTTGTAACAAGATTATGAGAGACTAGTGATGAAATCATCACTCATCCTGAGCAGCCTGATGAACACAACATCGCATCCGATGATAGTATAGTCATCTAAATTGATTATGGTGTTGGATCAATGTTACATACTCGAGGAGAAGGTATTGAAGAGTGTTATTAGGGGTATCATTCTCATTATCTAGAAACATAACATTCAAAATTGTTTCCTCTTGTTGATCATGGATCAATACCATAAGATAACCTATGATATAGTTGACAAGTGATATCAAAAGCATGATCACAAAGCTAAAGAAATGGTGCAAGAGAAGTACCTCCTCACTAGGAGCTCTCTTAATAGAAGAACATGGAAATTTGATATGAACCATGGATACATGATAGATGATATAGGTTGCTACATTATCCTTTTGAGAAAATTCATGGGGCTCCCAACGAAAAGTCATCAGGAGATTTCGATGGTTCACTTTATAGAGACCATTAAGAGGAGAGGCTTACAGATTGATCGGGGCATCATTATCAACAACTCTCTAGATGAGAAGCTCATCTCAGTAAAATCAAACCCTCAGTTCTACATGACCTCTTATGTGGTCTACTTGTTGGCAATGCAACCAACAAATTATCCAGGATTGGTGAAGAGAGGAAATATGCAAGATCCTAATGCATGGCACTACATTATGTACCTAAAGCTAGTATGGAAGAAGCTCTCAAATAAGATCCCAGATTACATAATGGTGAATGATGCTTTAATTTTTATCTATAATCTAGTATCTTGAAGGGGATTATGAAAAGATGATATATGAGGAGGCTACTACTAGGATAACACAAGTGGGTACATACTTGATCTAGTTTAATACATTTACATACATCCAGGTAGTTGGGACCCTCTTATGCCTTAATAAGATTCCTTGCTATCCATTAGATAGAATCATATAATTAAATATTTCTACGAAATTAGCTTTGACCTATGCTCAAGTGCTGAAGATGCACAAGAAGACATGGTTATGGCTTATCCCCATAGGACCCTTCAAGGTGAAGTAGAAGCATGACATTGCCACCTACGAGATTGAATGGGACCAATAACCTTTATATGATTATCTAGGCCCTTGCCCCTACTTTGACAATATTGGGATGGTCCAACATCTTGTTGGAAATGATTTCATATCTAATATAGCTATTGAAGATAATTGGATGAACTGTGTGGATGACTACAAAATTTGGATTAAGATCTATTATAGGATGAGTTTGGTTCCATCAGAGAGGGCACTCAACTTGAGTATGACCTTCAAGGTATGGAACAAGGAAAACCCCAATGTATTGGACCCTCTATACAATAGGGATAGGATATTTGAAAGCTCCATAATGAATGTAGATAAGAAAATTATGACATCCAACATTAGGCAAGTCATGTCATTCAATTCATGAAAGACTGGGTCAAGAAATCTTTCCACTTGGAACCAACACACATTGCACCTACCCTATAGGAACCAAAAAGGACCAAAAAAGAAAAAGAAACCAAGGTCACTATCCATAAGTATTAGGAGAAGTCCCCAGTAAGGTCTAAGACCATGTATAAGCATGAACAAGAGGTGGCATAATTTTGTAGTGATAGGGTAAATGGGAAGAGAAAAGAAATTCTATCAAGGTTGAGGAATCTCAGCCTAAAGAAGCCCTAGTACAAACAAAAACCTCCCCATTAGTTACAAAGAAGAGTAGAAAGGAAATAGTGGTAGTCAGGCTAAAGAGGAGAAAATTAAAGAGGAAAAGAACTCCTCTTCAAATTCGAGAGACCATACTTGAATCAAAGAACAAAGAATGGGAGGAAGAAATTAAATATCTCCCTTTAAATAAGAGGACCTAGTTGGCAAGGGTTGCTGAAGAAGAAAGGAGTTCAACATAAATGCCCCTAGTTTCTGAAGAATATCCTATCTAGGTAGAAGAATCCATAGATCAAGAGTAGGAAGGATGAACCAAATCCATAGAAGGGGATGGGTCAAACGTGTTTGATCTTTCAGAGTTTGACTTCAGGTCTACAAGGATGCATATGGAGGGTGGAATAATAAATGACACACCATGCCAATATCCATTTGGAGATGATTGGAATCAATTTCCCCCTCTTTCATAGGGGTCATTAGGGATACATCCTCCACATGTGGGAAAGTTTTTTTCACCACCCTCACTTCCACAAGAATAAAATACCACTCCATTGCCTCCTCCAATTATAGACCTAGAGAGACAAGTATTAGAAGGGGATGAATATGTGCAACTTCATATAGATGAAGTTTTAGAGGAAGGGAAAATTGATAGGAAAAGAGAACAGATACCACCTGTGGTAGAGTCAGGGCCCTTAACCCCAAGAACTATAGGAGCCATGCCAATGGTGGAGAAATCACTAGTAGAAAAGACCCTAGAAAAGAGTGATAAGGGAAAGGGACTAGATTCAAAGATAACCTCATCATCTAGTTAGTAAATGTCTCTTATTGGTACTACTCCAATGTGGTTGAAATGAGAAGTATTAACTTGTCAAAGGACATATGTGGAATATAGAAAAAGAGGAAGGGTTGATTTCCTTGACAGAAGAAATAAGATGTCAAAACCCAATCGGGAAGATCCTAATAAATTGGATTTTGTGATGAAGAATAAGAATGCTGATTTGATTTCACATATATCCATCCCTCCTCCTTTATTGGATGTAGAAAGAATTACTCCCAAAGACTACCAATTGCAGGAAATAGTATTGGAGAAGACCACCAAAGATACGACCAAAGTTTTGACCACCATGGGCCTCAAGCAAGTGTTTCAACACTTGGACTAGGATGAGCCAAATATTTTGAAATTAAGGAAACATAATGATCTGCTATGGGAGTATGTAAAGGAGATAATAGGTCCCATTGACCTTGATCATCTTGAGATCGCCTTAGTAGCTACCCTCAAGAAATGAGCTCTGGCCTTGGCATAAAGTGATCCATTCTCAGACACATGTAAGAGAAAATGTCATAGTTTTGAGGATAGGGGTGTGTACATAATTGAGTAAAGTATGAACCTACTTTACAATATATAGAGGAATCTTGAAAAGTTGGTTACAGTGGTTGATCAAGATTTTGGGTTGATGGACTAAGTGTCCATGTGGACTAACTGTCCATGTAGACCAACGATTTGGAAGCATTGTGGACAATCAAGCACTAGAGATACATGATGTTGTTGGATGGATATACGATGGAGGAATTAGATAAAATATATGACTGGATATAACATATAGTGGCTGGTAATAGGACTATGATCAAATTTTATGAAGATTTTCAAGATATAAAGAAGAGGACTATTGACTAGCTTTTTAGAAGCAATTAAATATCACTATGTCACTAGCTTAGAGATTTTTGGAGAAGACTTCATATCACAATTGTGCTTAGTTGAAATGGTTAGGCAAAAATTTTAGGAACCATTTGAAGTAGTTTCCTCTGAAAATGACATCATACAAATCTTTAGAACTGAGGAGACATTAAAATATTTGGACTGTAAGATGGAGGTTTTGTAGAGATTAGGTAGCAAGTGAACTCTAGAGAGAAGTAAGAGCTAAGTATGAATCTGTAGACTTTTCAAATACTTAATAAATCACCACCTTCATCCAAAATTTCAAGGATGCACATCCATTCATCATTTTGGTAGAGGGTCAACTAAACCCAGATGCTAGAAACTAAAGATTTTGGACATAGACAAATCCTACCAATTTTGGTCATGTCACCTCCAAAGGTGTGCATGTCTGCAAGTACGAAGGTGCTTTAGGTGTGCATTTTTTCAAGGTGTGCAATTGCATCAATAGTTTTTGATCACTTGTAGTGACACCAATATTTGACTACCAGTTCCATTTTTTGAGACTTTCATGCACCAAAATCACATTTTGGTAGCAATTGAACTGGAAGAGACACATAGTGAAGCTCAAGCTTTCATCTAAAGAAGTGCTAGAGACTTGAATATCATCACAAGTCTTATCTCTTATTATATTCTTCTTCTTTTGGAGTTTATGAGTCATATAAAGGTCCATACACCATGTAATTAATAAAATAAGAGTGCATGCCTACTTAGCTCCTAGATAGAAGTCTATTTGTACATAATAAGCTTAAAATTAGTGATTTTTGCATGATTTTTGCAAGGAAAAGGCCTTAGATCTGAAAATTTCATTAAGGATTGAGTTTCCTATAAATCAAAAGATTTAATCTATAATCAAGGATGAAAATTTGATGCAATAAAGTATGCTATTGGTTCTCCCATTCTATGTGTAGTATTTCTTGCTAGAATGAGTGTTTCCTTTGTGAATTGTTGTTTATGAATAGAGGTAGAACCAATGGTTTTATTGTGCTTAAATGCTTGTGTGATCTTTTAGTTTTTGTGTTTGTCATTTGTTAACAAATTCCTCTATTGTGATGTATTGGATAAAGGATCACCTTTGAGTTCTTGCGTAGCAATTTGTCTCATGTGCACACACTTTTTGTGACTATACAATTTGATGAATTGTGAAACATCATACAATTTTTATTATTTCCTTTGATGATTCCATCAATGGAGTTAAGGACACACTTCTCCCTATTTCATTGGTCTTCTATTTTATCCTTTTGAATATTTAATTCACAAATATGTTATTGCTATGACTTATGTCCATTTGGAATTTCACTTTCCATAATTTACTTTAATTTCTCGGTGCTCTAACTCTATTATTATCTTTTGAACATGTGGATAGAATAGGAATCAATATAGTTGCATTGTTTGAATTTGTATTCATCATCAAAATTAGAAAATACAAAAAATACATTGGTTTGTGGTTATATTTCTTTAGTTTTTGCAAGATTTATAGCTATCAGCAAAGGCCTCATGAATATTCACATTTATCTTTAGTTGAGCTACCCAGTGGGTTCAAAAACAACTATCTAGAACCTTGGAGTTGGTTAGTTTGATTAGAGTTTCAAGAGATAATTTTGTAAGGATTTCTCTCATTGTCACTGTGTAAAATGACCACTCAATAGAAGTGGCACTAGAAGGAGGGCCATTATGCAATTATTACAAGTCTAATATTTCATAGTTGGAAAGGTGCGTAGGTGCACAAGTGTGAATGTGCACTAGGCATGAAGGTGTGCATGTGCCTTTCTATAAAGGTGTAAAAAATAGAAAATCTTGATCCACTATTTTCCTTTTAGAGAGCATTGAGGTTTTCACCAAGTAAACATGAGTTCGAGGAACTCAACCATTTCCGTAAGCCTTGCAATGATAAAGGGATACCTAAACTCTACCCAATCATGCCAAAAATTCCACCATCATATTCATCCATCTCACATCTTATTACTCTCGTTCACACCATTTCACAAAACCCTTCCCAATGACAAATTCTGCCACTACTGCTTCCACCCATGGATTTCTTTGCAAACACACAAGATTCACCAATAAACTAGCAGGGTATACTTCATGACCTTCCTAAGAATCCTAAAAAAAAAATTCCAAAATTAATTTATAGTGAGACCCAAAAAATGGAAGACCACATCAAGGGTTTTAGATAAATATGCAACAGAAAGTAGATTCAACATGAAAATGTAGTTCTTCACTTGTTCCCTTACACTTTGAGGGAAGTCACATTTAACTGGTACATCAATTTACTGCCAACATCTATCACTACATGTGCAATTTTTGAGAAATTTTTCATGAATTAATTGAACATATTCATTAACCCAACCATCTTGCACCACCAATTTTTATCTATAAAAAGGACCCAACAAAAACCAACTCTCAATTTAACCATCATTTTCACATGACATACCAAAGATTGGAGTCTCCCTATACTGTATCACTGGGAGTTGCGGTAAAAATTTATTTGAACTCATGGATCAACTCACCTCTATTTCCCCCTAAAGGCTTCCAACTACATATGTTGACACATTGTGGAAATTCTTTAAAGAGGCAGTTACCTTCACCAAGCAAGCTAATCCTAATGGTGGAGGGAGCATGATGATTCCCACTAACATTTCCACAACAATATTACCTTATCTCATGGGAACATAGATGGTGCCTAATCAATTTCCCCACTAAATCATGTACCGGTGCAACCCCCTTGCCATAAATTATCCAAGGTATGAGCCTCCAAAGGCTGCATTTTTTTAACCAAAGGTTACACCAACCATTGAGATAGAAAATGGTATGACAACTGAATTGGAGCAGATGAAGTAGACCATGTCCCAAATAACAAATGAGCTCATCTGTCTCTGGTTGTCACTAGGGCTAAATAATAATTTTAAATGGTCTAATGCAAACCCAAACAACAATATTTATAGGCAACATCATGCAAAGAACTTCAATTCCTATGAGAATAACACCACAAGAAATAATTCAAACACATTGGATCATAATAACAAGTTTCCTAAGAAAAATTGGCAATGGAACACTTTCCCAAAGAATGAAAGCATCCCAACTAACAAAAATAATAATGTTCAGCTTGCCAAAATCAATCAAGTGGACATAAACATGAATACACTCAATGGTAACAATATGTTTTTTTGGAGGAAATTAGAATGTAGGCCAAAATCCATATGATGCTAATGATGTGCCCCCTCTCTAGTTCACCACAATGTTATTGGAATCCTATGATACTCCACTACATATAGAGATGAAATATTTTTCCAATGAAGAATTTTTATTCCCATTTAACCAAGTGGCTAACCCTATACTTGCTGAAATGCTTGCCTTTTACAATAATAATCACAACTCTGTCAATTTGCACAATCAGGAGGAGCCACTGACTGATGGAATCGCTCTAGGATTGTAGCCAACTCCTCCATATATGTGAGTAAGAAAAAAATCCCATGCCTATAGGTGCACCTATTTTAGAAAAAAATCCCATTGTGAGGCCTCGCCTCAACCCTTCGTAGCCTTAGTTGTTACACTATTATTTTGATACTCATGACTCGAGATGTTGAGACATTATCTGATGCTTAGAACATATTATATTATTTCATGATGTGTGATGTTACTTCCAGATATTTGATGTTCGTCATTTAAGGTTTTAGGTATATGTATGTTGATGAATTAAGTAAAATGTAGGATTAACACATTAATTTTGGAATCTTTATGATTAAGGATATAAGTAGGATGAAAGAAACCCTAATTGATGTATGTTTCAATTTATGTAATTTCCTGATACGTATATACATATGTGCATGTGATTTTATGGGACTACTGATGTGTGCAATGAGTGTGCAGATATTTTAGCCGAGAAACCCGACAAAAGAACAAAATTGATCCCTATGTGCTCATTGTGGAAACCTTGTTGTTCGTAATTAAATTAATTGTGAGATGTATGTATGTATCTTTCTGTGATCAACAAATGTTAATGTTCGTAACTGTGTTCTTATAGTGTCACTTGACACTCATAAATTTTCTTAGTTCTTCAGTGTGCTAGTTAGGGTTAGCTATGTAACCTTTGGACCTAAGTCAGATTCAGTTAGTGTCTTTTTGCTAATTGGGTTCTTAACCGAGTTTAGTCACCCTTAATTTGGATTAGTGCTTAATTTGCATTTTAGAGTTGTTAGTTGGTCCTAATTATTTCTTAGCTTTTGTTTGATTCCAAACCTTTTCCTAAGGCTTTAAAACATGAAATAATTATACCCAAGGGGTATGGGTATGGGTTGGGGGTCTTTTCCAACCCCTAAGCCCCTTTTGTTGACTTTTGAGATCACTCAAAAAGTCTCATTTTACCTTTGTGCAAAAATTGCAAGTGGTTACCATGAGTTGGCTTACCTCACCTCCACTTAGTGTTTAACCATAGTGTGGGTTGAGTTAGGAGCTTCTAAATTTGTAGGTGGGTGGAAGAAGTTATTATTTTTGTTGGTGGTTGCATTTGAGGCTTATTTAGAGGCCCTTCTTGGATTAGTTGAGGTTGTTACCCAATCTCTACGTTTAGAGAGGAGTCTTGGAAGATTGAAGCAAGGAAGGGAAAAGCTCTACTCAAACTTGTTCATTTTTCATTACCTCTTTGTGCAGGTAGGAATTCTCATCTCCCTTGTTCAGATTTTCATGTTTGTTTCATGCTTATGCTACCTTGTTGATGTTTGAATGCTTGTATGATTGTGGGTATGTTGGGAAGATTTGAAAACCATGTTTTTTTTTAATGTTTTCTTTTCTTGTTTATGTTTGAATTTTGAGATTTTCTTGCATGGGTGTTTTGGTATTACTCACCCTTGGATAGGGTAGAAGTGACCAATTTTGGGAAAGGTCTTTTTAGTTGGACTCCAACAATGTAGAGTCTCTTCTCAGGACGGGAGAGAGGGTAGGGTGTTATGGACCCCTATCTGTCAGCACAAACCATGTATGAGTTTTGGCATGTAAGAATGGAAGAACGGAAGTTCTTGATTTATAGCTCCGATTGGGCACCTGGTTTGATGTTGTGTTTGACATCTCCTGTTGGAAAAATTCACCTTTCCCTAGTTTTGATTCATTGCGAATCCTAATGTGATAACCTTGTATGAATATGCATGTTTGAATTGTTTTTGGGTCATGCTTGGTGTCACCTGATCAGATTTTGTTCTCTTCGTAGTTCTTTGAAATGTGTTGCAGAAATTGTTATGGAACCCCTGATGAGGGTCATGAAGGAAATTTAATTAAATTGTTGTAATTCGGGATTGAAATCCTATGTAATTTGTATTTCAAACTTTGTTGTAATGGCAATGAAGTCGGATTTTCTTCCTAGTTCTTTCCCGGCTGAGCCTTTGAATTAGGTTTGCCAATAAAAATGGTAATTGAGTATATTGGTTTATCATGAGATTTAACCATAAAAATTTCAATTAGATGGATGCACATCAGAAATAAGATGATATGATGATGGTTTAATTAAGCAAAATTTTTAAGTTTTCTTTATATGTTAAATATGAAAACTATGTTGAGGAAAGAATAATGGATATGGTTGATATATTTCAATTCAAGTTGTTTAGGAGATCAAATTTATCATGTATTATTGTGACACAATTATTAACTTCATGTTTTAAATCCATCCAAATAATATACTCCTTGTAAAATTTTTTTTAAAAAAAATATATTCATTACTTGTAAATCTATACTTATAAAAAAACATGAGACAAAAAAAAAAAGTTTGAAGAGAGCAAAAAAAAACTCTCTTTGTATGGAGAGCAATTTAATTTTGCTTTTTGTAACAGAGAATCTAGGAAGTATCTTTTATATCCTTGCAATAAACAAACAAACTTACTTTTAATAACTAGATAAACAAAGAAAAATAAAATAAAATTAATTAACATTAAAGCTTGAGAAAATATCTATCCTTTACCTTATGCATCACCTAACTAACTTTTTAACTTAAACTCCTTGCTAAGGTGGCGCAACCCTTTTTGACTTATTTTTGCATTAAATGTTTTTTTTAAGTTTGTTTTTATGGGGTCTGTCATGACAGTAGTTCCTTCCAATGAAATTAGAGTGGGGTAGATTTTTGAAAAAAAAAACAGGCTAGTTAATGTTTCATACTCATCCTTCCCTTTTACCCATAGCCTTTTTAATGCATGGGGCTGCATTTTTTTCTTACATCTTGGTCAGCATGGGCAGTTTTGGGCAGCGTGAAGTGGAGGGGAGTAAGTGAGTTTTGAAGTATGGGTTAGTAATAGTTAGTAAAGTATAGATGTTAGTGATTTCTTTATTAGTTTGGAAGGTTAGTTTGTTTGATGTTAGTATTTTTTTTAAATATTATTTTACTTAGTTATTCTTAATTTATTTGTAATTTAATAAATTCATTGTAAGCAGTAGTATATTTCTATTTATAATTGTCTTTATTTATTTATTTATTTATTTATTATAGTTAGTGTTAATAGAAATTAACTTAATGTTATTTTATTTATTTAGAATGTTAATTTTTTTAAATTAATTTTGTTGTAAGCTAGTGTTAGTTTCAATAAAGTGATAATTACTATAGGTTAGTATTAGAAATTATTTTGTGTTAGCTTTTTATTTGAAAATTAATTAGCTAAGCTGATTGTTCTATTATTTAGTTTAACTTAATAATTATATGATTATTGTCCTATATTATTTTAATTATGGAATAAGTATAAAGAGGATGAAATGATGTAGAATAATATAGAATGATTGTTTGTGTTTTAATTAAATATATTTATTAATTAATATTAGCCTTGAGTTGTAAGATGCTTCATATATCAAAAGTTATTAAAGTTAATTTGACAAAACATTAGATGTTTTAGTATTTAGCAAAGCTTTATGTATTAAGGAAGCTATTATCATTATTGGTTAGTAGGTTGTCTAAAATAAGTTAGTTTAGTTTTTTTTATATATTGTTTAAATTAGTCTAGTTTAGATTTAATTTAGTTAATATTTTAAAATATAGTTTAGTTTAGTATTGTAAATAATATTTAAATTAAAGTTAGTTTATTTTAATTATTAAAAGGATTTAAATTAAGTTAGTTTAAGTTAGTTTAATTTCTTAAATTTTTAAGTTAGTCATTTGTTTATATATATATATATATATATAGTTGTGTTAGTTTAGGATAAGATTTGTATGTATTAAAGTTAAGTTTTATTTAAAGATTAGTCACTTATTTTGTATATGGATAGATCAAATTTAGATTTAGTTAGTTGTTATTATAATATAGTTTTGTTTAATTTTGTAAATGTAAATTTAGTTGTTTTTAATCTTCATGTTAATTTAGTTTTTTTTTTAATATTAATTAGTTTTAATTTAAAGGTTAATTGGCTATTTAAAGTAAGTTTAAATGTAGGTTTTATTTGATTAGATTTTTCTATTAATCTAAACTTGAATTCATTTACATTGTTATTTAAATAATTTTCACATATTGATTAAGTTAATATAATAACATAACCTTTGTCAATATCAACTTAATAACGAGAGTATTAGTTTAACAATGTAGAGAACCTTTTCTTTCACTTTGGTTGCAAACTCATCAACTTAGAGCATTCTAATTATTAATTATTAATTATTTTAAAATAAATTCAAAAAAAAATTGTGTGTTTTTGCCTCGTAGTTTGGGCATGACACCCATGCAAAGAACTTCAATTCCTATGAGAATAACACCACAAGAAATAATTCAAACACATTAGATCATAATAACAGGTTTCCCAAGAAAATTAGTAGTGGAACACTTTCCCAAACAATGAGAGCATCCTAACTAACAAAAATAATAATGTTCAGTTTGCCAAAATCAATCAAGTGGACATAAACATGAATACACTCAATGGTAACAATATGTTTTTTTGGAGGAAATTAGAATGTAGGCCAAAATCCATATGATGCTAATGATGTGCCCCCTCTTTAGTTCACCACAATGTTATTGGAATCCTATGATACTCCACTACATATAGAGATGAAATATTTTTCCAATGAAGAATTTTTATTCCCATTTAACCAAGTGGCTAACCCTATACTTGCTAAAATGCTTGCCTTTTACACTAATAATCATAACTTTGTCAATTTGCACAATTGGGAGGAGCCACTGATTGATGGAATCCCTCTAGGATTGTAGCCAACTCCTCCATATATGTGAGTAGAAAAAAATCCCATGCCTATAGGCTCACCTATTTTAGACACAACAATCCTAGGAGCAAGGAATTGTTCCCACCTTAGTGAAGAACCCCACCAGGTCAACACAAAATTACAATGTAATAGAAGAACCAACAAGGAATAAGGAAAATATCTTTATGTATGACATGCTAGAAAGTTTCCCCACCCAAAGGGTAGCACTTTTGAGGACCCTTGATCACACTAAGACATTTACTGGCACTGATGCCCAAAAGGAAGCCACTCCTCAAGTTAATGCCACTGAAGTAATGACAATTATTTTCAAAGACAAGATGAAGGTGCCTCATTTCCTTCTAAGTATCTGAATCTCTACAAAGAATCTTCATAATTTCCTTATTGATTTAGGTGCTTTAGGCAATATCATGCTACTTTTGATATCTCAAAGGCTGAGAGTCACTCTATAACCCAATAAATGATTAGTAATCTAACTTGATAAGACATAAGTAAAGGTCATCAAAGTGCTCAAAGATTTATGTATTCAGTTGACCATAGATCCCAAGATCCAAGATATGATTGAAATCCATGCAGTAGACATCCCCGAGATGTACACCATGCTCTTCAGCAAGGAATGAACTTGGTGTTTGAGAGGATGGTTTTCTACTGATTTCATTCAATTATGGTTGCTATGGAAAGGATTAAATAGCCAAATTAAGATCAATGTCGAGCCTAAGATGAAGAAGATGGTCACATAATACAATGCCCCAAACAAATTATTGTTCCTCTAGTCAAAATTGGGATCTTATAGAGTAATGGTTCTGATGTGCTACAAATGAAAAATTCCAATGGCAGCCCCACCACAAGTTGGCAAGAGTCTTCTCCATGAGATGAACTTGTCGCTCAATTCATTGACAACATGGTTTCCAATTTACAATGTCTTAGATAATATGTCGACCCTTACTCCTCCTTGGGTTTTTTAGATTGCATCACACAAGCCATTTAGATTTTCAATGCTTGAGTTTCCAAGATGATGTTTTATGAGTGTTGACTCAACTATATGAATGCAATTTTTGAAAACCTCAAAGTAATAGATAACCAGGCAACAAATGACATTCTAGAGAATACAAAAAATGATTAAGATATTGAGGTTCGCTAAGAAAAGTCTCACATTGCATAAAGTACCTTTATGAATGAAATTGAAGTAGACCTTACACTTCATACATTGATAAATCCTTAGATGGTAGGGTCTTGGCCTCTCCTCCCAAGGGGATAGTCACCATCCATAGAAGGAAACTGTTTGTGAAAGGTCAAGGTTGGGTCTCAATGGTTGTACACCCCAAACCCCAAACTTCCAAGGTCACCGAATTGGTTGAAGAAATCCAATAGAAACAAAGGGAACAAACTATTCCCATGTTAGAGGTGACTATTAGAAAGGAAACAAATCAAGGAAAGATGTAGTGGGTCCCCAAGAAGAGGCCCTTTAAAGACCAAGAGAAGGAAAATGTCAAAATAAATAAATAGAAGCCTAAGGAACCTAAGCACAAAGCAATCTAGACTCTCAAATTTGATGGCTCCAAGTGTAAACAAGGGAACATAGTTGGAATAGAGATAATTAATCCCAAAGACAAATATTTTTATGCTTCTTTTAACCTGTAATTCATATGCACTAACAACATGGTGGAATATGAGCCCCTAGCATGAGGACTCTTTTTCACACTTGAAAAGAACATCAAAGATCTCGTAGTAGAGGGAGATTCTCAGCTAGTGATTCGACAAGTCAAGACAATCTATTCTTGCAATGATAGGATATTATTAGCCTATCACAAGGGAGTTTTGGACTTGATGGAGGACTTCAAAGAAATGAATGTCAAATCTATCCCCAAAATTAAAAATGTAGTGGTTGATACTCTTTCTTTCTCAGCAATGCGTTGCAATCTATTGAGAAGAAAAAACTCAAAATGTTTTCTATAAAACTTGTGGTTGCCCAATCTATTCTAGATAATATTAAAAACTTATAGGTCTTCGAAGATGATCAACACATCCTCAAGTTCATCAGTGCAATTATTTATTTGAAGGATAGATAATTAATGACAAGCCTAAAAAATACCCCCAAGAAGAGGAGAAAGAAGATCATGACGACATCATAAACCTGAAAATAAACATTATCCCCAAATGGATGGTGGATTTGGAATGTATATTTGATTGCAATGAGTCTACATGACTTAAGAGCACCCTAGAGGAGAAAGGTAATTTCAAGTGTGACTTTTACAACCTGGGCACCAAGGATGATCCCAAGATGATCAATAGTGGGAAAACATTTACCACCCTTGAAAAGGATGAAATGTTAACAACGAGTATAGCAACGAGTATAGCAATGGCATTTCTTAGAGCTATGAGGAGCTCAAAATGTATGATCCCAATATTATCTCACACAATATTCCTCTGAAGCCCAATGCTAAACTGTTTTGCCAAAAGAAAAGATCTATGACCCCAATCTTGAGCTGCTAATAATGAAGGAAGTCCAAAAATTATTGAATACTAAGGTCATTTTCCTAGTTCAACACTCCACTTGGGTTGCCAATCTAGTACCCATAAGAAAGAAGAGTGGATAAATTTGCCTCTACATTTACTTCAAGAACTTGAAGAAAGCATCTCAGAAAGATAATTACCCATTTCCTTCACTTGATGAAGTATTGCAAATTGTGAATGGATCCAAGATGATGTCTTTATTAGATGTGTACTTAGGATATAACCAGGTAATGGTAGATGAGGAGGAAAGAATAAAGACAATATTCACCACCAAGTGGGGAACATTTTCTTATAGGTAAATACCCTTCGACCTTATCAATAGGGAAGCCACATTTTAATGAGCTATGGAAAAAGCCTTCAAAGGTTTGGTAAATAAATGAATCATCTTCTACATGGACAATCTTATAGTTTTATCAAATAAGAGAAGAAATCACACCATGAACCTGGAGCAAGTACTTAATCAATGTAGAAAATATGGTAATCCCTCAACCCAAAAATGCTTATTTGAAGTTATGAAAGGAAAACTGCTTGGACACATCATTTCTAAAGATAGTATTTAAATAGACCTTGAATGAGTAGAGGCCATACTCAAATTATTGCCACCCAACAACCATAAAGAGTTGAAGCCTTTCTTCAAGAAGATCAAATTCATGTTGAAGTTCACTAGTGGTTTTGCTGAAATAGTATGCCCTCTCAATGATCTACTAAAGAAAGGGGTGGATATCAAATGGACTCCACAAGTCAAGAAATACTTTGAAGACATCAATGTGGCTATATCTACTACCCCTATACTTTTGAGTCCATATTATTAGCTGCCATTCAAAGTTTACTCTTTTAGTTTAGAGAACTCATGCATAGGCATTCTTACACAAAAGAAAGAGGGGGAAGATGAGAGGCCAATTGTATTCACGAGTTTCCCTCTAAAGAATGCATAATTGAATTATCCCAACCTAGAAAAATACTCATTTTCCTTAGTAAAAGAAATTAAGAAGTTTTTTCATCATATACTATGAAGAAAGGTATATGCCATTGTACCCAACCTCATAATTAAGTCATTACTAATGAAAAATGAGCTTGGTGAAAGGAGAGGAAAATGGATGGCTACCTTACAAGAATTTGATCTGGAAATCTAACCTATGAAGTTAGTAAAAGGACAAGGCCTAACTAAAATACAAGAAAATAATGCAGAACAAGGCATAGTCTACTATGTGTATACAAATGAGGGGGTCATATAAGACATCTAGTATCAATATATTGTATATTATCTCCTCCAAAATTGGAGCCCATAAGGAATGAATAGTTCACAACATGGAGCCCTAAAGATTAAATGTGAGTCCTACATGCTTTGGTACAGGAAACTCTATAAGAAAACATATGAAGGGATATACTTGAAGTGCTTGAACTGTGAAGAAGCTAAAGAAGTGTTGGAGCAATATCATGATAAATATGGTACTGAGCATGGATCAACATAAGCCATGACTCATTAGATTTTGAGGTTTGGGTATTATTGGCCTACTCTTTTCAAAGATGCATACGAGCATGTGTGGTTCTTTTGTGTCTGTCAAAGAAGTGTTAATAGGGAAAGAAAACTTGTCATGCCTTTGCAACTAGTCTTCAAGGTTTTCCCTTTCACCATGATCTAGGTGGATCCAAAAAGGTTAAAAATTATACAGTCTCAAAATCTCTCAAAAATGACATCATTGTGAAGAGCTTGGAAAACTGAACCCAAAGCAACTTGAAAGGGTGAAAAAGGAGCCTATTTTCTCAAGATATGCTTTGTCAAAGTTTGAGTCAAATTAGTGAACTAGGGGTAAAATTTGACCATCATGAAAGTGTTCAAAAATGGGTGTCAAATTAAAGAGCTTTCCAATGGCCTTTGTTTCATCAAAATCAAAGTACGTATGTGAAAGTTATCATCGTTCAAAGTTCAAGAAAAAAAACAAGTATTGATGATGTCATCATTATGTCATTAGAATTTTGGAGGAATTTTAAATTATATTGGGAAAACAATTCCAAATATAATTTAGAATTTGCATGGGAAGTTGTTTTATACAAACTCCCTCTTGAAATATTTTTTCATTATGTTCCCTAAAATTATGGAGGTGTTAGCTTTATTATCATTTTTTTTTGTAAGGCTTATAATTATAAAAGCCAAAAATGAGGTGTCTTGTTATTTTAAAATGGGGATATGGTTGTAAATTTTATTATTTGGTTTTATGCCAAATAAGGGAAATATTTTGTATAAAAAGGAGGGAAATTTGGAAGAGAAAAACAATGAGTCTTGGAGGAATTAGACTTTTGGGTGTGTAGGAGACTTTGAGAGAAATTAGTCTTCGAGAATTATTTTGCAATTCTAGAGGGAAATTCCTTGGGAGAATTTTGTAAGTTCTTGAGAGAGACTTTGTAAGTGAGAGATATTTTGTAAGCTCAAAGATATAGTATATCATCTTCAAGTACATGAAAAAGATTGTGAAGGCTTTGAGGCTTGGATATTGTAACAAAGAAAAGTTTTGCTTGGCGATATCAATAAACTGGCCCTCGAATTGAGAAGCAGACCTTGAGATGTAGTCCCCAAGGATGAACTCCATTATCAAATTGTTTGCATTTTTCTCTCTCTTATTCTCTCAATTCTTTCATTTTATTATTCTCCCTCATTGATGTTATTAAACATATAATTTTTTTAAGTGTTCAAAGTATTTATTTTTCCTTGTAATTTCAATGGTTTAAAAATACATAGCCATGCATTTACTTCTTGGATCGGGAAAGCATATCTGATTGTTGGGATTAAGTCATAAGACTTGTAGATCCTAAATCAGATCACACCAAGTGGGGGTTATATTTCATTGGGCTTGTAAACTTTCCATCCTTGATAAGGCATGCTTTCATATTAATAGATATTGACTATTGCACAAGGTGGAATAAAGCTGAAAATTTTTGGAACTACACTACACAAGTGGTCACCAAATCTCTTAAAGAACATATTGTGACCAAGTTTGAGATTGTTGGAATTAAAGATAAAATAACTGGAGGGGGGGAATCAGTTACTCACAAAATTTTAATTCACAAATCCCTTAGATTTCTTAATGATCTAGTTACTACTTTTACTTGGTAAACAACTATTGTAATTCGGTAAATGTACTGAAAATAAAGTGAACACAAGAGACACCAGACTTAACATGGAAACCCAATATGGGAAAAACCACCAAGTAACTAGTCACCAATTTTCACTCTTCTGAAGTGAGCCCTGTTAGGAGCCAACCCTATTAAAGGTTATAATACACACTGTTAGGTGTGACCTTGTTAGAGGATTTAATCACCCTATTAGGAGTGGCCTTGCTAGAGGTCTTTAGAACAATTCAACTAAACTGTCACCTTGTTAGAGGATTTACAAAATGGCTATTAAACCAACTCTATTAAGAGATTTGAAATCACTGCTACAATGGTTAGAAAGCAACAATGAATTGACTTGAACAAGATGCAACTGAATTTGCTAGATACAGGTCTCTATTTAGCATCATTAGATCCTCCTTGATCAAATATGGCTCTGCTGCTTCTTAATAATCTTTGATCATTCTTCAAATTCACTTCCACAATAATTAGTCTTCATATCACATTAACTTCTCATATCTCCACACGCTATTTTGAATTCACAACTTGACTTATTACTTATACCATTCAAGTTGTCAAGTTGGCCCATTTACATGTTATATTTACCAATAAACCATTCATCAGTTGGCTACAAATATTATTCTTAAACAAATAAATGTCCTTTGTTGGCCGACCTTGCTCGATAAATACTGCTTTTAGGAATTTCCAGAGTTAACCTTCTTGACTCGGTTAACATTACAATATCTTAAATCTTTTGGCTGCTAAGTTTACTTGGTAAGAACTCATTTTACCAAATTACCTTTAATGACTGAGTGAACTCAGTAAGAACTACTTCTGTCATATTTTCTTTGATTACCGAGTGAGCTCAGTAGGAACTACTCTTGTCATTTTTTTTGATTACCAAGTGAGCTCGGTAATAACCAAATTTCTTTGATTACCTTGAAGGCTCGGTAATTAGCTATCTACTCGGTAGACACTGCAAGCTATCTTTACTAACCTTTTGGGCTCGATAGACATTGTCTATTGCCTTGCTGAACTTCTGAGCTCGGTAGACACTGTTTAATGCCTTGCTAACCTTCTGAGCTTGGTAGGCACTATCTGATGACTGATATGACATTTTTGTGACATCAAAGACAAGACAAAATTGAACAATTGTATCCAACAAAGATGCCCTTATTTTTGGTATGCAACAATGGATCCTCGATTACATCATTTTTTCTCACCCAATGGGCCTTGGAGAATGGTGTAGGAGCACTCAAGGATTTCTTAATCAATCCAAGTTTTTTTTTTTGTACATGTGCCTTTAGGATATTTTGGAAGTGTTTTTTATAAGGTCATGTGGATCATGGTAAGAGTACAATAGGGTTTGAATTGAAGAGTCTTAAGATACTTGCAAGTGCAATTAGGGATCAAGAAGATGCAAAAGACCCTAATTTGCACAAAGCTGATGATGACATCAACATGAGGTCAGTAGGGTATAGGATGCGATAGGGTAATGTTTTTACCATATTTAAGGCCTTTGGTCAAGTTTGGGGAGTAGTGGAATTCATTTGGCTAAGTTTTACAAAATTTTCTAGAATGATGTAAAAGTTGCATTGTGCAACTTTGCAACTTTGAAAATTTGCTCGGACAACATTGTGAAATGTTGAAAATAGATGACAAGGAGAATTAATAGGAAATAAATACCCAACCACACTAAATAAGTCATACCTTGATTGAGATGCAGGGTTGGACACCCAGTGTATGGAGAGAAGTTCTAAACATTGGAGTTTTGAAGTGACTTTTTCATATTTTGTGCACTTTTCATGACAGTGGGTAGTTAAAGGATTTAAGTTGATATTGTAATACATGGTGTGATTATTTTATATTTTTTCCTAACTCTATGTGGAATTAGATAGAATTTTTTTGCACATTTTCTTTCTTTTTGTAAATATTCTTGTTTTTGCATTGTTGTTGGTTTTTTCCAGGTAGTTGGCAAATATGGGGTTCTAACTCACTTTCTTACCGTCCATTTGGGATAGAATTTTCGGAATAGTGAGTAAAATTCATTTATATTAATTGTATAGGATCTTGGGTCCATCAAATACAAGGAAGCTATTTTTAAAGTCTTTCCCTAGGTGAGCCTGTGGTGAGTTTGACTAGGGAAGACCAAAGTGCAAACAACATAACTTGCGGAGGTGGATAGCTGGGGCCATAATTCCTTTTGGATATTGAAGATATGAGTCTTGCCAAGGTATGGTGAATAATGTATAGTAATACCAATCCATTTGATAGCCTTACACTTTCCAACTTGCAGAGCATCTAGTTAGAGCTAAAAACCCTTAAATTCACTCGAATTGAGTTAGGGTACTATACAGAAGGTGGTGACCCCAAGACCCCAAAAATCCTTGAGGGGTTGGATTATGATCCAAGAATCCTAAGAGAAGTTATATGGTTTCTTTGGAAGGATTATAAGAAAATCCCTATTTTCTCCTAATAGGAGACCTAATTGGGGCTAGTAGCCTTTTATGCCTATTTGTGAAGAATTGATGAAATAGGATGAGAAGTTGAATCAAGTGAGACTCCTAAAACCCATAGTTGGTTGATTTTAAGTGTTTGGAAATAAATACACACCTCTATAAGGCTAAGTACAAGATTTGGAGGTTAAGAGCCTTTATGAAGGTTTAAGGGATATAGTGATTGAAGCAAGAATGCATCAAGTTTTAGCTTGATTGATGAATATTTCTTGGGAGTTGGGTTGGCTAGAGAGACCAAGGGATCCTTAGACAATAAAGTTCCTATAGGTGACAAGCAGTGTGATGAAGACACCCTAAAAGTTTTCTAAGAAGACTAAGAGCATGAACTTGTGATTGGTTCATCCAACCTCCCTATCAGATTGGTATCAGAGCCTCAAAAGATTAGGCTTGTGGATAAATGTTTCAAACTGAGGAATCAATAGGAGAAACTAAAATGGTGAAAAATGTAGAGTTAGTAAAGAAGGTAACTGAGAAAGAGGAAGAAAATAGATTGTTCAAAAATAGATTAGCCCAACTAGAAGAAAAGTTGGATCAAGTGGAAGAAATGACTCAAGAAGTCAAGGGAAAGGTTGAAGAAAAGAAGAAAGAGGTGGCTATAGAGGATGAAGAACTTACGCTTGATCCTATCCTTATAGAGGAACCATTGTTAAAGGCATTGAAAGCCATAAGTGAGAAGGCACTGGAGGGAATACCACTATTCAGTGGGAAGATGGAGGTAGATCTAGTCATGGACTGGATAGAAGGAATAAAAAACCATTTTGAGTGTGATGAAATCACAGAGGTGCAAAAAGTGCGGGTAGAAAAGTCAAGGCTAAGAGGCTCTACATTGACATGGTGGAATTTCATCTAGGTAGGGAGAGACAAGGAAGGTAAGAAACCAATTTCTACTTGGAAGGGAATGGCTCACAAAGTGAGAGAGGCATACATGCCAGAGGATTATGAATTCCAATTGCATCAAAAGAGACACAATCTTAGAAAGAGGGATCTTGATGTGAATTTCTAGACTAAGGAATTACAAAATCTTTGCATGAGGTCAAATGTGGCTGAAGATGAAAGTCTTAAGGTGGATAAATATCTAAACGGGTTGAAATGGAGTATACAAGAAGAGATGACTCTTCTCAGTACCAAAATAGTACATCAATTCTATCAATTGGCTATCAAGATTAAAGACAAGAGTAGAAGGAAACATGATCAAACCTCCAAGGGAAGAGGAAGAGGAAGAGACAAAGAGGTGGATACCAAGATAGAGGGGCTAAATCAAGACATCAAGGAGAGCCTAAATTTGTAGAGCATGAGAATGAAACTACTTTTAGAGGAGGCCATGGAAGAGGTAGAGGAATTCAAGGGGTTCTAAAAGAGGAAGAGGTATAGGTAGGAGAAACTTGTACTTGGCTTGCATGAAGTGCTATAGCTATGGACAAATGGGTCACCCTGCCTATAGGTGCCCTAAGAAGGCATCTTCTTAAAACATTGAGTAGAGAGTAGCATATGCTCAAGAGGACACATCAAGTGTCAAGTCACCAGAGATTAACCATATTGAGTTAGAGATGGGAGAAAACTTAATGTTTAGAAGAGTTCTAATTAGGTAACTAGTCAAAGAGGAGCCATAGTAGAGAAGAGCCTTATTTGGAATAAGATGTAAAATAATTTGTAATGTATGTAAGTTTATTATGGATTCAGGTTCCACAGTTAATATAATCTCAGAGAACATAGTAAAGAAGCTTAAGTTGGAGAAGATACCCCATACTAATCCATACAAGGTAATATGGTTAAATAATGGGCAAAGTGTACTTGTGAATGAAAAAACATGGGTAGAGTTCACTATTGGAGGATATAAAGACAAGTTTATTTGTGATGTGTTGCCTATGGATGCATGCTATCTCCTATTGGGCAGACCATGGCAGTATGACAGAGGAGCCATCTATGATGGGAAGGAGAACGCCATTTCTATTAAGGAGGGAAGGACCATCAAAATACAGTCATTGATAGAGGAGGAGAAAACATTGTCAAAGACCTCAAGTATCTTATTAAGTAGTGGCAAGGAGTTTGTTAATACTCTTCAAAAAGGAGGTGAAGGATATGCTATAATGGTATAACCTAAAGAAGGAGAAAATACTATATAGGCACCAATACCTAAAGAAGTATGCAACTTACTTGGGAAGTTCAAGGGCACAATTGGTGATGGGACACCTACAATATTTCCTCCTAAAAGGTCTATTATTCATCATATATAATTTATTCTAGGGGATTCTTTACCAAACTAGGAAGCCAACAAGCTCACCCTAGAGCAGAACCAAGAAGTGGCTAGACAAGTGCATGATTTTCTAGACCAAGGTTTGATTAAGAAAAGCATCAACCTTTGTGAAATACTAGTGGTATTGGAATCCAAGAAATGTGGTAAGTGGAGGCTTTATATTGATTCTAGGGCTATAAATAGGATTACAATCAAATACAAGTTTCCTATACCTAGGATTGAGGATTTGATGACTTGTATAGGAGAATCTAGGCATTTCACCAAGTTGGACCTAAAGAGTGGCTATCATGAGATTAGGATCAAGGAAGAGGATGATTGGAAGACATCATTCAAGATAATTGAAGGGTTATATGGGTGGAGATTTATGCCATTTGGGCTTACAAATGCCCCTAGCACATTCATGATGCTAATGAATGAAGTGCTTAAGGATTACCCTAACAAGTTTGTAGTAGTATACTTAGATGATAAATTAATCTTTAGCAAAACCAAGGAGGAACATATGAAACACTTGGAGACTGTGCTCAAAAGATTACAGGAAGAGAAATTGTCTATCAATCTAAAAAAGTGTGAATTGCTCAAGCAAGAACATGTGTATCTAGGATTTGTAGTATCCCAAGTTAATTGAAGACATACCCAAGCAAGGTGGAGACTATCTTGAACTAGTCAACACCAATAACAGGGATAAAAATAAAGAGTTTCCATGGGTTAGCTCAATTCTATAGAAAGTTTATAACAAACTTTAGTGGTATTTGTGCACCAATATTAGACACCATCAAGGGTGGATTAAAGACCAAGTTCAAATGGACACTTGAATAAAGGAGATATTTTGAGAAATTAAAACAAGAAGTGGCTACCCAACCCATCCTCTTGTTACACAGTTTTGATAAATTGTTCACTGTGGAGTGTGATGCAAGTAGGATTGCAGTAAGAGGAGTACCAATTCAAGAAGGTAGACCTATAGCTTTCTTTAGTGAGAATCTCAATGAAGCCAAGAAAATGTACTCTTCTTATGACTTGGAGTTATATGCTCTAGTGAAGTCACTTAGGAAGTGTAGTCATTATCTCCTACCCATGGCATTTGTGGTGTTTATAGATAACCAATCACTTAGCTATATCAACACACAAGAGAAGTAATAGACACCTAAAATAGATGGAGTATTTTCAAGCTTTCACATTTACTATCAAGCACAAGAAAGGATACTTGAACAAAGTGGAAGATGCACTAAGTGGGAGGATGTTGACAATCCAATAAATATAAGTTTAAAGCATTGGCATAGGGATTTTTGAAGACCTCTATAGAGATGATGAAGACTTCTATGAAGCATATAAGGTATGTTCTAATTTCCAAAACCACTTTCATACTAAATTCTTAAAATATACACTAAAAAGTGGACTTTTATTTAAAGGGAGCCAATTGTGTGTTCCTCAAGGTTCCATGAGAGAGAACCTCATTCAAGAGAAACACAATGGTAGTCTTAGTGGTCATTTTGGTATCAATAAGATAATAGAGTCAGTACAAAGGTTTTATTATTGGCCCAAGTTTCCAAGAGATGTTGGGAGATATGTGGAACAATTTCTAGTATGTATGAAAGCCAAAGGAGGAGCTAGTAATGCAGTTTTTTCCCAACCATTGTCTATTCCCAATAGACCATGAGAGTGTGTCAACATGAATTTTGTGGTAGGTCTTCCTAAGACCAAGACAGGGATGGATAGTGTCTATGTGGTGGTAGATAGATTTAGTAGAATGAATAATTTTATCCCTTGCAAGACTACTCATGATGCTAGTTATATAGCTCATCTCTTCTTCAAAGAGATTGTAAGGATACATGGGCTATCCCAAAGCATAGTATTTGATAGAGATTTGAAGTTTATGAGTCATTTTTGGAAGGCTCTATGGAAAAGATTGGGTACTAATTTTTCTTTTGGTTCAGCTTACAATCCTCAAATAAATGGTCAAACAAAGGTGATCAATAAAATGTTAGGTAACCTCCTCAGATGCCTAACCAAGGAATATAGATAGGACTTGATCATCCCACAAGCTGAATATGCCTACAATAATAGTGTAAATAGGACCACAGGAAGGAGTCCTTTTGTGATAGTCTATGGGATGCACCTAAGAGGAGTGTATAAAATCGGAGATCTAGGAGCCATGGAATATAGAAGTGGACATGTAGAAGACTTCTCATAGACAATAAAGGAAATACAAGAGAAGGTGAAGAAGATTATAACTGAGGCTACCCACAAGTTGAAGACTAAAGTGCATATGTCAAGGATAGATGTACAATTTGAACTGGGAGAAGATGTTATGGTCCACCTAAACAAATCCAAGTTGGAGAAGAGAATGCCAACTAAGGTACAAATGAAGAGAGTAGGACCATGCAAGGTATTAGCCAAATATGGATAGAATGCATATAAGGTAGAAATTCCAATAGAGTTAAGTATTTCACTAGTGTTCAATGTGGCAAATTTATTCAAATACAAAGGACCATTTCCAGATGTGAATCAAGATAGATAGGATATATTGGGGGATGTGAGTGCTAAAGTTTTGCCTCCCAAGGTTCAAGTACAAGTGGAGAGAATCTTGAAATCCAGGGCAAAGAAATCAACCACACACGAGGTATATATGGAGCATTTGATATAGTGGAAGTATTAACCAAAATTTGAAGCTACATGGGTAGAGAAAGATAACTTCAAGAAACTAGACATTGATTTGTCTCTGATTTCTCCTCATGTTCCTTGAAAGTTGTTTAGAGGGGGAGAATGGTACGAGAGCACCCAAGGATCACTTGATCAATCCAAATTTTTTCATTGTGTATATGTGAATTTAGGGTATTTTGGAATTTTTTTTACAAGTTCATGTTGACCATGATAGGAGTTCAATAGGGTTTGAATTGGAGAGTCTTAGGACACTTGTAAGTGAAATTAGGGATCAGGAAGATGTAAAAGCCTATGATTTGTACAAAGCTGATGATGTTATTTGCATGATGTTAGTAGGGTGTAGGATGGGTTAGGGTAAGGTTTTTACCATAGTTAAGGTCTTTGGTAGAGTTTGGGGATTATTGGAACTCATTTGGCTAAGTTGTACAAAATTTTCCAAAAGGATGTAACAATTGCACTGTACAACTTTGCAACTTTGAAAAGTTGCTTGGACAACATTATCAAAATGTTGCAAATTGATGACAAGGAAAAATAATAAGAAATAAATACCCATCCACACTACATAAGGCATGCCTTAACTTAGATTTAGGGTTGGACACCCATTGTACAGAGAGAAGTTCTGAACATTGGAGTTTTGAAGTGACTTTTTGCATATTTTGTGTACTTTTCATGATAGTGGGTAGTTAGAGGATTGACGTTGGTACTATAATACCCAATGTGAATACTTTATATTTTTTCCTAACTATGTGTGGTATTAGATAGATATTTTGTGCACATTTTCTTTCTTTTTGTAAATATTCTTATTTTTGTACTATTGTTAGTTTTGTCTAGGCAGTTGGCAAAGATGGGGTTCTAACTCACTTTCTCGTCATCCAATTTGAACAACCTTTTGGGAATAGTGATTAGAATCCATGTATATTAATTTTACAAGATCTTGGGACCTCAAATTTAGGGAATCTATTTTTAAAGTTGTGCCCTAGGCGAGCTTGTGGTGAGTCTGGCTAGGGAAGACCAAAGTGCAAACAACATAACTTGCACAGATGGATAACTACATCCATAATTACTTTTGGAGATTGAATATAGGAATGTTTACAAGGTATGGTGAATAATTTGTGGTCATACCAATCCATTTGATATCCTTATACTTTCCAACTTGGAGAGCAAATAGTTAGAGCCTAAAAACCTTTAAATTCACTCAAATTGAGTTACGGTCTTGTACGGAAGGTGGTGAACCCAAGACCCCAAAAATCCTTGAGGGGTTAGCTTATGATCCAAGAATCATAAAAAAATTCATAGGTTTTATTTGGAATGACTAGGGTAAAATCCCTATTTTCTCAAACTAGGAGACCTAATTGGGGCTAGTAGCCTTTTAGTCCTATTTGTGAAGAATTGATGAAATTGGATGAGAAGTTGAATTAAGTGAGACTCCTAAAACCCCTATTTGGTTTATTTTAAGTGTTTGGGAATACCTCCACACCTCTACAAGGATAATTTAAATATTTTGAGGTTAAGAGACTTTATGAAGGTTTAGGGCTATGATGATTAAAGCAAGAATGTATCAAGTTTTGGCTTGATTGATGAATGTTTCTTGGTAGTTGGGTTGGCTAGAGAGACCAGGGTATCCTTAGAGAATAAAGGTTTTATAGGTGAGAAGTGGTGTGGTGAAGACACCCTAGAAGTCTTCTAAGAAGACTAAGAGAATGAACTTGTGATTGGTTCATCCAACCTCCCTATCATAGAATCAGGTGATAATCAAATTTTCATCCAATTACTATCCACAAGGAAATGTAATTTTTGGGTCTACTAACAAGAATCTGATCATGGTCATAAAGTTCTTGCTCACAAAAAATTGAAGAGAATGACATATACATTTAAAATATTCCTTGCAGACTAATAGGTTTGGAGAGAAGAATGCTTTTGACATGTCCCCATATTTGTTGGTTTATGGACAAGAGTCTATCTTTCCCCTGAATCTCAAGATTCTAGTGCTGAAATTTGTGAGGGGATATGTTGAAAATGTGGATAGAGTCCAAGTCAAATTGATGAAATTTTAAGAGTTGGATGAGAAAAGGAAAAAAAAAATAGAAAATATTTTGAAACATCAAGTTTTCATCAACCATTGGTTCAAAAAAAGAGCCACAATAAAGACTTTTAGAATGTATAACCTCATCCTCATGTGGGATAAAGAAAAAGAGAAACCAAGAAGTTATACCAAATTCTAGCACCCATGGGTCGACCCCTAGTAGATCATTGAAATTATAGGGGATAATACTTTTAGGTTGTGCACACTTGAAAGGGAATGAATTCCTTCGCTATTTAATGGCCAATTCCTCAAAAACTTCTTTGAGGCATGAGTTGTTAAAAAAAAAGAGAGAGTCATAGTTTGATTTTTGTTGTGTTGTGCTTGTTATAGTCCGAGTCGGGAGTTAGTGTGTATTTAGGTATTTCTCGAGTAACTAAACCACCCAATTTGACCTTGGCCCTTGGAAGAGGTATTTATTCATCACAATAGGAATATGGAATTTCTTCTTGCAAAGGATTGATTATTGATATCATGTGTAGGTAATAGGAGATTCTTAGCTCTTGGCTCAGACACTAGGCTAATCACTCTCAACATTAATGATTCATATAAGGAAATGACTAACCAATTTTCTCATAAGTTGGGTAGGAAGAAACTAAGGCCAATATATAACATTTTAGTTTGAGTAAAGGATTTTTTTGACGACCATACTGAGATCACTTGTTGGCATGTGTGTTTCCCAAAAGTTCACTAAAAGAGGAACACATAAGACATAAAAAATGTGAGGGTCTAAGAAAAAATGAACACCACTACTTTGGGGAGTATCCAGAGTATTGGAGAGTATTGACATGTTGCATTCATGAATGTGTTTGTCATTGATGTCGACATAGCACAATTTCTATAAATATTAGATGAGTAGAAGACAAAGATATTGATGGTATAGAAAATGGTTTGATTGTCTGGTGATGCACAATTATGGTCATGTTTGACATAGTGTCCTGATGACATGGTCAAGTGTGCAGTGTCTAAGTTGAAGATGTATGGAAGATGTACCTAATTTATAGAGAGAATTTTAGAGACAAATTATTGGAAAAATAGTTCCTAATGATTGTTGGATATCTTACATTTGAGATGTAATGAAGAGATGCACAGTTAGGCAGTGATAGAGGATAGTTAGCTAATGACATCAGTGAGTGCACAAATCCTAGTATCACACGTGTGTAGTTTTGTATAGACTATGAGATGATAACGCTATTGTAATTGTCATTAATTAATTATCTTATTATAATTAATTGGGAAAACCTCCAGGATGACTCAAGGAATTATTATGAAGATATGAGATAAAAGAAAGATGTTTTCCTTGATTGTATAGAGCATGATATGTGTATTGAAGTATTGTGATCCTTGTTGAAGTGTGAAGTGCAAAAAGGAGTAGAGTTCTTACTAAATGCGAGTAAGCAATCGAAGGGACTATTGGATGCAAGATTTTTGATTTGGTTACAATATCAAAAGGAGTAGAGGTCTGGTTGATAGGATAGAGAAAGATGCAGGACTAGTAGAATACCATTCTATTATTTTGCAAGGAATAATACAAAGATCGTTTGGATAGTGGGTTCATTGGTCTTGCCCTTGAAGTTGTTTGGGCAGTGGGTCCAACTATCTTCCACAAGTCCTAATAGGGTTGGCACAACTCCCAACAAGGATGGAATCTCCTAATAGGGATTCAAAGTCTCCTAACAAGGACTCATGTGTACTAGATATTGTAACAAACTCCTAATAGGGTCTACCCTCTAACAAGGAATATTAATATTAGTACATCATCTTGTGGGTACCATCCCCACCAGGGTTTTCCCTCTGATCAAGGGTTTCTCTAGTTAACATATCTAGTGTTATTGTGTATGAGTATCTTTTTTTGGTTTCAATTTTTATTACTCATATGGTTAAGATTGTTAATTGTGATATTAGTTGGATAACTGATTCAACCTCCCCTCTTAGTTTTATTAGTGGACTACATATTCTAATAATTGGTATCAGAGCATCAGGTCCTTGAAGGATAAGCTTAACAACTTTGGGAGATCGATGGTGAATATTTTTAGAAAGGATAGTCCTAAATTTTATGGGGCTAGCTATGACTATTGTAAGGAGAAGATGAAGACACATATGTTGTGCATGGGTTCGAGATACTAGATCTTGATAAAGAGTATGAAGACAATTGTTGAAGAAGAAAAGCTAGAAGGTTGTAGTGAAGAAGAGAGAGATCTATTCATGTGTAACATGAGAAAGAGAAGCTCTACTAATAACTCTTCCAAAAAATGAGTATAGTCAGGTAAAGTCACTTGAAACATCTTATGAAATTTGGAAAGCATTAGAATCTCCTTTTGACGGTGATGATAATGCAAAGAGAATGAGATTATAGATTTGGATATGTGCATTTCAAGATGCTAGAATGATTGAAGATGAATCTGTAAGAAGTTTGAATAGGATGAAAATAAGACCTATCCTCAACCCTAATTTCCAATAGAAATGATCCAAATTGATTAAGCACAAGAAAGTGATCAATGCACAAATGGATCATGTAATGGAGAATAAGGAGAAAGGAGGTCCTATGATCTTCTTATTTGAGAAGTACGCACTTAAATCTTGAAATAGATAAAAGAAAAATACTAACTCTGAAGTAGAATAATTCTAAAAAATGTTGATTTCTAGTGTCTATGTATAGTTTCAAAGAACTCTACGACCTATTTTAGACTAGAAATGTCGAGATGGAAAAAAGCTAGAAAAAATTTGTCCTTTTGAAGGGAGGTTGACCTTGACTCTGATAGCAGGGTATAATCTTACCATGGGGCACAATTGTACCCCAAAAAGTCAACCTTGACTTGCACTTCTTTGAAATTTTTTTTGTTTATGAATCATGTAAGTTTGACGAAAAGGGTATCCAAATCTACTCTTCAATTCACTGTTCCACACTTGTATCTACAAGAAAAAGGGGTTTTTTTGTTTAGATGGGGGGTTTTCCTTGGTCAAAAACCAATTTGGAATTAACCTTGAATTTGAATTGAAATTGCAATATGTATAAACAAAGTAAATGGAACTATTCACCTTTCTTATATTGAAATCCTTGTGGAGGATTCAAATCTTTGAATCCACAATTATGGATCCTCCAAATGAATGTAGAAATGTATGTAGGATGTCTCAAATCAATGGCATAAAATATTCAACACCAATTTTGAATGTATCTTTTCATAGTAGAAGGGTTGAATGAATGTGGATGGAGAAATCTTCAATAAGAAGGCTCCATAGATATTGAATCCCTCAATAGCTAATAATGGATCTCCTTGATGAATTGGATGCTTGAACAATTGAATTATTGAATGCTTGAATACTAGTAGATCTTCACTTCATAGAAATTTAGAAAGGTAATAGTTTTCCCAATATCACAATGCATCTTCTTTCTTAAAGAAAAATGAGAGGAGACTTCCTTATATATAGATCTAGGGCACAAACTCCTAGAGAAGGCTGACATGGGAGCATTAAATACCATTTAACCTTAACCCCTAGAAGTGGACTTAGATTAAATTTAATTCAAGAGTCTACCATTCCAAAACCCAAAATAGCCAACCTAGAAGCGGGAAAAATAAACTTTCAAACCCGATGTTCTGAAACTCCAAAAAATTAAAAAAATGGACCTAGGGTCAGGGATGAGGTTGACCCTACCCTAGGTTAGGGTTGAGGTCATCCTTGACCTGGGTCAAGGTTGAGGTAAACCTTGACCTAAAAGATCATCCTTGAACTTGAAAGTCAAAGTCTTCAATTTCAAAGAGAAAGTTGCCAAAAATAGACTGGAAATGGAGGGAGAGAAGCAAAACAAGGGGAGAATAGATAGATGCATGCAAAGATCCATTCAAGGTGCTTGACATGTTCCAAAACCACTTACTTAAAGGGCTAAACACTCTTAATATAGAAGTGCTTCCATTTTAAGCCAATACAAAGTTATATTGGTAGAATATCAACAATGGTTGTAGGAATTTGGTCTCATGGTAGAACCAAGGAAGATGATGGAGTCATATGGAAGATCTTGAAAAGTTTGATAGCACCATTCAAGCCAATGCTTAGATGATTCAACTAGTAATGCCCTACATTAAGGATTTCACAAAGGAATTGTTGCTTGGAAGATTAGAATAAGCAGAAGCAGACCTTAGATAGTCTAGAGAACTTGCAAGAGTTGAAACAACTTTCAGTACCCTAAACATTCAACCTAATTTGAGGAGTGCAAGTACTCATGGAGATTTTTCTAGTAGTAGAAGATCTCATGAAGACAAGAAATTTGAGGAAGGAATAGCCTTTCTAGTGAGAAGAGAAAAAGATGGTAAGAAAATCTTTAAATTTTGGACTTGTAATTAATTTGGTCATTATGCATCTAAATGTCCTAAAAGAGAAAAAAAATACGAAGGAAAGTTTAACCCTAGAAGAGATAGAGATAGAAATTGTTTGTATGCAAATAAAGATGAAGAATCTCATGAAAAGGGTCAAAGTGAAAGTGATGATGAATTAGGATTTGTGGCTATCAAGGAAGATGATCTTGATAGAGAAATTAGAGAAGAAAGAGCTCTAACTACCCAAGTGGAAAAGAAGTCTGATTGGATAATTGATAGTGGTTGTTCACATAACATGACTGTGATATGAATAAGTTTTTTAAGTTCAAGAATCATGATGGAGGTATTGTTAGAGTTGGTAACAATGTAGCCTATCATATAATAGGAATTGGATCCATTACTCTTGATGGTAAAACTAACACTGATGATGTCTATTTTGTTGATGGATTGAAGCATAACTTGTTGATTGTTGGACAGTTGGAGGACAAGGGTTATCTATTGCAGTTCAGTGAGAAGACCTACATTATAAAAGATAGAGATGGTAAGATGATTGGAAATGGCACTAGATCTAGAGGTAATGTATTTCAGTTGAATCCTACTAAAATGACATGTTTGGTAGCTAAAGTGGATAACAATTGGTTGTTGCATAGAAGATTATGTTACATAAACTTTGATAATATTGTGAAGGTTAGTAGCACTTTTGCAGTCAGAGACTTGCCTAATATTGTTAAGCCTACTAATTTTGTGCGTAAGGAATGTATTTTGGCTAAGAAAAAGAAAGTATCATTCCCTAGAAATAAGTTCACTACCATAGAGAAGTTGGAGATCATTCACATAGATCTGAGTGGTCCTTCTAGAACAAGAGGATTCTATGGTGATAGGTATTTTATGATTTTTGTTGATGATTTCACTAGAATGATGTGGGTAGCATTTCTTAAAGAGAAATATAAAGCTTTTGAGAAGTTTAAGATATTTAAGAATAGAGTTGAGAATGAATCTAGTGTTAAAATAAAGTGTTTGAGAATTGATAGAGGAGAATTCACCTCTAGAACATTTAACATATTTTGTGACGAGAATGGAATCAAAAAGTAGCTATCTACACCTAGAACACTTAAGAAAAATGGGATTCCTAAAAGAAGAAATAAGTTAGTAGTAGAAGCAACAAGAGTGATGATGTTTGAGAATGATGTTTCTAAGACATTTTGGAGAGAAACAATCAATACAATAATATATACTCTAAACAAAGTACAAATCAGAAAAGATATGGACAAGACACCTTATGAAATATGGTTTGGTCATTCACCATTAGTTAAGTATTTCAAAATATTTGGGAGTAAATATTACATTAAGAGAGATGATGACATTGGTAAGTTTGATCCAAGAAGTGATGAAGGTATGTTTCTTGGCTATTCATTGAAAAATAAGGCTTATTGATGTTTCGACTATAGAACTAAGACAATAGCTGAATGCACAAATGTAAGGATTGATGAAAATTTTGGAACTAAATAAAATATGGTAGATTATAATTCAAATGGAGAAGAAGATAATTCTAGAATTGTTAGATAGAATTTTGAAGTTTTCTTTGAGACTAACAATGATTTGTAGAATAATGTGCTAGTTGTTGATCAAAGAGGAGAACAAAGATCTGAACCAAGAGAAGAGATAAGAGTTGAGATGCTGTCTCCTACCCTTAATAGGAATCTAACAAAGAATAACCCTCCTAAGTAGATAATTGGAAGCAAAGACAAAGGTGTGATGACAAGAAACAAAGTGAATGAGGAGATATGTCTAATATCTCAAGTTGAACCTAAAAGTGCAGATGAAGTAGTTAAAGATGATCATTGAATTCAAGAATTGAAGGAAGAATTGGATTAGATAGTGAAGAATGATACATGGGAGTTAGTCCCTAGATCTAAAGATGAGAATGTGATAGGAACCAAGTGGGTATTCAGGAATAAAATGAATGAGCAAGGCAAAGTTGTGAGGAACAAAGCTAGACTTGTATGCAAGGGATATTCACAGCAAGAAGGCATAGACTATAAGGAGTCATATGCACCTATAGGTAGAATGGAAGCATTAAGGATTTATCTTGGCTTATGCAGGGAATAAGAAGTTCAAGGTTTATCAGATGGATGTTAAATCAGCCTTTCTGCATGGAGAACTTGAAGAAGAGGTATATATTGAGAAATCTAAAGGTTTTCCTTTATTTGAAGATAAAGACATGGTATACAGATTAAAGAAGACTTTATATGGTCTGAAGCAAGCACCTAGAACCTGGTATGCAAGATTGGATAGTAATTTAGCAAAGCTTAGATTTGCTAAAGGTATGGCAGACAGTAACTTGGATTTAAAGGAAATTGAAAATGGTTTGCTGATTATTGTAATATTTTTTGATGCCATCATTTTTGGAGGTAATGATGAAGCAAGTGATAAGTTTTCTAAAGAGACAAAGAATGAATTTGAAATGATCATGATAGGAGAAATGAAGTTTTTGCTAGGATTGTAGATTATATAGAATAGTGATGGTATTTTCACTTCACAAGCTAAGTACTTGAAAGATTTGTTGAAAAGGTTTGGTTTGGAAAGTTGTAAACCTATTGGTACACCTATGATAAATGGCCACAAGTTATCCAATAAAGATGAGACACCTAATATAGAACAAAAGAAGTGTACATCCATGATTGGAGGTTTGTAGTATCTGACTCACACTAGACTAGATATATCAAATGTAGTTGGGATTGTAGCTATATTTCAAGCTGATCCTAAGGAATATCATTTTGTAGCAGTAAAGGGAATGTTCAAATATTTGAAAGGGACATCTAACTATGGAATTTGGTATGATAGATTGAGTGATTTAACTCTATGTGCATATACTGATGTGGATTTGGCAAGCAATATGGATGACAAAAAGAGCACCAGTGGTGGAACATTCTTTCTTGGAGGAAGATTGGTTTCTTGGCTAAGAAAGAAGCAAGATTGTATTTCATAGAGTACTATTGAGGTAGAGTATGTTGTAATAGTAAATAATTGTAACCAAGTTACATGGATAAAGAAGATGTTGAAGGATATTAGAATTGAGTATGAAGAACCTAATATCATTTACTGTGACAACACTAGTATAATGAGTATGTCTAAGAATCTTGTATTGCATTCTAAGACTAAGCATATATCTATTAAGTATCATATGCTAAGAGAGAAAAAAAAAAAAAAAGGAGATTGGATTGGAGCATGTAAGTACTGAAGATCAAATTGCAGATATCTTTATGAAGCCTTTTCCTAAAGATACACTTGAGTACTTGAGAGGTATGATTCGGGTTATGCCCCTACCTACTTCTAAGTAGATGATGTAGAGAGTGCATCAGTCAAGTGGTACAAAGCATTATTGTTAATCTTGGATTGAATGTTGATGCTTTCTGTATGGGGGAGTATCTAGTATGTACTGCATCATTGAGGACTCTTGGTATTTGGTATTCAACAATGTCTTTCGACACTCGAGCTGATTGAAGAGTTGAAGAAGTAGCTATAACAATTGGAATGCAATAATTGGTATTTTTTCATTTATTTGAGGTCCTTGACATTGATGTCAATGGGGGAGAGCTCCTAAGTATGGCGGAGAGATATCTTTTTATAGAGATTTAGAAAGATTCATGAAAGGAAGCAGGAATGTGCACCTATGTATTGTGAATTGTTTAGTGTAAAGTAAAAAATTGATGTCTAAGAAGAAAGAGTATGCACCTATGTGCATCTATTGTGTTTGAGATTATTTTTAGTGTGTGGATAGCTTATTTTTAGTCTTAAAATCTAGAGGATTCTAGACTTTCTTGATGGAGAGGATTTGAATAGATGATAATAGAGGCAATAGTAAAGAACTACTTGGTATTCTCGGAACTTAGATATTTTTCATCTATGTTGCCATCAATGCCAAAGGTGGAGATTGTTATCATGACTATTAATGATAATACTTTGGGGACTATCCTGAGAATTGGAGAGTTTTGACATGTTGTATTAATGACTATGTTTGTCATTGATGTCAACATAACATGGTTTTTGTAAAGATTGGCTAAGTAGCAAATAGAGATTTTGATGGTACAGACAATCGTTTGATTTTCTAGTCATGCGCAATTATGGTCATGTTTGGCACAATGTCCTAATGATGTGGTCAAGTGCATAATGTCTAACTCAAAGACATATGGAAGATGTACCTAATTTACAAAAAGCAATTCAAAGACAGAGTATTGGGAAAACAATTCTTGATGGTTGTTCGCTATCATATGTTAGGAATAAGGTGTCTCAATCTTGGATAATTCCTATTCTTATTTTATTTTTTGTAAATGTATTTTTTGCAAATAATGTAATTAAGTGTGAGTGTACATGTCTAGTTGGCATGTTGATGTGTCACTCTACTTGCATGTGTTAGTATCTTCACTAATGTGTAAGGAGATCATGAATGAAATGGTTATGATGGATTCCTATGACATGTAAGAGCTATCTTTGGAAGATATGATGATAGGTGAAGATGTGAAGACATGTGGCAATTAATCATTGAGTAAAACCCTAATACAATTCTTCTTTGGAGGTTGCCCTAAAATAGAAAGTGCATGATATAAGAAACTTTAGGGTTGTAGATAGGAGAGAGTGAAAAGTGTATTGTTGGTAATGTTTTATTGCGACTAGATTTGTTTTCCATGTCTTGAAAGAACTTGCATTGCAAGTGTGTTGCAACCTTTGTGTTGAAGATAATACATTGTGCAAGTTTTGGAGGGTGGAGTTGTTTTACTGAAAGGTTTTTTCCCACCGGCATATCTTTGTGTTTGTGTTTTCTTTCTCTATCTGTTTTATATATTCATGGTTGACTGCAATATTGTTGTTTACATAATATAGAATTTGAAACTGTAAGTATTTAAATAGAATTTGCACAATACTTTCCTTAAGGGATTACTGTAGGAAGTTGTTTCTGCACCTAAGTTTCCTTACAAGTGGTATCAGAGCTTGATAAACTTTTGATCCGTGTTGTTCGGTAGGGTTTTTTTAGTTAATCTCAAGTTGAGTGGGAGTTTTTTGTGCAGAGCATTCTAAATCTTATTTGTAGATTGAGATGACTAGTTTATGATATGAAAAAATAGAGGTGGAGAAATTTAATGGCAATAATTTTGAGTTGTGGAAAATCAAGATGGAAGACTTTCTTGAAGATTGTGATCTATGGGAGGTAGCTTCACTTGATGTGAGACCCACAATAATATCTCAAGTGGATTGGGATCTCAAGGATTGAAAAGCTAAGAGTCTCATTAGACTCTATCTAGCTGATTTAGTTCTCCTGAATGTTCTTGATGAAAAGACCACAAATAGTTTGTTGACATGGCTTGGGCCTGTGTATCAGGCCAAATCTCTAGTAAAAATGTTGTTCCTGAGGAAGAATTTGTATTCTCTAAGAATGGAGGAAGGAGGATTTGTTATAAATCATCTAAATTCTTTTAATTTATCGATTGCATAGTTGACATCATCTGTTGTCAAGATAGAGGAGGAGGATTGATGTATGACCCTGTTATGTTCCTTGTTGGATTCATGGGACCATGTTGTGATGACTCTTGGAAGTAATTTAGTCACTTTTAGAATGGATGATGTGGTGTCTTCACTGTTATCTGAGGAGACATGGAGAAAATCTTTAGATTTGGCGAAGGAAAATCTTGTTGTTCACGATAGATCTAACGATAGAGGGAAGAAAAATGACAATAAGTCTAGAAAGGGTAGATCCAAATCCCATGGAAAATCAAAGACTCCTAGAAAGTCCAAGGCAAAATGATGGAACTATGATAAGATTGGGAACTTTTGTAAAGAATATAAAGAGCCAAAGAAGAAGAAGAAGTCCTCAAATTCTGGTTTAGAAAAATCTTAAGAAGATGGTGATGCTTTCATTATAGCCTTGGTAGCGCATGCATCTAATGATTTTTGGTTGATAGACTCGGGTGCTTCTTTCCACATGACCTCTCATCAAAGCTAGTTCTCAAAGTATGAATTTTTTGATGGTGGAAAGGTGTATTTGGGTGATGATTCTCTCCTAAAGATAGTTGGATGAGGATAGGTCACTATCAGATTCCCTAATGGACGAGTAAAGGGGATCAACTAGGTAATGCACATCCCTAGTTTGGCACAAAACCTATTATCTATAAGTATGCTGAATGATGTAGGTGTGCAAGTTTTTTTTTCTAAAGATGGATGTAAGATGATGAGAGGAGCTATGGTACTTGGTAAGGATACTAGGAGAGGTACTCTGTTTTAGCTTGTTGCATGCATTTCTCAGTGCAATAGTTCTTCTATTTCAAAGAAGAGAGCAACTATCACTTCAACCCTACCATTTGAATGAGCAATAAAATAGATTGTGGTTATTGGTTCTGATGGCAATGCAACATGTGTACCTAAGGGTGCAAACACATTGGAAGGAAAGCTTCCTACAAAAAAGACAATGTTGTGGCATATGAGATTTTCCCACATTGGTGAGAAGGGTCTTAGAACCCTAAAAAACAAGAACCTCATTGAGGGGTTAAATGATTCTAATCTCGAGTTTGACTTCTGTGAACATTGTGTCTATGGTAAACAAAATTGTGTTTAGTTTTACTCTAGTTCTCACAAATCTTCTTATGTTTTTGATCTTATTCATTTTGATGTATTTGGTCCTGTAAAAGTTCCTTCAATCTCCAAGTCTATATTTTTTGTATCTTTCATAGATGATTATAGTAAAAGGACATGGATTTATTTCCTAAAAAGTAAGACACAAGTCTTTAGTTGGCTCAAGGAATTTAAAGCTCTTGTAGAGAATTAGACTAGTAAGAAGATTAAGTGTGTGAGAACTAACAATGCTGGTGAGTTTTTCTCAGCAAAGTTTGAACAGTTCTATAAAGAATGAGGTATCGAGAGGAATAAGACAACTCCTTATACCCCATAGAAAAATGGAGTTGCAGAAAGAATGAATAGGACACTGATGAAGAAGGTTAGGAGTATGCTTAGTGGAGCTAGTCTTGAACAAAGGTTTTGGGTTGAAGCTGTGGCCACTGCTTGCTATCTAGTTAACTGATCTCTTACATCAATCCTTTTTGGTAAGACACCCATGGAGATGTGTTTTGGTAAGAAGCCTTCAATTAGACATCTTCATGTTTTTGGTTGTGAAGCTTATGTGCATGTTCCAAAGGAGAAAAGATCTAAGTTGGAAAAAAATGTTGTCAAATGTATTGTCATCAGATACAATGTTGGTGTGAAAGGATACAAACTTTGGGAGCTTGTGACTAGTAAGGTATTGTATAGTAGAAATGTTATTTTTAGAGAGCTAACATCTTCTCCTATTGTGCTAGAACCAGATGAAAAAGAAAAGAAGGAAGATATTGTTTAGTTGCCTCCTACCCCTGAGAAGACTAAACAGAAAGACCATGTTGGGTCTAATGATGAGGAGAGCTCTAGTAGCTCTAATAGATCAGAAGAAGAGGAAGAACAACATCAACCTCAGCCCTTGAGGAGATCCATGAGAGTAAGAAAGTAGCCAGAAAGGTTTGGTTATTCTATGTTAGATTCCAGTTGTGCTTTTGCTTTGATTACTAACACTGATGAGCCTAGATCTGTGAAAGAGGCTTTGGATATGGAAGATGCAAGTTCCTAGATTAAGGCCATGGATGATGAGATGGATTCTTTGGATTAAAAAAAAAATTGGGACCTTGTACCTTTTCCTAAAGGACAAAAACCTATTGGTAGCAAATGGGTGTTCAAGAAGAAATTTTGTGCGGATGACAGTGTTGAAAGGTACAAAGCTAGATTGGTTGCAAAGGGGTATACTCACAAGTAGAGAGAATAGATTATGGTGAAATATTATCTCTTGTTGCAAAGTTGATATCTATTAGATTTATTTTATCTCTTGCTACATCATATGATTTAGAGATAGAACATATGGATGTGAAGACAACTTTCCTTCATGGTGATTTGGAGGAAGAGATTTATAGGTTACAGCCTCAACACTACATTGTTAAAGGTAAAGAATCTTTGGTTTGCATATTAAAGAAGTCTCTGTATGGTTTGAAACAGTCTCCTAGGATGTGGTACCTTAAGCTTGATGCCTTTGTGTTGTCAATTGGATTTGTAAGATCAAATTTAGATCATTGTGTTTATTTCAGAGTTGAAAATGATCACCTTCTTATTGTTGCATTATATGTTGATGATATGTTACTATTTGGGAAGGGTAAGGGTATGATTTCTGATCTTAAATCTTAATTGTCAGCATAGTTTGAGATGAAAGATCTTGGGGCAGTGAGCTACATCTTGGGTATGGAAATTAGTAGAGATAGGTATAACAAAAAACTTTGGTCGAGTCAAAGTAAGTATGTGAAGTCTGTGTTGGACAGGTTCAACATGGCAGATTGTAGACCATTGTGTGTTCATGTTTTTATGGGAACAAAGTTATCTGTAGATCATTATCCAAAATCTTCTAGTGAGGTGGAGGACATGAGTAGAGTACCTTATGCTAATGCAACTGGTAGTCTTATGTATGCTATGGTCTATACTAGACCAAACATTTCTCAAGTAGTGGGAGTTCTGAGCCAATTTATGGCTAATCCTAGATGGGTACATTGGGATGCAGTTAAGCGAGTATTCAAATATTTGAGAGATACATTAGATTACTCCATTTATTATCATGGTAACTCTTCTGGAGCTCTACATTCAATTTGTATTCATGGGTTTGTTGATTTAGGCTGGGTAGGTGATATTGACAATAGGAGATCCACCAGTGCTTATGTGTTCACTATGTTTGGTGGTGCCATCAGTTGGATGAGTAAGCAAAAACCTATGGTTTCTTTGTCCACTAAAGAAGCTAAGTACATGGCTGCTACTCATGCTTTTAAGGAATCCATTTGGCTTAGGATATTGTGTTCTGATATTGGTATTGATGCATGATAGATTACTATTTGGTGTGACAGTCAGAGTGGTATTTACTTTGCTCAGAATCCAACTTTCCATGCCAGAATGAAGCACATTGATGTGCAATTTCACTTTGTGAGAGATATGGTGGAAGATGGAAAGGTAAATTTGGAGAAGGTAGATACTATAAAGAATGTTGCTGATGCATTAACGAAACTAGTGGACACAAAGAAGTTCAGATGGTGTTCAAAGTCTATGGGCCTTTTGGCCTATAGCGGTTAGTTCCTATTATGTTCTTGTTGCTCTTACAAGGTGTTCAACAAGTGGGAGAATGTTAGGAATAAGGTGTCTCAACCTTGGATAATTCCTATTCTTATTATTTGTTTTGTAAATGTATTTTTTTCAAATAATTTAATTAATGTTGAGTGTACATGTCTAGATGGAATGTTGATGTGTCACTCCACTTCTTGAATAGTGCGTAAGGAGATCATGACTAAAATAGTTATGACAAATTCCTATGATGCGTAAGAGCTATCTTTGGAAGATATGATGATGGGTGAAGATGTGAAGACATGTGGCAATTGATCATTGAGTACTATACACTCGAGTCTCCAAATTATTATTTTTGGGTTCCTAATTTTTTGAAGAATGGTAAAACCCTAATACATTTCTTCTTTGGAAGTTTCCCTAAAATGGAAAGTGCATGATATAAGTGACTTTAGGGTTGCAAATAGGAGAGAGTGAAAGTGTGTTGTTGGTTGTGTTTTGTTGCAATTGGATTTGTCTTTTGTGTCCTGAAAGAACTTGCATTGCAAGTGTGTTGTAACCTTTGTGTTGAAGATAATGCATTGTGCAGGTTTTGGAGGGGTGGGGTTGTTTTACCGAAAGGTTTTTCCCCACCGACATATCTTTGTGTTTGTGTTTTCTTTCTCTATCTATTTTTTGTATTCATGGTTGACTGCATAATACTTTCCTTAAGGGATTAGTGTAGGAAGTTTTTTTCACACTTGAGTTTCCTTACATCTTAAATTTGAGATGTAATGAAGAGTTGCATAGTCAAGTGGTGATAGAGGACAGTCAGCTGATGATATCAGTGAGTGTGCAAGCCCTAGTATCACATGTGTGAAGTTTTGTATAGAATGTGAGTCAAAAGTGTTAGTGTAATTATAATTAATTAATTATCTTATTATAATTAATTGGGAAAGTCTCAAGGGTGACTCAAGGAATTATTATGAAGATATGGTATGAAGGAAAGATATTTTCCTTGATTGTATAGAGCATGGTATGTGCACTAAAGTATTGTGATAGTTGTTGAAGTGCGAAGTGCAAAAAGGAGTAGAGTGCTTACTCAATGGTTGTAAGCAATCCAAGGGATTATTGGATGTGAGATTTGTGATCTAGTTACAAGATCAAAAGGAGCAGATGTCTGGTTGACAGGATAGAGAGAGAGGAAGGAACAATATAGTACCATTCTATTATTTTGCAAGGAATAATATAAAGATCATTTGGACAGTGGGTTCATTGGTCTTGCCCTTGAATCTATTTGGGCAGTGGGTCCAAATGTCTTCCACAACTCCTAATAGGGTTGGAATCTCCTAAGAGGGATTCAAAGTCTCCTAACAGGGACTCATATCTACAAAATGTTATAACAGACTCCTAATAGGGTCTATCCTCTAACAAGGAATATTTATATTAGTACATCATCTTGTGGGTACCATCCCCACTAGGGTTTTCCCTCTAATCAAGGGTTTTCCTAGCTAACATATCTAGTGTTATTGTGTGTGAGTATCTTTTTGTGGTTTCAGTTTATATTACTCATATGGTTAAGATTGTTTAAGATTGATAATTTTGATATTAGTTGGATTACTAATTCACCCCTCCCCCTCTCAGTTATATCAATGGACTATATATTCTAACACAAACATGATTGAAATTTTTCTTATTGAAAAATTGTGAAACTCTTTCTGGTTACCGAAGGATTGTTCTAAAACTGCTAAATCCTCATGGTGACAAGTGCTCAAAAATTTAGCATAATTAAGACACTAAGCACACACAGAGCGTGAAGGTCAAAGGTCTGAGTTTCAAATTGAGGTTTTTTTTTTAAAATCTCTCGTAACATCAAGAACCATGTCCAAGTTTGATGCATGTCTGAATATTTCTTCCTAATGAAGAAATGCCTTTGACATTTCTTCCTTTCATTGGGGCTATTTGTTGTGGCTTCACAACACACACCCATTTTGGAGTTAAAAATGCAGACCCTATTTTTTCTTTTTAGGTTAGAGGAGCCCATTCTCTAGAATAGAGAATCTTCCTACAGACCTTAGAGAATGAGTCTCATTTAGTTCTAGGTTAGGATTTCAATCGGTCAATGTCATTTGAGATTAGGTGACTGAGAGATCAATTTTTTCACCAAGGAAAAAGAGTGCATGGGCGCACTGGTTGCAGCTACACACCATAATAAGGTGTACAAGGTGTGTTCATCAAGGCATTTCCTTTACAATGCATAGGTGCACTAGGTGCACCTACATACCATAACAAGGTGTGGTAAGTGTATCCTTTCCCGCATGTGTGCCTATAAATAAGAGAACCCCCCCCCCCCCATTTTCTCATTTGCACCCATGGACTCTATTTTTCCACACATTCACACCTCTAGAGTTGCATTTCCTTCACTTTCTAGCACTAAGGTGAGTTCTCAACACACTAGCTTAGCCTTCACGTCGTTGCAAGTGTGTAGGGTGCACTATGTGTACCACTCACACCCAACACTAGCTAAAAAAAAATAAGGCACTTATTTTGTAGAGGCACACCTTGTACACATGTGCTGGTGTGTAATTGTACCAAGTGCATAGATGTATACATAGATTCTAACGAGTGCACTCAATGCATCTTGCACAAGTATGCCCTTTCTTCCCTTTTGTCAAATTTTCTCCAATTTTTTATTTTTGGCTTTAGATTTTTTTATAGCCTAGCTTAGTTGGTATGCATCATATTGACCTCCTAGTAATGGTATACTGATGTATGTCTTTGGTTGAAATGAAATCTTCATTATCATCCATGGCAACAAAGATCAAACCAAATTCGATGACCTATAAGTTTCAAGGTGTACCAAAAAAGTCCCAATTTTTTGACAAGCATTCAGAAATCTGTGACATGGAGCTGGGTCACATAGATTGGAATGAATTCTTGGTCCTCTATAATAAGATATGTGAGAGATTAGAGATGATATCATTACTCATCTAGAGTGGCCTAGTAAATGTAACATCACATATAATGGCAGTACAATCCCGTGAATTGATTATGGTGCTGGATCAACATTACATGCTTGAGGAGAAAGTGTTGAAGAGTATTACTAAGGAGATCATGCTTGATATATGACTATAAAAAATTGAGAAGGTTTTCCACTTATCAATTATAGATCAATACTAGAAGATAACCTATGATATAGATGATAGGTGGTATCAGCAGTACAAGTGAGAAGCTAAAGAACTGGTGTAAGAGAAGTATCATCTCACCAGGTCCCCTCCTTATAGAAGATTGAGGAAAGTTGATATGACCTGTGGATACATGATAGATACTATAGGTTACCACATCATGATTTTGAGTAGAGTCATGGGGCTCCCAATGTCAAGTCATCTAGAGACTTGGATGGTCCACTTTATGAAGACCATTTAGAGGAGAGGCCTACAGATTGATTGGGGCACCATTATGAGAAACTCTCTAGATGAGTATCTTATCTTAGTGAAATTAGACCCTTAGTTCTACATGACCTCTAATGTGGTCTACTTTTTGGTAGCCCAACCAACAAACTATCTTGGATTGGTGATGGGGGGAAATATGCAAGATGCTAATGCATGGCCCTACATTGTGTACCCCTAGCTAGTATAGTAGAAGATCCCAGGTAAGTGCCCAGAATATAGAATGGTGAACTATGATTTTATTTTTTCTATAATCCAATTTCTTGAAGGGGATTATGTGAAGAGGATATCTATAGAGGCTACTACCAAGATAACACAAGTGGGTGCTTACTTTATCCAGTTCAATACATTTACATACATTTAGGTAGATGGGACTCTCTAGTGCTCTAAGAAGCTTCCTCACTATCCATTAGATAGGATCATACTATTATAAATTTCTAGACAATTATCTTTGGCCTATGATCGAGTGTGAAAGATGCACAAGAAGACATGGATATGGCCTATCACCATAGGACCCTTCAAGGTGAAGAAAAAGTAAGACATTTTCACCTAAAGATTGAATGGGACCAAGAGATGATTATCCAATGCCCCACCCCTACTTTGACAATATTAGGAAGGTCCAACATCTCATAGGAAATGAGTTCAAACCTAATGTAGCCATTGAAGATCACTGGATAAATTGCATGGACAAATACAAAGTTCAAATTCAGAACTATTGTAGGATGAGTCTATCGCTAGCAGAGAGGTCACTCAACTTGAGTATACCCTTAAAGGTATGGAACAGAGACAACCCCAATGTACTAGACCCTCTATACAATAGCTATAGGATCTTTGAAAACCCCATAATGAATGCAAAGATAGGAAGAGAAAAAAATGATGAAATCCAACATTGGGCAAGGGATGTTATTTAGCCCACAGAAGACTAGATCAAGAAGCCTTTCCACCTGGAACTAGTACCCAATGCACCTACCCTATAGGAACCTGCGAGACCCAAAAAGGGAAAAGGGACCAAGTTCACTATCCTTACATATCAAGAGAAGTCCTCGGTCAGGCCTAAGACCACATATAAGCATGAATGAGAGGTGGTATACTTCTACAGTGATAGGGTAAAGGCAAATAAGAATAGAAAGTCTATTGTGGTAGAGGAAGCTTAGCCCAAAGAAGGACTAGTACAAACATAAGCCTCCCCATTATTTTGAAAGATGAGTTTAATGGAAACAATGTTAGTTAAGGTGAAGAGGAGGAAATTAAATAGGAAAAACAATACTTCTCCTCAGATTCAAGAGACTGTGCAAAGAACAAAGAACAAGAGGAATAAATTAAATATCTCCATCTAAATAAGAGGACTCAATTAGAAAATGATGTTGAAGAAGAAATAAGGAGTTCAACACAAACACCCCTAGCTACTCAAGAATAACCTATCCAGGTTGAAGAATCCATAGATGAAGAGTTGGAAGAATGGACCAAACCCATAGAAGGGGATGGGTCACAGATGTTCAATCTTTTAGAGTTTGACTTAATTCCTATAGGGATAGATATGGAGGGTGGAACAATAAGTGATATACTACATTTGGAGCCATTAGGAAATTATTGGAATCAATTGCACCCTCTTCCACAGGGGCCATTAGGGATACCTCCTCCACTTCCAAGAAAGCCTTCATCACCACCTCCACCTCCAAAAGAAAAAGATATCACTCCATTACCTGCCTTGATTGTAAAGTACAGGATCCAAACAATAGAAGGGGATGACTTTGTGCAACTGCATACAAATGAAATTTCAAATTAAGGGCATATTGCTAGGACAAGAGAAGAGACACCACCTATGCAGAGTCAAGGCCCTCACCTCCAAGAACCATAACAACATCCATGCCAGTGGTGGAGAAATTTAGACAACCTCATCATTTGGTCAGTGTATATCTCCTATGGGTAGTACTCCAGTGTGGTTGAAATGAGAAGTATTAACTCATCAAAGGAGGTATGTGGAATATAGCAAAGAGAAAAGATTGATTTCCTAGCAGATCTTAGGCAATTAGCTTTCATGATGAAGAATAAGAATGATTATTTGATTTCACATAATTCCATCCATCCTCCTTTGACCGATGTAAACATCATCACTCCCAAAGACTACCAAATGTAGGATATAGTATTAGGGAAGTCCACCAAAGATACAACCAAAGGTTTGAACACCATGGGCCTTACAAAAGTATTTCAACACTTGGAGCATGATGAGGCAAATGTTAGAAGTTGTAATCTTTTCTTGGTGTGTTTATAAACCAAGGTTTGACCTCCTTTCTTTATTGTTATAATATATTAGGATATAAGCCAAGGTATCCTAATATATTTCTTTGTTGTCCATTTTCTACTACATCTTATTTTGTCCTCTAGTGGAATACGTGAGGACAAATATTTATTGTAATTTGTAATTTAGATTATTCCTCCTTAAGAGGAATCTCACACTTGGCCTCACACACTTATGAATGGTGGCATTCATAGACATGGGAGTTACATTCTAACTCCTCTCTCTCATCTCTATTTAAGAGATGACCCTCCTCTCTCATTTCTTATGAGGTTTCTTCCTCTTCTCAATTATTGTATAGTGATTGCTCTCTCTCTCTCTCTCTCTCTTCTTAGGCTTTTCATGCCTCATTCATAATGTCACAAGGGATTTTCTTTGCTTTCGCCTTTTCAAATATCTTGTCTCATGGTGTTGGATCTTGAAGCCTTCTCTCTCCTATCTTATGGTAATATCTTTTCATGTATTAACTCGCTTAGATTCTTTCTTGGTATTACTTATTTACATATTTCTTTTTCCATTTCTAACATGGTATCAGAGCAATTTAATCTTTGCTTTTGAGTGTTTGTGTGAAGGTACGATTTGAAGTAGACTCTTGAGAGAGATTTCACTAATTTCTTTTTTAATCTTCTTAAGTTGGAAGAAATTGAATTTTTTTTTGAGTTTGGTTGGTTTACTGTCAAACCCAATTAACTCATGTTTGCTCTAATTTGTGTAGTTTTTGATACATTGTTGATAAAGAAAATAATATAAATTTAAAGATATTACACTAGTAATTTAATAGTATATTCTAGTACAATCTAGTATATTGTTGAGAGAGTTTATTCTAATATATTTCATTTTTTTAAACTAATTTAATTTAGTAGAAAAAATTTAGTACCTCCCCTTACTTTGTTAGTTAAGTTTATTCTAAATCTCCTTTATCAAAATATGTGCTAAATTTTTTTTATTGTTATCTTTTATCATTTCATATAAATCAAAATCTCAAATATTATCCTTTTCATTTTGATACTAATATTAATTCTTTTCTAATATTATAATTAAAAAATTTTAAATCGGTTCTTATCTAATCAATTTTTTTTTTGAAACTGCACTCTTTAAGTTTCTAATTTTGTCTCTTGCATGATATTCTCTTTGCAATTATTATTTCTAACTCCTTATCTCTGCATGTCGTAATATGAATGATAGTTCATTCTCTGTGTGTGTTTTTTAATTGCTTAATCATTACTTTTATTTCTGCATGCACTGTGTTTTGTATCATTGCTCTATTCTCTTGGAATCATTGCCCTGTTCTTAACAGAACTATCTTTCCTCGCTCACCACACCAAGCAGAAAAAAAATTCCAACCAAGAGCGACTTGGTAAATTTTTAATGTTGTTGTTGCTAACATAGGGACAAATATAGTTGAATTCCCATCGAATCCTTTTCCCCAAACATAGAGATGGCCATTTTCTGTCAAGGCTCAACTGTGGTCACCGTTTGCACAAATAAATGCAACATTCTGTATGTCCACATGCACGGGGCTGTTGAAATATCTGTCTTGTTTCCTTGAAGAATAAGGACCATCAAGATTTTGACAGCTAGCTACAGCACCTAATTGTCCATGCCTAGCCGAACTAAAAGCAAAAATAGAAGAGTTTGATATCCCTTTCAACAAGACTAGAGTGTGTCGCATACCACAAGACACCATGGAAACATGCTTGGATTCAAAAGCTAATACTTTACATGGAAAATGCTGAGAATCAAAATGACCCAGCCCAAGCTATCCAAACGTACCATCTCCACTAGTGAAAATTTGTCCAAACCCCTTGTTAGGCTTCCATACCCTCGAATTGATGGCCTCCATGTCTTGACCTATAGAGCCTTTTGTGATGTTTTTGATATGTATCTTGGCTCAGGCAACATTGCTGATCACTTTCATGTTCGAGGGGTGGCTCTTCATCCAGTGAAGGACAGGCCATTGGAGCAGTATAGGAGGATGTATGAAGATGAAGGGCTTTATGTTTACAAAGATGGAACAACAGACCCCTGTGTGGCCTGGATAATAGGAGTTTCTCTTCACAAGGCATTGGAGGGGAATGTGAGAGAGCATGAGCACCCCCACACGAAATGGATGAAATGGCAAGGTTGGCGAAGGAGGGCACAAATTGAGGAGTCCACTCATCATGCTCCCTTCCTGTGCCCAGCTACCCATCTATGCTTGCTCCCCAACTCCATACCCATGTCTCTCGCTTCTCCTCCTGATTCCCTTCTTCCTCCATTTTACTTTAAACAGTTATGTAGAATTCAGTGATATCAGGGCATATTTTGTAAATTTTGCATTTTTGACCCCCTCTATTAGCCGTACGAATACATTCACATATAACTAAGAGACAAAGCCATAAATATATTCACATATAACTCCAAACATATAAATAAACCTCTTCTATAAACCAATGCTTATCTTGTTTTTAAAGAATCATGTAGGGTCGATTTATGGAATGGATTTATGTATGATTTGAACAACCAAAAAAATGTTACGACCAAACACAAATGTGGTAGCCCAGTTTACTACCATGTAAAACCTATTCCTCCAACTTAACACTCATTTTAGGTATTCTACCACTGTTATAATGTATTTGTTGCACCCTCTAAACTTTCAATCTACAATTATATCTTGTAACACATTTATTCTAGAGATTTTACTCTTACAGTAGGGTATTATTCATTATTGATTGTTTTTTTTTCAAGAAAATCCTATTTTGCATGCATTTCAATCATCTTTGTGATAACTCATGATCATTTATGTTGGAGTTGCTGCTCATTTAGATTTCGAACTTAGAACCTTCTATTTGCTATTGGAGTCCTCTAGAACCTTCTATTCACTATTCCAGTGATTCATGATAACTCTATATTTTGCCATTTGCTTCTTCAGCTGACTTAGCAGATCTGTCTTGCTCTTCATCCAACATTAAGCATATTCTGTATGGGCTGATTTGTAACTTTTTTATAAGTAATTAAACATATTCTGCAACATCTGAAACCGTAGATGAATAAATGGTTTTACGCTGCACTTTATTTTAATTTTATATGCAGCAATGTTTTTTCTATTTAAATACTTTATGCTTGATTCAATGCTATGGGTCAGCGGATGGAATGGCCGTTGAACTCATTGCTCACTCTAGCTGCCACTTTGATATTATTGGCTTAGGGTTCCACCGAATACAAGAGAATTGTTTTAGAGGATTTGGTCCTTGAGTTCTTCAAGCTGTTTACTGCAAGCACAACATCACTGGAGATGCTCCTCATTTTCTCAAGCCGCTCACAAGTGAAAATGGAGAGAGATTTTGGTTAGTTCTAGTGTTGTGATGGAGGCTCTTTTAGATGAGCATATAGCAAAAAAGTTCAGTCAAGTACCCATTTCAAGAAGAGATGTGGGAATCTCTGCAATGACTCTTGTTTGCGTGGCTACACTGTTCATTAAACAACCATATCCTGCAGAAGCCAGACAGTGTAGGAACACCAAAGCTATACCCATTGAAGACTATAAAACCAATAGTTTATACAATGGCATCATCTACTTTTGCGTGGATATGGTCTTCATCTAGGTTATTATGACATGTTGCCTCCAAAACATTCGAGTTTAAAATGCCAATCTTTTTTTTGTAAAATATAAATCCTTCAACCTTTTTCAAAGAATTTTTTTTTAACAAACTTCTAAAAGTTAAAATTAATATTAGTTTTTTTTTAAAAAAAAAAAAAAAAAAAAAAAAAACCTTTTACAACCCTAACCTAATTAACATCTTTTTTTGGCTTTTTCATTTTTAAAATAAAATTAAAAAACTATAGCCTTTTCTTGGGTAACTAAGGTTGGGTTGTTTTATTAGTTTCAAAATCTTGCACAATGATCTAATTAATTTAATGTGATTTCAATTTATTTAGAAACTAACATAAAAAATTTCATGCTCTTATAACAACTAAGTTTTTTTTTGCAACATTGTCTTGCTATTAGATATGATTCCTATAGTCTTTTAGAGGATTGGTCGATATAGTGCTTCCTTAGCTATTTGGTTCCATGTTATGCATTATTATTGTTTGCTTATTGGAGTTTTTTTTTATTTACTATCTTAAAACTAATTTTTATATGCTTACTTTCTATCCTATGCTCGAAGTATTCTGTTGAGACTTCATGCTAAAGTTTTTCGTCCCCTATGTCTCGTATGTAGGTAATCTTCTCATAGGAGATTACATTCCAAAAGAATAAGTTAAATTATCCAGTATGGAAAGATCATTTTCTTTACCCAAGCTATTTTAGGTATATTTATTCGTGTATATATGGGTGCACACATATATACCCAGATAAATATAATTTTTTTTTTATGACTATAACAATGATTCAAAAATTTCTATATACCCTCAGCAAATGAATTAAGTACTTATGTTTACCCTCAATGGGGTTTTCTACCTGATATCCATATTTTATTTTATTTCATTGATCTTCCTTGGATCTCTGCATTTACCTTAATTCTGATTGGATTATGAGTTATCTTACACATTTTCCTTCAACTTTATTATTTTGATGTGCAAATAGTTGCACTTTTATGCTTTTATAGCATCGTTCTATGCCCATTTTGGCACTTTATGGTTTTATACCATTATTTATATGAAGTTTTTTTTTTTGAGTTGCACAGGGAGCCAATTTTTCGAGGTTAACTATGTAGGTCCCCTCTATATAACTGATACATAGTTTCCTTATCTGGCCCATGGATTATCCCTCCATCCTATATTGGTGTGCACTCATTTTATATGGAGTTTCCCTCCATTTGATCCTATTTGTTCTACCTTGAAAGGATTGATATTTATATGGAGTTTCCCTCCATTTGGTTCTATTGGTTCCACTTTGAAAGATTGATATTTATATGGAGTCTCCCTCTATTTGATTCTATATGCTCTACTTTGAAAGGTTGATATTCATGGAGTTTCCCTCCATGTTGTTCCATTTTTTGAAGAGGATACTATTATTGGAGTTTTCCCTCCAAATTTAGATGATTTGATCCAATTTGAAGGCAATATGTTGTTAAATCCTCATAATCCATTCATTTGAGTATCATAACAAAAATCATGATAATACTAATTTGATCAGCATGTCTCTCCTTTTACTTTATTTTCATATATTAATGTGATAATGATTTGCATACTTTATTGCTTAGATCATGAGTCATGCATGTTATGGAGGGACACCCCCATTAACTTGCAGTGGGATGATTCATTAAGTGGACTTTCTATATCCACATGATTGATGCAATGTTGATGCAAGTATCATTAGTTGGCCTTGTCTATGATCATTAGTACATTAGTATAATATACCTTTCATGAGAATACTGATCAAACTTTTTGATAATATTTTGAGCATATACTTCATTTTGATATCAGGTTATCTCCAATGTTTTGTGGTAACATGTTTTATTTTCCTCATTGTTTCTCTAAGAGAATTTTATTATCCTCATTCAAAAGGACTTCTAATTTGCATATAAGATGAAATACTTCTTGTGGACAATTGTCTTGTTTCTTGTGCCTATGTTTTTAGGTAATCCATCCAGCACATACAAGATTTGGTGTACTTTAATGACCTATCCACTTGGCTCTACAAATATCTACCTACACTCACAAGAGACCTTTCACATAATTGAAGACATTCTCAAAGCTCAAGTTGCTGCTATTTAGCATATCATTGTAAAATTTGGGTTTAATACCCCTTGATATAATTACCCCAAGTAAAGATTAAAAGAGGGTGTTAGAAGTTGTAATCTTTTCTTGGTGTGTTTATAAACCAAGGTTAGATCTCCTTTCTTTATTGTTATAATATATTAGGATATAAGCCAAGGTATCCTAATATATTTCTTTTTTGTCCATTTTCCACTACATCTTATTTTGTCCTCTAGTGGAATACATGAGGGCAAATATTTATTGTAATTTTTAATTTAGATTATTCCTCCTTAAGAGGAATCTCACACTTGGCCTCACACACTTATGAATGGTGGCATTCATAGACATGGGAGTTACATTCTAACTCCTCTCTCTCATCTCTATTTAAGAGATGACCCTCCTCTCTCATTTCTTATGAGGTTTCTTCCTCTTCTCAATTATTGTATGAGTGATTGCTCTCTCTCTCTCTCTCTCTCTCTCTTCTTAGGCTTTTCATGCCTCATTCATAATGTCACAAGGGGTTTTCTTTGCTTTCCTCTTTTCAAATATCTTGTCTCATGGTGTTGGATCTTGAAGCCTTCTCTCTCCTATCTTATGGTAATATCTTTTCATGCATTAACTCGCTTAGATTCTTTCTTGGTATTGCTTATTTACATATTTCTTTTTCCATTTCTAACAGCAAATATTTTAAAATTGAGAAAATTGAATGATCTATTGCGGAAGTATGTAAAGGAGATAGTGTAGAGACCCTAAATTTGGTAGAACTAAAAATTGGGGCTTTTTACCGAATCAGTGAGGATTAAGGTTAAAATCAAATACATTTTGGAGAATTGAGGAAAAATAAGTTGAAAACCAACGATATTTGGATTATTATGTAATTGATTTTAATCATTTAATTACTTAGTTTCCAATACCTTAAAAAAATCAAATTTGAATTAAATCAATAATTTAAATAACTAAACTATGTGAACCCATTTGGAATTTACACATGAATATTAATTCTAAAGAAAACAAAATGGGCATTTATCCTCATAAATCAATTTTATATTCAAATATCCCCAAAATCATATTTTAACAAGGTGGGATCATGAAAATCATACTTTAATCAAAGTGGATCCAAAATAATAATTTAATAATTAAATGAGATTGTCCATTATGAATATTTTATTCAAAGTGGATCTCATGGACATTGCTATTTTATTTTGAATAATAATTTAATAATTAAGTGGGATTCTCCATTGTGAATATGTTATTCAAAGTGGATCTCATGGATATTGTTATTTTATTCTGAATAATTAAGTGAGATTCTCCATTATGAATATTTTATTCAAAGTGGATCTCATGGATATTGTTATTTTATTCGTATAACCGTTTACCCTCATGATTCTATGGTAAAACCTAAATTTTACCCCAACCGCTTGAAAAATCTATAAATACAAGGCATTTCAAGAGCAAAGGGGTCCCAATTTTATGCATTGTTATTATAGGTACCCTTAAGCATCCTGAAGTTTATGCATTTTTATAGGTCATTTCTAGAAAAAGGGATCTCGGGTTCATAAATTGTTATCATAGCCATTTAGATCTAAAGTTTTCATGCATTATTATTATAAGCATTTTTAGAGAATTCATTAGTTTTCATTATCAATCATTTAGTTTCATTTTCATAGTTGCTTGTTCATTTTAGTACTACAATACCCCATTCTAGAATTATCACTAAGATGCTTAATCTGAGAGCCTTTTAGCAATTGTAGTTAGGGAGACATGAGATATATTTGAGCTTTCAATTTGAATTAATAGATCATGTTAGATATTTCATTAAAATTGATTAGATCAAGTTAATTTTCCATGAATATGCTTCTTAGAAGAACATGTTCTTTTACTTTGTAGGGATGATTAATGTGCTAACTTACTAACATTTTCATTGTTAAGCTTGTTCCACATAGGTACTTCTAATAGCATATAGATAATAGGTCCATTAACATTGATCATCATGCGATCACCTTAGTGGCTTCCCTCACAAAATGAGCTTTGGTCCCAACACAAATTGATTCATTCTTGGACACATGTAAGAGATGGCATCATAGTTTTGAGGATAAGGATGTGCAAATAATTGAGGAAAATATGAACCTACTACACAGTATTTAGAAGAATGTTTAAATGTTGGTTATAGTGGTTGATCAATATTTTGGGATGATGAAGGAAGTGTCCACTTGGACCAATGACTTGGAAGCATAACAAACCATCAAGGGTCAAAGATATAGGATGTTGTTGGATGTATATATGGTGGAGGAGTTAGATAAAATAGATGATTGCATAGAAAAGATAGTAGTTGGTAATAGGGTCATGATCTGAGTCTATGAAGATATTCAGAATATGAAGAAGAATGTTTGTGTAAATAAGCATTTACTATTTACACTTTACTTAAGTTTACTTAGATTAATGCATTTACGTATTAGTTGTCATGTAGACATCTAGGATTTTACATATTCATATGAGTTGTCATGTAGACAACATAGTAGTTTGCACTCTAATTGAGCACATGTTGGCTAGTACATCTCTTTATGAGATACACATTTTTATTCTTATCCTCTCATTGTTGCACATACTATCATGCACATTGGAGGGTAATCCACTCTTGGTGGACATACATGCTTAGTTGTTTCTTATCTATTTGCATAACTCCTAGACATATCAGTTCCATTTATATATAGACACCCTATATGATTTGATTATCCATTATCATTTGATTATTATTGAGATTCTCATTTGATCATCTCTTGTCTCTCTTATGCCATCTCTTGTGCTTCTAGATCTTGGCATTGCATTATTGCTTTAGGAAAATTCTTACATGGTATCAAAGTCATAGAAGTGTACATTTTCTAGCTGTTAAAGAGCTTCATTGTATCACATCTTGGGGGGCCATGATTGAGATACAAGATCAATATTCTTGTGAGAGAATCTTGAGAAAATAGAGACCTCACCATTACATGTAGGTGGTTGTTCTAGTGAATTTTGACTATAAATTATCCTATGTTGGGAAAAAGTCAAATCTAAGGCATTTTTTCTTTTTTTGCAAATCAAAATTGGAAGCTCAATTTGTGAATTTGGAGGATAAAGCTCGTTGTAGTATGATAACCTATCCAACATAGATAACAAATCTATAATTTTACATCACCTATCTTACATCTACTAGCTCAAGCATTGTACTAAACAAGTTTTCATACAATGATCATACCCAAAGACATCACATTCATAGCAGTGGTCCCATTTGGATCGAGTTACACATTGGAGTCACTCTTTTACTATGGTATCATTGAAGTTTAAGCATGATCATGTGATGGTTCACACATGAAGTAAGAAGATCCTCATTGAATGCAAGTCAACTCTGTTAGATTTTTTATCAAAGCATTGTGTGATCTAGCTTGTAGTTTCTTCCAATAACTAGCTCCTCAAATATGATCTTCTTCCTGCACTTTTTGTCAGATTGGGTGACTAGTTTAGCATCAACCTCCAACTCATTGGTCAATCAACAACTTCCATTATAAAAAATTAGTGACTCCTCTGTAAATTCATTTTAAGCCCTCACTCCCGACAAACCCTTAACAGACAATACGGGATCACCCCCGATTTGGCTCTAAATTGGTACATGCAGTATGTGCCCAATCATCACTATGATAGTGAGTATTGTCTCTATAAGCTGATCTAAACCTAAGAAACATTTAATCACCACTCAAGCTCGATAATTTGCACTTATAGGCTTGATCATCTCTATCAAATATCTAAGGTGTCCAAATGATCTACCTGTCATTCCTCTTAGTAAATTCATTGTGATAATTTGGGTCAAGAAATTCAACGTGGGTCAAATCCCACCTTTACAGTCATTTGTGCATCAAGCCTTAATATGTACTTCATAAGATTCCTAATTGGAGCCATACTTTTTTATGACAAAGGCACCATTTTCAGATAATGTCTAAATAAGATCCCAATCTACTCAAGCCCATGGTCAATGTAGTGACACAATCACACTACCCATACATGCAACATCTCAAAGACTAGACAATCAATCATTTGATAATATGTTTTATAATTTTTTTGCATTTTTGACATAAATCTATGGTACAAAATTTGATGCTCGCCTCAAAGTCAAAGGTGGGATTCCATTTTTTGTTGTAACAGGACCCAAACCATAAATTTAACCCTTAGGTTTTGCTAACATCAATAGGTACTTGAAAATTGGACCCCCTCATAATATTCGATTTTAGTTTGGAAGTCCATCTTGAAGAGACCATATCTCCTTCATGTAAACTCCAAATTGAGCTTAAATTATTTTTCAGGCCTACATTTCCTGAATTTTTTATTGGTTCAGGTAGTTTCTAGTTTTGGTAAACAAATTTTTTCACTATTTGCAAATCTTGATGACTGTACCTACATAATCCTAATTTTGGCAACTGTAGAGGTTTCATTCAGTCTTATATGGACATATTTTTATGTGGTATTTTTTTTAAGTGCATATTTTTTGTCTACTTTCCTGATTTGATCGTAATTTGGAGAAATTGTAAGTGGACATTGTACTTTCACAATTTGGCCTCATTTTTGTTGGAAATACAATAGGGAAGTAAACTCTGAGAGGGGGGAGGGTGGTGAATCATCATGTAAAACTTTCAATCTCTAAAACTATTCACCATTCATCCATCTCACAATCTATGCATATAAACTGAAATACCAAATTAAGCATATACATCCATAGCATGAACATAAAATATTCAACACATGTATGACACAAGATATTTGGTTACCTAGAAACCCTCCAAGGAGAAGTTAAAATTGGGGTGGGGATGACACCCACAAATCTTCACTACTGTAGTAATAAAGTGTATCCAATGAAGGTTACAATGTTTGACCATGAAACATGACCTACCTTGTGAAAGGTCTAGCTTGTTAAAGACTTACAAGATTGTTAAATCTTACCATGTTAAAGGATTTAAACACCCTGCTAAAAGTATGCTTGGTAAAAGGACTTTAACTTACAATAAAGTAGGCACCCTATTTAAGGATTTACAATAGCTTGTTAAGACTACTTTGTTAAGAGATTTAACTGATTCACCTATTAAAATGTCTCAGCAATGGTCCTTCGGTTAGCACTATGTTTCTTGATGTTAGATCACCTCTATACTAATGTGTACTTGATCCTTTCTGATCAAATGTATCTCTTTTGTCCTCTGATTCCTTTCTTCTATTCTCCTTTAACTAATTCTGCAATGTAACTCAATTCATAACACCTTAATCACCATGAATTTTCTATTTGCGCATTCAAACTCTCTTCAATTCTCCTTAAGCATTCTTAGAAATTCTAGGGTCTATCTTCCTTAAGAAGACCTAGGTGACTTAGGGTTAGGTATGAATCAACAGTAGTGATTTACCCATATTGCCACTTAAATCTTCCATTTTTCTAATTGGATGCATGTAATGGATAGCGATTCACAATTAATTTTTTCCTTATCATCAAAGATCATAAAAAAATCCTTAAGTCAGCCCAAAAATGGTTTACATGGAAGTTTGTGGCATTATAAACATCTATATCAAAACTGTGTAACTCAACACTTGAAGTCCTTGATGCTAGTCATCAACTATAACTTCAATGTTATAACTCAACCTCTAAATGACTCGACATCCATTGATCACTTGGCATCTAAATATCTCAACACATACCATCTGCTTGGCACTTGATTGACTTGACACTTACTAGTTACTCGGCCCACACTAAATATCTTTCACTCGACATATACTATCTAACAACTTATGCTTGACATGTATTAATTGTTCAGCATGAACTAAATAAATAAATAAAGTATATTGTCACTCATATGTCAAAACCAATATGAGATTAACAATCTCCCCCTTTGACATGAGTGGAAAAATACTTGATCATGTATAAATAACCTTTAGCCTTTCAAGCATAACTTTAGATAATATCCACATAGATACAAAATTTCAAAACTTCAAAATTTTGTAAAAGCTTATGACTCATTAGTCATACCTCAAAATTCAATAACTCCCCTTGAATTAATTGCATTTTTTTGTATCCTCATGTTAAGTAGATTTATGTGTACTCTGTTTCTATCATCTCCCTCAAAAATATTCTACCCCGTACCTCTTATTTCTCCAATATTGTTTCTCCTATACCTTATTTCTCCCCAATTTTGGTATTGATGTCAAAGGGTTATACTCTTAGAGTGTGTTTTTCCAAAAATGATTTATGGACCTCAAGCATGATTTTCAATATTGCATCCCAATTATCACAAGCTACCTCCAATGATTTGATCTGGATGGTCAACTTGACAACAAGGTGAATTAAGCCTTCATGAGCAGAAAGATGTGGATCTTTCTTCATGAGTGTTTTAGAAAATGCTAGTTCCTTGTGCAATATCTCCATATGTGGAGTCATAATGGACTAGATGCTTATCAGTTTAGCCCCTATGTTTTCTTTATCTATGTGTAACACTACTAACTAACTTTGGGAGTTGAGGATATTTTTGAAATGCTTCTCACTTTGTGCTAGAGATTTTGGTAGAGTTATACTAGATGACTATATATGACTCCAAACTCAAAATATGACTCCTTATTTCTTGTGGGAAGAGTGTGGGATTACACAATTTGGTGTACAAAGAGAAGATGTTCTCTAGTACCTTCTTCACACTGTCTATTTTGGTTGCTAACTCAACCTATGATAGTGAAATAGAACTTGATATCTTTTCATCAACCTTATGTTGGAACTTTCTATCAAAACATTCGAGTAATTTTACATTTGATTCTAGGTCTATGTCATTTAGCTTCTCCACTAAGCTTGTTAATTGTTCAATTATTGGCTTGTTTTCCTTTAGATCCAATAGACTGAATGCATCAATAAAAATATCCTTGATATCTATCAAGGCTTACTTCTACTTATGCTCCTATCTAAGCAGTTTTTGACTCTTCTTCTTTGCTAGAGCATCATGTAGTATGCCCATTTTCTCATTAGTGATAGTTGTATAATCAAACTTGGGAAATTCAATCACTTCATCTAAGCTCCCATTAAATGTGACTTCATCTACCTTAGATGTGCTTGGACTCAACCATGATGATTGTAAGGGTATAACTTCTATACTCGACCTATGAAGATCATGACTAGGAGGAGTAGCAATTTCTGGTAAAGTTACCAATGTTTATATTACTAATTGCTCCTTAGGTTTGGTAGTTGTACCTAGCTCTTCAGTCTTATCCTTTTCCTTCTACACATTCATAGATGCACCTTGCTTTTGTGTTGTAGGTGCAGGAGTATCTATTTGACCTATTTGAACTTGTGTTCTTTCAGTCTTCTTTATTTCATCTTTTTGCTCTCTAATTGTCTCACCCTTGTCATGTTAACTTTCTTTCATAGTGATTGAGACTTGAGTACTTTGTGCCATTGTATTGATGGTAGAAGTAGTTGGCTCCTTCCTTTGATATACCATAAGGGGTAATGTAGGTTGTATCATGGAAAATTGAGGAGGGGTTGTAGGTGTAACTTGTTTTTGTACTTCTTCCCCTACAAATACCTTGTCTACATTCTTAATTTCATCAACACTCACTAGTATAGGATTGTCACAAAGTTTGGCCTAGGTAGCAGATTCTACCAGTATCTTCTTCAAGTCATCCTCTATGAGGGGATTGATTTTTTGAGTGACAGTATCAAAAACATCCATAACATTTACAATATCACATTCTATATTCACCTCATGTGAAGGATTGGCACTCAGCACTAGTGTATCTTGTACACTTTTTTTTGTTTCCTGCTCTTCCTTAGTTGGTGCCTATGTTTCTCCATTTTTTTTAGTGCCTTCCTCTTGTGTAACTATCTCAGTGTCAACTATGATTATCTCAATTACCTATTTTTTCTCTTCTTTTTCCTCACCTACCTCAATAGGTGCTTGTATTATTGCCTTGGGTGTTGTCAAACCATATAATGATTTCCAAATCAAAGTGATCTTTGTTACAACATCCTCAACCTTGTTCTAAAATATGTTGAATGCATTGTATTTTGGTGGAAATTTTCTAGTATGCTTCTTCAATACCTTGGCCATTTTTTCCCTATCTAGTTCTAGCATCACTCTAGCAAGTGTAGTCTCTTTGATTCGTCTTTCTATGTTTAGACTATATTGCCACTTTTTCTCAACTCTATCAGATAATTCCTTTGGTAGAGAGTTGGAAATCTCAATTAGAGTTTGTTTAAATATTTCCACCATGACATAAATTGACTCCTCTACTTGATTCATCTCAACTTTTCCAAGTGTATCAAATTTAATGTGTGAGAGACCAGATAAATCAACATTGTTCCTTATATTCTCACATATATTATCTATATCTGAAGAAGGATTGTGACGTACCACTTGAAATTGGTTGTTGTCATCAGATTTAGTCTTCTCTTCATCAGATTCAACTAGAGCAACATATTTTCTCCTTGGTCTCTTCTTAGGCTCCTCTTCATTGCTAACTAGTCTAGCCCTCTTCTCTTTTGGCTTGACTACTTCTTGAGCCTTCTTTGTAATAGCCCTTGTGCTTGCTCTTGTAGAGGGAACTATAGGCTTAGGTGTTGCAAGCTTCATTGGTTTGCTAGCAACTGGTGTCTTAGCTTTCCTCTTCTTTTTCTTAGGTGCTTAATTGGCTTCTTCTCCCTTGGCACCTTCTTCAATTTCCACTTCTTCTGCTTGATATTCTCCTTGACCTTGAGTTAAGGCCAATGGTGCCCTCTTCTTGTTCTTCTTCATCATCATCATCTTCTTCTTCATCTACTCCTTCACCAAATTTCTCTTTTAAATTTTTCACAAAATGTCAACCTAATGAAGTGATTTCTTATGTAGATCAATAGTGATAGGTGCCAAACTATCATTATTTTCTTCTTCCTAATGACTGAAGCAGTCTTCAAATCCATAGTTATCTTTGATTTGGCCACATCATAGTTCCCAAAAGTAGTATCCTTAGCATCTACATCTTCTGCAAGTAATGTTGTTATTGTTGCAGAGGCTTCATCAACATTGATTTCATAGCCTAGTGGCCTTAGCCACCTTACCCCTGGAACAACAGTTTGAACATAGGTATAGTTAGTATTATCTAGAAAGAAAACATCATTGAAATGTTTCCCAACTAGTGAAACTGGTATCCTCAATCTCTTCTTCATTAATTTCTTGAAGTCCTCAAAATAGCTAGTCATATCTGACTCAAAATTGTTCCCAAGTTGCTTAATAAACTCACCTATCTGCACTACAATGGATCTATCTATTTTCCAAGAGACTTTACCAAGTATGGGGAATGTATTCTGTACATAAAAGAACATACATACAAGAATTGAGCCAAATTTACATTGTGCACTTTTGGTCTTCCTTATAGCTCCCAATTTTTCTGACAATTGTTGCATCTACAACATCTTCAAGGTCATAGATATGATCCTTCTTGATTATCTTATAGCCCATGTCAACAACAATACATGGTACACTGTTGAGCCTGCTTGATTGGTAGAATTTATGCGCTATTATCCTCACTGCAAATTCAATTAGGGGATCTAAAATAGTATCAATTGTCATCCCTTGTTTATTCCACACTACCCTTGTATTCTTCTTAATGACCTCTTTGGATTCAGTTCTCATTGTTTTAGGTTGGTCAAGTTTTGGATACCTTGTTACTCTATGTACAATTTTCTTGGTGATCTTCACCAATCCATTATCCAACCATATAGAATTATCATGAATTCTACTCAAAAACATCTTAATCTATTCAGTATTGAAAATATTTGGAAAATCTAGGGCACAGGTCAACCCTTTCTTGTCTATGATTTTGAATTCATCCTTTAATGCTCCATTTTCACATAATTTTCCATAGGTTTCCCTAATCTCCATGTCTCATATTCTACCCACCTTGCATGTGTAACAACATCTTACATCTTGAATCGTCAAAACTCGAGGTGGTATCATCAACAGTGCACAAGATGGATCTTGCTTGTAAGCAATATTAGGTATGGCTCTAAAGTTTGGTTGTTTGGTCTCATTACTTATCAATTACGCATTAAAAAATTCTTTGCCCTCTTTAAGCTTAACAATTGAAGAGCTAGATGCCATAATGTAAACTAGGGTTTGTAAAAATTTAAATTGCATAGCTCAACACACGATAAATACCTTTGTGAATATGTTGTGATGGTGTCGAGTGACTGTTGAATTTGGCTTGCAAACATTGGTATGATCTCTTTCAATTCACCTTTCACTCTTCATGCTCTCCTTCAAATTCAAATAATGTAAAATGAGTAGAAATCAATCATATAGACCTTAAAACCTTGCAATTAATGCTTAGTGCTTACACAATTATAAGCTCGGCTTTAATAAAGATTTTGACTCACCCGACTTCCATAAAGTTTCCTTTCCACTCAAAAACCACTACAAGCTCAGTCAACAATTATCAACTTTGATAGCTCGACATCTACTAACATTTCACTTATCAACCATAGTGAAACTTTCATGCTCAATAGTAACATGAAAACTAACAAAACTTAAAGATTTCTTCTAGATTCTTAACAACACCTTGCATCTTTATTCATGCATATGTAATATTTTCTTAACTAAATCCTTGCAATTGATGTATAGTATATCTTTTAGATATCAATCCCACATACCTCTTGATTGCTTAATTTGAGGAAGTGTGATCACCTAACCCATTGGGTGAAGTGATCCCTTCTGAACTTGATGTGTTGCAATCTTCCTTTCTTTTCCATGTCTTGTTCATCTCATCTCTGACACTCTGAACATCTTCCTTTCCTTTTCCTTTGTTGAACTTACTACTTAGTTCCTATAAGGGTGTCATAATAGATGAAGATAATCACACCGTTGTCTTTCTTAAGGATTCTATATCTATTCTGAAGACTACCTATTCCATCATGAAATACACTTGAATTGTCAACCCAGGGATGAAAGACTTGAAATGGGTCAGCACAGTATGTGCACTAAGTTTCGTTAAGAGTCTTAACACCTATGCTACAGGAAGGTAAAATGCATAAAATGAATCTATACTATTGTGACAAAATAGAAAACACACTTGGACTAACAATAGATAATTGTAAAAAGATTTGGAAAATGAATTCTAAACTAGTTAACAACTCAAAACATCCACCATGATCATTTTCACAAGTGTTGTAGGAACTTTCACAGTAACAATGCTGCAGGACTAATACAGTAAATCTATCTTGAAAACAAGAAATTACAGGGAATGAATCTACTCTACCAAAATCTATTCCACCTCCCAAGTGGGCCCCCTTGGCTGGCCTCAACTAACTAAGAACACAACAGGTATTCCAAAATCACTCTCTCATTAAAATCCTTCTTTGATTACATCAACTGAATAATTCATGAAGAATAGAAAAAGAGTAACTTCTATATCTTAAACTAGCATTATTTACTTTCTCATTACCATCCCCCTAAAACAATCCAAAAGTCCCTTATATAGAGGATTGGATGCTTATTAAAAACATGACATAAAAATCTTGAATAAACATCACCAGAAAAGAATGCGAAAGATCAACCATAACATAGTGTATTTATTAAGCAATAGAACAACAACTCATAGGAAATATAGCAAGTCGAGTCTTCTTGGATTTTTTGGAATAGTAACTCTTCTACAGGAACATCTTATCCGTAGGAACTGAATTGTGCTTCCCTTGCCATGATCAATCTCCATCATCTTCTTCCTTTAATACAATAATTACCACCCTTTTGTGTTGCTCTTCACTTCCTAAGAGTTAGAAACATCCGAGACACATATGCAAGATAACATTCCTACTCTTATTCAGATATTAGAACATAGCTTAAAATATTTATATCAAATACTGCATTCAATGTATAATATTAAGAAAAGTATGTCATACACATTGCCCATAGGTTTAATAACTTATAGTTGTCTCTAGTATAAGTTCACAAAATATTTAAACAAATGTTTTGGAAATGTTTTTAGACAAAGCACACAAAGAGTAAGTCCAAACTATAAAAACTATATCAAATTTGAGACATTAAATTTCCTCATCAGTGCCTTTGACCTTGTTGGACAATTCTTGCTTATGTGACCAGTCTTCAAACAACTAAAACATGTGGTTTGACTCAACCATCTACTATAGCCACTTCCAAATTGAGTTGTTATGCAATTTTCAGCAACATGTCCATACTCTTGACAGTAATGACAATTGTACCTTGTATTAGAATCCCAATTACAAGAGATGTCATTGTGCTTTACCTTTGTCTACTTGTTTGATGACCATTTAGGCTTGGATCTGCACTCATATGCTTTATGTCCATACTTTTGATAGTTATAAAAGTATCCTTCAAATCTTTGTGTGCTTGTGGTCTTGGTTTTGCATTCATGTGTCTGATGTCCTTGTTTGTTGCATTTATGACAATGACCCATGAACTTTTGCTTAGGATTTTGATTTACAATCTTGATCCTACAAACATTAGCAATATCACCTATCTTTCCACAATTATGACAAGTAGGTTTGGAGTTCTTACCTATGTTACTTCTTTCTTCACCACTTTTGGATGATTCTCCTTCTTTAGTACTAGTGCAACCCAATCTAGAAGTGTCATTGTTGGATCTATGGGATCTCATCAATTGTTCAAAGTATTTGATGGCTTCACTTGGTTTGTTGAAAATATTAGCAAACTCCTTCTCTCTTTTAAGATCATTTCTTAGTTGTTCATTCTGAAACTTTAGTGTTGTGATCTCAATATCCTTTGCATTCAGTTCATGATTTGCAATCATCATTTGACCCAAAGTTCCAATTGCATGTTAGAAATCCTAGTTACCTTTGATATTTTCTCTTCCAGTCTATTTATCAAAGTCCTTCTATCATCTTCATCCATGACTTTGTCCTCTTTAGTTTTCTTTTTCTGCTCGATCACCTCACATAGTAATATTGATTGGACTTCTTTTTCTCTTTTGAGATTTTTAATTTCTTTAGTTAGGATTCCATTCTTTTCCATAATATCTACAACTACTGCATCATATTTATTGGAGTTTCAATTTTCAAATAATTCAGTAGTGTCAATCTCTTGGTATTGTGTGTCACTTTCTTCAATATAAAATTCCTTCCTTCTTTTCAATGCTCTCTTTAACTCATCTCTTGCTTCATTCAGATGATGTAGTGCAAGTTGTATTTAATTCATCTGATTCTCAATAGTCTTTTCCAACTTGTAGACTTCCATCTTTAAGATCTTTCCTCAAAGCTGCCAAGCTTTACTTTTAGAGAACTATGCTCTCATACCAATTATTGGAAATACAATAGGGGAGTAAACTCTGGGGGGGGGGGGGGAGGTCAATCAACACTTAAAACTTTCAACTTCTAAAACTATCCACCACACATCCATCTCACAATCTATGCATATAAATTGAAATACCAAATTAAGCATATACATCCATAGCATGAAAGTAAAATACTCAACACATGTATGACACAAGATATTTGGTTAACCAGAAATCCTCCAAGGAGAAGGTAAAACTGGGGTGGGGATGACACCCACAAATCTTCACTACTATAGTAATAAAGTGTATCCAATGAAGGTTGCAATGTTTGACCATGAAATATGATCTACCTTGTGAAAGGTCTGCCTTGTTAAAGGCTTACAAGATTGTTAGATCTTACCCTATTAAAGGATTAAAAAACCCTACTAAAAGTGTTCCTAGTAAAAGGACTTTAACTTACAATAAAGTAAGCACCCTATAAAGGATTTACAATAGCTTGTTAAGACTACTCTATTAAAATATTTAAATGATGCACCTGTTAAAATATCTCAGCAATGATCCTTCAGTTAGCACTCTGTTGCTTAATGTCAGATCACCTCTATCCTGATGTGTACTTGATCCTTTCTAATCATATATATCTCTTCTATCCTCTAATTCCTTTCCTCTATTCTTCTTTAACTGATTCTACAATGTAACTCAATTCATAACACCTTAATCATCATGAATGCTCTATTTATGCATGCAAACTCTCTTCAATTCTCCTTAAGAATTCTTATAAAGTTTAGGTTTTGTCTTCCTTAAGAAGACCTAGGTGACTTAGGGTTAGGTATGAATCAACAGTAGTGATTCATCCGCATTGTTGCTTAAACCTTCCCTTTTTCTAATCAACAAAGATCTTAAAACAATCCTTAATTTAGCCCAAAAATGATTTACATAGAAGTTTGTGCCATTATAAACATCTATGTCAAAACTATGTAACTCGGCACTTGAAGTCCTTGATGCTCAACATCAACTATTACTTCAATATTGTAAATCAGCCTCTAAATGACTCAACATCCACTGATCACTCGACATCTGAATAGCTCGACACATACCATCTACTTGACACTTGAGTGACTTGGCACTTACTAGTTACATGGCTCACACTAAATATCTGTAGCTTAACATATACCATCTAACAACTTATGCTCAGCATGTATTACTTGTTCAGCATGAACTAAGTAAATAACTTAAGTATATTGTCACTCATATGTCAAAACCAATATGAGATTAAAAATTTTGGCCTATATTGGCACTTGTAATTGTTTAGATTCTTGAGAGATCTAGTGTCTTATCTTGTTGAGTCTGGTATAGCTTCATGGTTTCTATTGTAACATCAAAATTAGAAGTCCATGTTGGTTCATTTTGACAAGTGGCTATTGTACATGCACTAAAAATAAAGTGCCAAATCATCTTGTTTTGGGGGAAATTTTTTGATTGATAAGGGGGAGGGATACTTCAAAGATGTGTTGTGTGTACATCATCTAAGTCATAGTCTTCTTTCCATCTATCATCTCACTCATGGGGATACAAGGAGAAGTATGGAATTCATACTTGATTCAACATTTATCGGAGACTTGGAGACTAGAGATATCATTGCTATAGGGGTGGTTGATCATGGATCTTGACTATACTACTTTGTAGACTTTTCTCATGATGATGATATTGATTCTTCAATAGATTTTGATCACACTTCCAATGTTGATTTAGACTTGAGGTGGATTTTGGATACTTTAACTTGGGCATTCTTTCATGTGATCAAGTTCTTGAGCCATCCATTGCTTCTCCTCCTGATATTTCATCCATTGTTGATCTTGATGATGCTTATATTCACACAACCATGGATTTGATGTAGTATAAGTCAAGAGAATCCCCAATGGAGATGACCTAGCACCTAATAATTAACCATGCAACAGAGTATGCACAATAACAAAAATTTTAAGATCCACAACAATGCCAATTCTCATAAGATTTTCATCCAACATGCCTAGTTGTAAGGCCTTTTAGGTTATCACCAAATATAATGCAATTGCAATATAAATTTTACAACACCTCACAAGGTTCAACCTCTAGCTATCCCAGATCCATAATCTGATAGAAACTCCAAGAAGAATCTAAACTTGTGCTCGCAAGCCACCAAGTAATCTCCTTGTTTTCCAAGCCACAACTACTAGCTCCTCTTAGCTACTCTTCTTCTCCATGCTGAATGAAAATGATTCAAGGCTCCACAAGACCCTCTACTTGTACCCAACTAAGCCACAAGTCAGCCTAGCTAGTTACAATTAAATAAACCCTTATATTAAATACACATTTAAGCCACAAGTAAGTGTACAATAGATATTAAATACCAAATTCCTTAGAAGGATTACAATACCCATAAAATACAATGAGGACAAATAACCAAGACCCAAACAGGTCCACACAAACTCCCACAATTGCTCCATGTCATGATCACATGCTATGTGCATTAAATGTACCAAGTTGGCCGATCAAATCTGCAATAATTATGTTCAAAAAATCAAACTACTAAGTGTCACCAAATACCACCAAACATGACCAAGCTCTTGCAAGAATTTCCTAGTTCCTCATATGCTGAGAAACATACTATATGTTGAGCAACAATATATGTTGATCTCCTTCAACGACTGAGCTCCTTAGCCAACACTACAATCAGTAATGACCAAACACCACTCCATTAGTGACTGAGTCATAAACTCCAAAGCCAAAATCCCTCCAACATACAAGATTGCTAACTACCCTAGGATGCTCTTGCATTACACACCCCATGTGAAAAAATATGTTCTCAATAGCGAGAAGAACATCTTATGGGATTCACCACATAAATCCCAAACTGGTTCTTCACATACATGTCCTCAAGTTCTTCAACTTTAACACTCTTTCCCTTGTCCCATTTATTCTTCATTACATCCTTCTTTGGCATTCCATAGGCTTGTTTTCCACTCTAATCTCTAACCCTCTCAAAATCCTTCAACTTAACTCAGCTACCAATAATCAGGTTCCTCTTACTGAGTTCTTCATTCTACAAAAGAATTAGGGAATGCTTCCTTCCACCTTTCTCAACACTAATCACATTCTTGACATAATCATGCATAGCCCTACAATCATACTGCCAAGATCTACCAAGCAACATGTGACAACTACTCATGTCTACAATATCACACAAAAATTGATCCTTGTACTACCCAATCTGAAAATCAATAAGACATTTCTCCCTCACTTCCAAAGCATGACCATCTTGTAACCAACCAATACTATAAGGAGAAGGATGTCCCATTCTCTTCAATACAAGTCTCTAAACCATCTCCTCAGTAACAAGGTTATCTATACTACCACCATCCACAATCACATTACAGATTTTACCACAAGACTTACAATGAGCCTTGAACAAATTACTATTTTGACAAGATTCCAATGTTCTCTTACCAAAAAATACTCACTAAGCCAACAAGTTCTACCATTCATGCTTAGGTTCATTAATGTAGTCCTGAACTTCATTCACTACAAAAACTCTCCTATCACTAGCCTTTTGTGAACACTCAAAATCTCATTGACCTTCTTCACCATATCTATTGCATGTACCCTTAAATGCATCTCTATATGTCCTTCTCTTCTTCTCAAAAGGTTTTTTTTCATATTTTGAACTTGGTTTATCCTTTGTCAAGTGATCCTACTTATCTTTTCCATGTAAATTACCTTGATTTATTCTATTTAAATTATCTTCTACCTTTAGAGCATACTGATAAGAATCCTCAACTGAATCAATCTTGAACATACCAAACTCATCCTTAATATTGAATCTCAAACCATTAATGTACCAAGCCACCTTCTCCTTAGACAACTCTCTATGCATAGACCAAATTGTCAACTTGTAGAATTACTCAGTATAATCCTTTATAGAAAAATCCTTCTATTTCAAATTCAACAACTCAAGTTCATAATCAACAGGAATGAACTTATCCTTCAACTTAGTCATCATCAATCTCCACCTAGTGATCTTTATTTCACCTTCTTCTTCTCTATCTCTTTGCACTTATTTCTACTAAAGAGAAGGATTCCCTTTCATCTTAGTTTGTACCAACCTCACTATGAGTGGATCTCCAATATCCTCTAACTCAAAGTAGTCTTCCAATTCACCAACCAATCAATCAAGTCTTTAGGATTCAAAGTATTTGAGAAATTAGAAACATCCATCTTATGCTTCATCTTCAACTGATATCTAGATCTATCTAATTGGCCAGCCCTATGTTCCATAGGTCTCTCTATGTGATTAGTTCTATCTCCACCATTAGATCCAACACCGCCAAAATCTTTGGGTGCTTCCTCACAACCATCTTTAGTACCCATATGTCAAGGTACACCAAATACATCCCTCATGATTTCATTCTTCACCAACTCCATCTTAGATTTGAAATCTATTTTAACCTTCTCTAAGATCCTTTCTTCTACAACATCACAATGATCTTCAATCACCCTAGGGTTCAATATCCTCAGAGGCATCTTCCAGGATCTTAGCAAACCCTTTGCAATAAAACCAAAAGATCAACTCACTTTGATACAACTTTATGTAGTATAAGGTAGGAGAATCCCAAATAGATATGTCCTATCCCCCAAAAATTAACCATGCAACATAGTATCCACATTAACATAGAGATTAAGATCTACAACAATGCCAATTCTCATAAGATTTCCATCCAACATGCCTAGTTTGAAGGCCTTTTGGCTTACAACCAAATATAATGCAATTACAATAGAAATTCTACAAGAAATCATAGGGTCCCACTTTTAGCTGGTCTAGATCTACAATCAGATAGAAACTCCAAGAGGAATCTAAACTTGTGCTCACAAGCCACCAAGAAATGTCCTTCTTTCCCAAGCCGTAACTACTAGCTCCTCTCAAACTTTACTCCTCTCAGCTACTCTTCTTCTCCATGCTAAATGACAATGATTCAAGACTCCATAGGACCCTCTACTTATACTCAACTAAACCACAAGTCAGCCTAGCAAGTTATAAATTAAATAAACCCTTATGTTAAATACACATTTAAGCCACAAGTTGGCCTACAATAGATACTAAATACCAAATTCCTTAGAAGGCTTACAAAACAATTTAAATATACCTAGGACAAATAACCAATACCCAAATAGGTCCACACAAACTCCCATGATCTCTCCGCATCATGATCACATGTTACGTGCATTAAATGCACCAAGTTGGCCAATTCGATTTGCAAGAACTTCATTCAAAAAACCAAAATTTCAAGCATCATAAAATACCACCAAGCATGACTGAGTTTTTGCAAGCATTTCTGAGTTCCTCACATGCTAAGAAAAATAGTATACACCAAAAAATAATACGTGTTGATCTCCTCAACCAACACTACACTCAATAACGACCAAGCACCACTTTTTTGGTGACCAAGTCCTTAACTCCAAAGCCAAAATACCTCCAACTTGAAGGATTGCTAACTACCCTAGGATGCTTCTGCATCAGGATTCGAGTGATGCAACTAGATATTCATTGTCTTCCATATGCAATTCCATGGGATGACTACTTGACATACATTTCTAGTTTGTTTGTGGAATCCTACATTATAGATTTGGGAGACACTATTGATGACATTCATCTTCTCTTTGGTGAAGATGACCCTTCTTCAGTTGTTGTGAGGGAGCATGCTAACCCTCATCTTCATTCTCCACTTGATCAATCTTTTGAGGTTGACATAATGGTAGATCCTTTGATATAGTAGTTGGAGGAGGTCACTTTCCCTTTAGAGGAGACACTCGAGTCTTTGATACATGTTCTACATTCATTCTTAGTTGATCCTAATTTTTATTTTTTAGTAGAGTGGCATAGTACACATGATATTGGGGAGACACCTTTCAATATTGACACGGGGACACTTGAGTAGGTTTCAGAGAATCTATTCATTTTGAGGTTTCTTCCTATATGTGGGGAGGATTCATTGATGCACCTTATGTTTTGTGTCTTCCTAAGGTGGGGAACGTTGTTCTACACTCATGGAGTAGTTTCTACATCAAGCTTGGATCATCTACCATAGGTGTACATTCTATATTGAGGGGTGGGGGTACTTGGTCTCTCTTTCACTTCTTCTATCTTGGGGGGGGATCTTTTCCTCACATGAGGTCAGCTTCTCTCTCATTTTCTCTTATTGTACTTATCTCTCTTTTTGGAGGTTTTTTCTTCCATGTGGTTTTTCCTCTTTCTCCACTTTATGAGAGATTGCATTGCATTGCATATATTTTGCACTTGTAATATTTACATGGTTACCTAACATGGCCTAGTATCCAAGACCCATCTTGCATTATCATCTAGCTTTTGTGAGCTTACGTGTATTTCACTAAGTTGCACTTAAGGGGGGGGAGTGTTGGTGTAAATACTTACTATTTAAAATTCAATGAAGTTTACTTAGATTAATGCATTTACATATTAGTTGTCTTTTAGAAACCTAGGAGTTTGCATATTCATATGAGAGACAACACAATAGTTTGTACTCCAATTGAGAACATGTTGTCTACTACATCTCCTTATAAGATACACATTTGTATTCTTATCCTCTCATTGTTGCATGTATTATGCACATTAGAGGATAATCCACTCTTGGTGGACATGTGCTTAGTTGTTTCTTTTCTCTTTGCGTTACTCCTAGACATATCAACTGCCTTTATATACATGCACCCTATATGATTTGATTATCCATTATCATTTGATCATTATTGAGATTCTCATTTGATTATCTCTTGTCTCTCTTATGCTTCTATAACTTGGCATTGCATTATTTCTTTAGGAAGAATCTTACAAAGAGGACTCTCAACCAATTTTTGGAAGAAGAAAAATATTACTATGCCACTAGCTTAGAGATTTTTGGGGATGACTCTAGATCAAAATTGTGCTTAGTTAAAATGAATGTTCAACAACTTCAAGCATCATTTGAAGTAGTCTCCTTTGAACAGACATCAAATGCATCTTCAAAACTGAGAAAACATTAAGAGAGTTGGACTCTAAGATAGAGGATTTTGCAAAGATTAGGCACAAGGTTAATGAGTTCCAAAGATAAGTAAGAACTAATTATAAATCTCTAGACTTGCTAGATAATCAATAAATTACCACCATCATCCAAAAGTTCAAAGATGCGCATCCAGAAATCATTTTGGTAGTGTCAACAAGACTCAGATGTTGGAAACTAAAGATTATGAATTTAGAAAAATCTTGCCAACTTTGGTCTTGTCACCTCCAAAGGTGCATAGGTAAGAAAGTGCAAAGGTTCTCTAGGTGCACAAGTGTTCCAACAATTTTGGATTAGTTGCGGTGGCACCAATAGTTAACTGTCAGTTCTATTTTTTGAGTATTTCATGCACCAAATTCAATTTTGGTAGCGCTTTAACTAGTAGAGACACACAGTGAAGCTCAAGCTTGCATCTAAAGAAGTGCCAGAGACTCCTAAATCATCCCAAGTCTTCTCTCTTCTTATCTTCTTCTTCTTTAGGAGTTTTGAGTAATGTAAAGGTCCATGTACCATGTAATTAATAAAATAAAGAATGTGGGCCTACTTAGCACCTAGCTAGGAGAATGTTTGTACACAATTAGCTTAAAATTAGTGATTTTAGCACGCTTTTTGCAAGGAAAAAGCCTCTAGATCCGAAAATTGCATTAAGGATGGTGTTTCCTATAAATGCAAAGATGTAATATGTATTCAAGGCTGACATTTTGATGCAATAAAGTATGCTATTGGCACTCTCATTTTGTGTGTAGTGTATCTTGCTAGAATGTGCATTTCATTTGTGAAGTGATATTCATTAATAACAATGCAGCCAATGGTTTTATTGTGTTTAAATTCTCATGTGATATTTTAGTTTAGTGTTTTTGATTAGTTAATAAAATCCTCTATTGTGATGAATTGGAGAAAGGATCACCTTGGAGTTCTTGTAAAACAATTTATCTCTTGTGCACACACTTTCTATGGCTATATGATTTGATAAATTATGAAACGTCATATGGTTTTTATTATTTCCTTTGACAATTGCATTGGTGGAGTTAAGGACACGTTGCATGTGATTTCTTTGGTTTTCTACTTGATCCTTTTGAAGATTTAATCCATAGAAATGTTGTCACTATGACTTATATCCATTAGGAATTTTATTTTAGCAATTCGCATTGATTTCTTGTTTCTCTGTTATTTTATTTTCTTTTGAACATGTTGATAGAATAGGAATTCATATAGTTGCATTGTTAGACCTTGCATTCATCATCAAAATAAAAAAATCAAAAAAAAAACATTGGTTTGTGGTTATGTTTCTTTAGAGTTTTGGAGGATTTATAGATATCAACAAAGGCATATTTGTGAACATTCACGTTGATCTAGTTACAAAATGGGTGGTGAGCCAAGGAAGCAAGAGCTTGCAAATTGTAAGCATTGGAAGGAGAAAATGATGGTATGGAATGTTCTTCATAAAAGTAATGTTATTGATTACCTTGAAAGATTGCATGGCTATAAACCCCATATTACTAAAGAATTTTTTAGAAACTAGGCTAGGGATGTTGTGACTTTGCATGGGGTTTCTATGAATATAACAGAAGATTTTATTGTAGAAATAATTGGGCTCTCTATTGGGAAAATAAAATTCAAGAAAGAGACTAAAATCTTGAATGCTGCCCTGAAATTGTTTTCAAAGAACCTTGAAGAAGAAAGAAAAATGGTTAAGGAAGGAAGGGGACATCTTCAATTTTAACTAGATTAGGGTTCTATGGCAAGATGTTCTCTCCTACGTTCGTGAGTATTTCATCCTTGATGGGAGATCCAAAAGAGTGCATAATTTTTTTTTAAAATTTTTTTTTAATCACTTCAAGATACAAGGATAGGGTTTCTTTTATGTTCTACTTGAAATATTCCTTGTTCAACAACCTCAATGCACACATGAAAAAAAACTCTAGGCATGTTCTTCATGAAGGGCTGATCCTTCTTATTGAGGAATACAGTAGGGAGAATGATATAAACCTCTCTCCATCAATTGGTAAAAGAAATAAGATTTTTGGGAAGGAGATTTTGGATAAATCTAGTGCTTAAAATTCAAAATGCACAATGTTAAAATTTAGGAGATAAAGGACATAGATATTGAGTTAGATAGTGACTAGGCTAGTGAGAAGGAAAGTGCAAAGAAAAAGAAAAATGAGAAGGTTAAAGGCAAAAGGAAAAGCAAGAACAAACTCGAGGTTAGAGAAGATATCCCAAAAGAAGAAAAGGGCACTTCGAAAGAAGATAATGACAAAAAAGAGTAAGGAAAAATGGAGAGCAGAGATTTTAGCTCAAATAATGAAGGGTACTCTGACAGTCATGATGACTTTGTGACTAGGTCTGGTGGGACGGGGAGTAATGTGGGTTCTCTAAACCCTAAAATTAAGAACCTTGACAATTCTTTGATCTCTTCAAAGGAAAAAGATATTGAGGTGACAAATAATACACCTATTGATGAAGTTGTTGAGGAAGAGGGGTGCTAGATGGAAACTAAGAAGGATGATAATATGATGCTTACTACCCACGAGCCAAATACAGTTGATACGACCTAGATGATGAATAAGGAGGAAAAGTATATTGTTGAGGACACATAATCTATGCCAAAAGAGGCTACATAGGAAGATATCCACATTGATTCTGATCACCATGAGCTGAAGAGTCAGAATGAGGAGACTAGGGAAAAAAATATCAATTGAAGGCTTTTGTTTCTTGACAAAGCTAAAATGAAGGTAGATGTGACTTTGTAGGCTGATACATGGCTCTATAATGAAACAATTTAATTAAAGAAAAATGTTAAAGAGATGCAAAAGAATCTAGATATTGAAAGAAACAAAGAATGAAGCTTGAATGGAAAATTGGGAACATTCCTGAGAAATTGATGGCCTATGAAGCTGGTCTAAGGCAACTAGTCAAGGATAGCATACAATAGATGGACATGATTACTACTAATTTATGTGTGGCAACGATTAGTTTTTGTAGGAGGGGCAATGAGGAAATTATTTCTCCTATGTAGGCACAAATGATTGGTGGTCCTAGTAGAAGGACAAGACAGAGTGCTAAAAGGGCCATTGAAGCTGCACTTGTCTCCATTGGTAAGGATCTCCTTCAGGGGATTGTTGATACTACCAAAGATTTGACTAAGGTTGTGGAGGAGCTCCAATGACAAGGTTATCCTATTTTTATTTTTTTGGTCATGATCACTGGTCTAGGTTTTTATGCTAGTTGTCTTTTATTGTGGTTTTACTTTATAGCTATTTTTTTTGTTAGAATGCAATTTGTAGGTTTTAGGTCCTTGTAAAATGTGGTTTTTTGATGATGTTACTGTAGGTTCCCAATCCTTGTCAAATTGGGTGGACTCTTTATCATTGATCTTTAGTTTTTGTATGGGGTTTCGAGTCCCCTCAAAACCTATTTTTACCTTAATCCAAAAATATTCACATTTGTCTTCAATTGAGCTACCTAGTGGGTTGAAAATTAATCACCTAGAACCTTGGAGTTGGTTAATTTGATTAGATTTTCAAGTGAGAAATTTGTAAGGATTTTGTCATTGTCATAGTGTAAAATGACTGCTCAACAAAAGTGATGCTAGAAGGGTGCGCTAAGAACACACCTTAGTGCTAGAAAGTGAAGGTAGTGCAACTCTGGGGGTGCAAATGTGCAACAAACTAGAGTCTGTAGGTGCAAATGAGTAAATAAAGGGGGGGATCTCTTTGATGCAAGAGCATGTTGGGTTGTCTTGCTATCCTGCTCATCCTTGTTCATTTTTCCTATTGGAGCCGAGTGCCAATGGTTTCCAATTTATTATTTCTACCAAGCTATTCAGTGTTGGCCAAGAAATTGTAGATAGTGTTGGCCGAGTTACTGTAGCTAGTCTTAGCTGAGTTACTGTAGATAGTGTTGGCTAAGTTACTATAGCTTCTGAGTTATTGTAGCTATCCAGTATTGGCCAAGATATCCAATGTTGGCTGAGTGTTCCTTCATGTGCCGAGTGAGCATGATATTTACTAATTTTTTATTCCTTCTTTGATCAATTTTTTCTGTGATTGGTTCTTAGTTTGAGCCGACTTATGTCTTTAATTTGGATCCTGAATTTAATGTTTGGATCTTATCTTAGAATGTGTGCAAACTATTTTAAGGTCAAACTTTCTATTATGTAATGATCTAGAATCTTATGTAAGCCATTTTGGCAAGTATTGATAAGGTTGTTTAGGTTTAGGTTAGGCATTACTTAGAGAGTTCAAAGAAGATGTTCCTGGAATAGAGAATTTGAAGCTAGATCATGGATTTGAAGTAGTATTTTTTATTTGGTTGTAACCCAGGTGGTCTTATAGTTGGGCATGCATGTTGATAATTGGATGAATCAATAAAGTGTTTATTGTTCTCTCTCTTTGGTGTTGTTCCTTGTGTTGTTTTCTTCCATTGTGTTACTTAGCAAGGTAATTGGATAGTTAGGTGTGCCTTTGTCCCTAGCTATTCAGATCCATGCTCATGTCACTCTTATTTATAGGTGCACATGTGGGAAAAGACACACTTAGCACACCTTGTTATGGTGTACAAGTGCACCTAGTGCACTCTTTTTCCTTGGTGAAAAAATTGATCTCCCAACCACATCATCTTGAATGACGTTGACCAACTGAACTCCTAACCTAGAATTATAGGAGACCCTCTAAGGCACCTAGGAAGATGCCTTGTTCTAGAGAATGAGTTCCTCTATTCGAAAAAGAAAAGAGAGGGTCCCCATTTTTTACTAAAAAATGGGGCATATTTTGTGAAGCCACAACAATACTTAAGGGTGCACATCTTTGGATATGAAGCTCCCACTTGAGAAGACAATGTTATGGCACCAAAGACTTGGTCACATTGGTGAGAAAGTTCTTAGATCCCTAAAAAATAAGATTTGTTAAAGGCCTTAATGATTTTAATCTTAAGTTTGACTTCTATGAACTTTGCATTTATGATAAACAACATTGTGTTTCTTTTTATTCTAATTATGACAAGTCTTCTACCATTTTGGATTATTGTCATTTAGATATTTTTGGTATTATTTGTTTTCCTTTGATATCTCTATTTGTATACTTTATTTCATTCATAAATAATTGTAGTAGGACATATGTGTATTTTGTTAGAAGTAAAAAATGAATACTTTAATCAGTTTAAGAAATTTGAATTCTTGGTTAAAAATTGTACTAGTAGAAAATTGAAGTATTTGAGGACTAATAATGGTGGTGAGTTTTTTCTTTACATAATTTTGCATGTTCTATAAGAACCATGGGAGTAAGAAACATAAGATAACTCCATACACCTCACGAAAAAATTGAGTTATAGAAAGGATGAAATTACATTGATGCAGAGGGTTAGGAGTATGTAGGATGGTCTATGGCTTGAACAAAAGTTTTGAGATGAAGTTATAACCATTGCATATTATTGAATTAATCAATCTCCTACTTTCAACACTTTTTGAGAAGACACCTAGGGAGGATTAGTTTGGAAAGAATCCCTCATTGAGACATCTTAGAGTCTTTTTTGTCATGCATATGCTCATATGTTGAGTGAGAAAAAGGTAAAAATTGGAGAATAAGGAATTTGAGTCATGTATATCTTCAATGGTTATGATATCCATGTGAAAGGTTATAAACTTTGGGACCTAGTTGCAAAGAAGGCTCACTATAATAGAAGTATGTTATTTCACCCTTTCTTTTCCTTGATAATCATTTTGTGCTAACATGGCACTCAATTTTGATTGTAATATTGATATTTATAGTAGAAGAAGATTCCTTGGTGTTGGTTGTACCAGGACTAGTGAACTGTAATGTCACCTTTTTGGGTTTGTCGGGTCTAATATTTATCCAATCAAAAAAAAATTTCGTAATAATTGTTTTAGTTATCAAATGATATTATTATTTGGATTTATGACCTCAAAATACATAGATGTTATCCAATTTGCCTAGACACCATCTATGGACTCCCACAAAGTTTACAAGTCGAAGTTTGTTTCATGAAGATTACGAAATGTTGACCCCTATCCTCTATTAGAGTAAGATCCATTAGATTAGACTTATTGAAGCACCAACTTGGTAACATTGTATAAGTCCAATCACGATTTAAATTAATTATACTATTGACTCATAATGATAATAATAAATTTATTTCTATTACTAATATTATAATAAGAAATTGTTCTAATTTTGAGTGATATATTAATTTTAGTTCTACAATATTAATAAATTCATTTTTATAATATGTTAGTGTTACATTTAATAATTATAGTAACAATAAGTATTGTGCTTACTCTCAATATTATATGTTATTAATTACTAGTTCCCCTAAGGATACTATTAGAATCATGGAGGTTAACTTTTAAATTAATTTAGCCAATCACACAATAGAATTAAAAACTATAGGCAATGTTTCTATAGTTTTGAGTAATTTTTCATACTAACGAATATAAAAATTACTATTTATTTATCTATATATTGGCTTATACCAAACATAACAAGAATTATTATTATTTTGTCATTTAAAAAATTAATTTGTACACATCATAATAACTTAGTTGTATCCATCAATAATTTAAGTTTGATGATTGTTTGTCATATTTAATTTTTTCAAAATTATTTATTGCTTTTATGTACGAACAAAATGGAATTCGAGCCTTCCATTTTGCTATATGTCCGAATCCCCAACACCTCATTACCTACGTATATTTATTTTACAAGGGCGTAGAATTAACTTAAAATGGGCCCTAAGGTCCTATCGAGACACATGCCTTCATTCCATTGAGTGTAGTTAATTGAAGAAAAGATCCACTGCCCTTTTTGCAATTTGGTGAATGAGAAAAGAAAGAGAAAACCACCCCTTAGGCCCTGTTTGTTTATGGGAAGAACAGGCACGAAATAGGGTTTTTAGAGCCAAAACTAGGTTATGGAGGAAAAACACGGAGTTGGGTTCACCAAACGCGGAACCTAGTTTCGGTTTTCCTTTGCCAATTTTTCTCAAAAATTGGAAGAAATATCTTCCAGGAAATAGGTGGAAGTTGAAATGAAAACCAGGTTTTGGGATTTTATGAATGCATTTGAATAAATCGTCGGGTCTGTGGAATCCACCTTAGATTTTTGGAATAACAAATTGGGATGTTGTGTTGTTTTTGGAAGACGACAGATTTTCGTGCTCTATTGTGTGAAGGTGAGGGTTTCTGGTTTGTTGGGTTTCTTGGGCTATGGCCATTTGCTGGGTTTGTTGGGTTCCCTATGGCCGTGGCGTTTGCTGGGTTTGTTGGGTTTCCTGTGGCCGTGGTGTGTGGCCATGGCATTTTCTACAGTTTCTTTGTGGTCGTGGCTAGGGTTTCTCCACTTTGAATGGAAGCGACAGTTTTAAACAGTTCTCTTCTCCCACCCACCTTTGCATACTGGATTTTTTTTTGGGTTTTTGTTGTTCATTCAAATGTAACAGTTTGTTGCAGGTCTGGTTAGAAAAATAGCTAAAATATATGCGCAGGAATGAGTTCCAGTATGTTTAACTCTGATCACTTGTATATATCATAGTTAAAGTTTTAATTTTTTGTACTCATAGCAATGAAATTTACAAGTATATCAATAGCTTTTATCTATACATAGCTGACCTATACATAGTTTATCATGGTTCTATTTCTATCTGCTATCTGCTTAGCAATTTAGTCAATATATGTGGTAACTATTTGTTTCAAATCTATTTTTAAAATAGCCAATATGTGCTCACTAATAAATTTGAATATAGTTTTGTGAGAGATCAATACTAGTGAAATGAACAATTAAACTTTGTAACAGTTTCTGGTTGTTTGTTTCAAATCTATTTAGCAAAATAGTCAATATGTGCTCACTAATAAATTCCACTATAGTGTTGTGAGAGATCAATACCAGTGAAATGAACAACCAAACTTTGTAACAGTTTCTTGCCAGTAATGAGTTCTAGTATACTGCTATGAGAGATGAATGCAATACCATTAAATAGAGCCAAGTCATAAACTTGTCCTCACTAATAAATTCCAGTATAGTGATGTGAGAGATCAATACCAGTAAAATTAATAACTAAACTTTCTAACTGTTTCTTGCAAGTAATGAGTTCTAGTATACTGTTGTGAGAGATGAATGCAATACCATTAAATAGAGCCAAGTCATAAACTATGTATGGATCAACTATGTATAGATCAATGGCAATCATGGCTTTTATCTATACATAATCAATATGTGCTCAATATGTGCTTAATAATGAATTCCAGTATGTGCTCATGTGATTACCTATATATATCATAGTACCAATCAAGAAAAACATGGCAATCATAGCTTTTATCTATACATAGTTGACCTATACATAGTTTATCATGGTTCAAATCTGTTTAGCAAAACAGTCCAATATATGTTGTAATAGTTTGTTTAGAATATGTTTAACAAAATAGTCAATATATGCTCACTAATGACTTCGAGTATAGTGTTGTGAGAGATCAATACCAGTGAAATGAACAACTAAACTTTGTAACAGTTTCTTGCCAGTAATGAGTTCTAGTATACTGCTGTGAGAGATGAATGCAATACCATTAAATAGAGCCAAGTCATAAACTATGTATGGATCAACTATGTATAGATCAATGGAAATCATGGCTTTTATCTATAAATAATCAATATGTACTCAATATGTGCTCAATAATAAATTCCAGTATGTGATCATGTGATTACTTGTATATATTATAGTGCCAATCATAATAGCAAAACATGGCAATCATGCTTTTATCTATACATAGTTGACCTATACATAGTTTATCATGGTTCAAATCTGTTTAGCAAAATAGTCCAATGAGTTTTAGTGTAGTGCTGTGAGAGATCAATGCAATATCATTAATCAAAGTGAATCATGCCAATGAAATGAACAACTGAACTATGGATATATCAAGTATGTATTGATCCATGCAAAATCATTCAACATACTTATGAGGTCATAAACTATGTATAGATAAAAACCATGATTTCAAACTATGTATAGATCAATGCAGAAAGAAACTCTATTCCCACTCCCAACAATGCTACTTTTCATCTTCTAAAAGATGAGCCTCAATTTTAGCGGACCCGACGGTTTATTAAAACACATTCATAAAAGCCCAAATTTAGCTTATAGTTTGTACATGTGTATGTGTACATACATACATGTGTCTATACATTTATACATGTGTGTACATGCATATATACATACATACATACATACATACATGTGTGTGTGTGTACGTACATACATGCATACATGTGTGTGTACGTACATACATGCATACATACATACATACATACATGTGTGTGTATGTACATACACACATACATACATGTGTGTGTGTGTGTATGTACACACATACATACATGTGTGTACGTACATACATGCATACATGTGTGTGTACGTACATGCATACATACATGTGTGTGCACATACATATACACATACATGTGTGTATACATATAGACAAATGGAATCAGTATTATGCTTTAATTGGTATAGATAGATTACATGGAGTAGAATGACAAATTATTGTAACTTATTCATTATGGGCTTATGATCCTCAGTAGGTTGTACTCCTTTTTGTATTTGAATAAATAATTGACTTATTAATGCAATGAGGCTAGCAAATAATCATGTTGTATCTCAATAGGTGATAGTTGATATATCATAACTGATAGTGTTTAAATTGTCCACCTTTCAAGTCACTGATGGATCCTATGGAGAGTATAGAGGTCCAAGGAAGCATAGTTAGGAAGACCACATACACTCGCATTCTCACAATTCTTTTTGCTTTTGTTGGCATAGCCAAAGTACTAGTAGCTCGAGAAGGCAGTCAAATAGGTAAACGAATAAGAAAAGGAAATTCCTTTTGTAGAGACATTATTCATTCGAATGAGGTCAATTGTCATGATTAGATTCAGATGAGTAGGATAGCCTTCTTTTCTCTAGCTCATATTCTGAGGCTGAAAGGAAGCTTGAGAGATACGATCCACTTGAAGTTAGAGGAACAACTAGTGATGTTCCTCCACACCCTTGGGCATAATCTAAGGAACCGCAAGATTTCCCATAACATTGGGCACTCAGGAGAGATAGTCAATCGGTACTTCCACAAGGTTTTGATGGTTGTCTTAGCCCTCCATAGAGATTACTTCATACCACCTGGTCTAGGCACTCCTCTTGAAATTAGTGGGAAGGATCATTTTGAACCATTCTTCAAGGTAAATCACACATTGTTACAAGTTTATTATCTAGAATGTTGTCCTTATCTTATTATTACTTGAGCATACATTTGATCAATGTATCATATCTCACAGGATTGCATTGGAGCAATCGACTGAACCTATATTCTAGTGCGAGTCGATGTCGACATATAGGGTAAATATCATGATAGAAAAGGGAACCTATCACAAAATGTTATGGGTGTCTGCTCCTTTGATTGTAAGTTTCAGTATTGCCGTGCTGGTTGGGAAGGCTCTGTTGTAGATAACCGTGTTCTAGCCTCAGCTCTATCCAAATCAAATCCACTTGTAGTTCCCCCTGGTAAGCCAAATCACATTTTAATATACTCGAGGTTATGCTAAATGGTTCAAGTATTGACAATATACTTTCTTTATGTAGGAAAATATTATCTCATGGATGTTGGATATCCAAATGCACCTAGATTTCTCGCTCCTTATCAGTTTACACGCTACCACTTGAAAGAGTGGTCAAGAGAAAACCCAATAAACTCTGCACATGAGTTGTTCAACCATTGACACTCCTCTCTTAGAAATGCAATATAACGTACATTTGATATTCTGAAGCATTGTTTTCCAATCTTAAGACATGCAACGTCTTATGATATCATGACAGAATCCTATATTGTTTTAGCATGTTGCATACTTCATAATTTCATTACGATAGAGGATGGCCTTCTATCAGAAGAAGCTATTGAAGAGGAAGATGATTGTGATGGGATAGAGGTACCACTGCTTGAGACATATGGGTTGTCTCAGGAGGATAGAAATGAGTGGGCTCAATTTCGAGAAGATATAGCAAATAGGATGTGGGAAGATTATAGATCTCGAGAATAAATGATTTGTGCTTCTCTTGCTCTTCATCTTGATGATGGATCACGTAGTGTGATTCAAAATGTTGATGGTAAAAATCTTAACACAATCAAATCCAGAAACATACCAGTACAATATAATGGATTGTGGAAATTTGTTCTCTTTAATAAATGATTTATTAGAAGGCAATGTGCTTTATATGATTAAATTGATGTATGCATATACAATGATGGTGTGTGATTTCATTATTCTGATACCAATCCTTACTACATTCTAATTAAATAAAAAGAACATTAACTTTCAATTTCACACCTACATTATGGGTATGTGCAGGATCATGGTGTACCAAACTATGGCCTTAAGTGACAGTGAAAAATCAGCAAATCAGGTTTATGTTAACTTGACACATAATTTTGAAGTGGTTATGGACTTTATATCAAAAAGTTGTAAGAAAATAATCTGTAAGAAATTGAATGTAGTTTCTAAACTACTAGGCCTTATAAGGAGAAAAAAATAATTAATTGGTCAAAAGTTTGAATTTTAATGCAGTACTAAGAAAATTTCAGGGCGAAAATAAAAAGTAGGTGTATGTCTGACCACCTTAATCAAAATCAAATCATAATTTTTTTAAATATAATTATAGATATGAAAAGAAGACTCATGCTCGGATGTGATGCATATTTTTTGATATTTTTATTCCAAATAAATAATTAAATATGAATTTTCTAACAAAACTTTTTCGAAAAAAAAAAAATTTCGTGTCTGACCACCTTAACTAATAGAAAATTTTACCAAATTTTTATTTTTATTTTTTTTTCTTATACTATCCGAAGTATAGAATGTGACACAACTTTTAGATTTAAAAAATGTTATACTGTTTGAAAGTTATAGCTATTTTTCAATCAGTATGTCAATCAACACTTTACAATTATCTTCATTGATAATTAACTAATAAATACTTATCGAACTCAGAATTTGACAGAAATTATATTGATGGAATCTAGAGAGTGATATTAAAAAACTCTTTTCGTTTTATTCAATTTTGATCAAAATAACATTGTCAGACGACTACCCGAAGTCTGAGTATCACTAAAACCCTCTACAAACACGTCTTTTGAGTTGACCGGGTAGGCTTAGTAAATACCAAGCCTAATCAGATATCCAATTGCAAATCGGATATCCGATTGTAAATCCGATATCCGATATGTTGCGGGTGGAAAATTTAAAATCCCAACCCTTTTGGAGGGAAAATTGGGTTTAAACATCATAGCTTATTATTTATAAATTATTTCACTTATATTACTATGTAAAGACGTATTTTAATATTATATATATAATAACGTAATGTAAAGATATAAGATATAATCTAGCAATATATAATAATATATTATGTTAATCTTATTACAATCTATAAATATAGTTTATATTATTATTATTTTTGCTAAATATAATAACGTAATTTATATATATATATAAAATATGTATTATATATTATTATATTAATATGTATGTTATTAATATATATATAATAACGTAATATTTTCATTAAATATAATATGTATTATATATATTATTATATTAATATGTATGTTATTAATAGATATGTATATTATTAATATATATGAGTCAAAGGGGGTCATAGGTCAACCATTGACCCCCTTTAACGCATTAAACAACGACATATGTCCTTAGGGGTCCTAGGAGCCCTAGGGACATATTACAATGGTTAATATGGGTCAAAGGGGGTCATAGGGTGACCTATGACCCCTTTTGACCCATTAAATGATGATATATATCCCTACGGGTCCTAGGACCCCGAGGGACATATTTGAATCATTCATATGGGTCAAAGGGGGTCATAGGGTGACATATGACCCCCTTTAACCCATTAAACGACGACATATGTCTCTAGGGGTCCTAGGACCCCTAGGGACATATTCGAATGGGTAATATGGGTCAAAGGGGGTCATAAGTCCCTTTGACCCATTAAATGATGACATATGTCCCTAGGGGTCCTAAGACCCCTAGGGACATATTCGAATGGGTAATATGGGTCAAAGGGGGTCATAGGGTGACCTATGACTCTCTTTGACCCATTAAATGATGACATATGTCTCTAGGGGTCATAGAAACCCTAGAGACATATTCGAATGGGTAACATGGGTCAAAGGGGTTCATAGGGTGACCTATGACCCTCTTTGACCCATGAAACGACAACATATGTCGCTAGGGGTCATAGAACCCCTAGAGACATATTCAAATGGGTAACATGGGTCAAAGGGGTTCATAGGGTGACCTATGACCCCCTTTGACCCATATGAACGATTCGAATATGTCCTTAGGGGTCCTAGGACCCCTAAGGACATATTTGAATCGTTCATATGGGTCTATGACCCCCTTTGACCCATTAAACGACGCCATATGTCTCTAGGGGTCCTAAAACCCCTAGGGACATTTCAAATTGTTCATATGGGTCAAAGGGGGTCATAGCTTTGACCCATTAAACGACGAAATATATCTCTGGGGGTCCTATAACCTCTAGGGACATATTCAAATCATTCATATGGGTCAAAGGGGGTCATAGGGTTACCTATGACACCCTTTGACCCATTAAACGATGACATATGTCCCTAGGGGTCCTAGGACCCCTAGGGACATATTTGAATCATTCATATGGGTCAAAAGGGGTCATAGGGTGACCTATGACCCCCTTTGACCCATTAAACGATGACATATGTCCCTAGGGGTCATGGGACCCTTAAGGACATATTCAAATAGTTCATATGGGTCAAAGGGGGTCATAAGGTGACCTATGACCCCTTTGACCCATTAAACGATAACATATGTCTCTAGGAGTCCTAAGACCCCTAGGGACATATTCGAATGGGCCATATGGGTCAAAGGGGGTCATACGGTGACCTATGACCCCATTTGACCCATTTAATGATGACATATGTCCGTAGGGGTCCTAGGACCCCTAGGGACATATTCGAATAGTTCATATGGGTCAAAGGGGGTCATACGGTGCCCTACGACCCCTTTTGACCCATTAAACGACGACATATGTCCTTAGGGGTCCTAGGACCCATAGGGACATATTTGAATCATTCATATGGGTTAAAGGGGGTCATAGGGTGACCTATGACCCCCTTTGACCCATTAAATGATGAGATATGTCCCTAGGGGTCCTAAGACCCCTAAAGACATATTTGAATCGTTCATATGGATCAAAGGGGGTCATAGGGTGACCTATGACCCCCTTTGACCCATTAAATGACGACATGTCTCTAGGGGTCCTAGGATCCCTAGGAAAATCTTCAAATGGGTAATATGGGTCAAAGGGGGTAATAGGTCCCTTTGACCCATTAAATGATGACATATGTATTCGAATGGGTAATATGGGTCAAAGGGAGTCATAGGGTGACCTATGACTCTTTTTGACCCATTAAATGACGACATGTCTCTAGGGGTCCTAAAACCCCTAAGGACATATTCGAATGTGTAATATGGGTAAAAGGGGATCATAGGGTGACCTATGATGCTCTTTGACCTATTAAACAACGACATATGTCGTTAGGAGTCTTCGTACCCTTAGGAACATATTCGAATGGGTCATATGGGTCAAAGGGGGTCATAGGGTGACCTATGACCCCCTTTTGACCCATATGAACGATTCAAATATTTTCTTAGGGGTCCTAAGACCCCTAGAAACATATTCGAATCACTCATATGGGTCAAGGTGACCTATGACCTCCTTTGACCCATTAAACGATGACATATGTCTCCAGAGGTCCTACAACCCCTAGGGACATATTTGAATTGTTCATATGGGTCAAAGGGGGTCATAGGGTGACCTATGACCCCCTTTGACCTATTAAACGATGACATATGTCTTTGGAGGTCCTATAACCCCTAGGGACATATTTCAATCATTCATATAGGTCAAAGCGGGTCATAGGGTGACCTATGACACCCTTTGACCCATTAAACGATGACATATGTCCTTGGGGGTCCTAGGACCCCTAGGGACATATTCAAATTGTTCATATGGGTCAAAGGGGGTCATAGGTCCCTTTGACCCATTAAATGATGACATATGTCCCTAGGGGTCCTAGGACCCCTAAGGACATATTCGAATCATTCATATGGGTCAAACGGGGTCGTAGGGTGCCCTATGACCTCCTTTGACCCATTAAATGATGACATATGTCCCTAAGGGTCCTAGGGACATATTCGAATGACCCATATGGGTCAAAGTAGGTCATAAGGTGACCTATGACCCCCTTTGACCCATTAAATGATGACATATGTCCTTAGGGTTCCTAGGACACCTAGAGACATATTTGAATCGTTCATATGGGTCAAAGAGGGTCATAGGGTGCCTTATGACACCCTTTGACCCATTAAACGATGACATCTGTCCCTAGGGGTCCTAGGACCCATAGGGACATATTTGAATCGTTCATATGGGTCAAAGGGGGTCATAGGGTGACCTATGACCCCTTTTAACCCATTAAACGACGACATATGTCCCTAGGAGTCCTAGGACCCCTAGGGACATATTTGAATCGTTCATATGGGTCAAAGGGGATCATAAGTCACTTTGACCCATTAAATGACGACATATGTCCCTAGGGGTCTTAGGACCCCTAGGGACATATTCGAATGGGCCATATGAGTCGAAGGGGGTTATAGGGTGACTTATGACCCCCTTTGACCCATTAAATGATGACATATGTCCCTAGGGGTTCTAGTACCCCTAAGGACATATTTGAATCGTTCATATGGGTCAAAGGGGGTCATAGAGTGCCTTATGACCCCCTTTGATCCATTAAACGATGACATATGTCTCTAGGGTTCTTAGGACACCTAGGGACATATTCGAATCGTTCTTATGGGTCAAAGGGGGTCATAGGGTGACCTATGCCTCCCTTTGACCCATTAAACGATGACATATGTCCCTAGGGGTCATAGGACCCCTACAGACATATTTGAATCGTTCATATTGGTCAAAGGGGGTCATAAGGTGACTTATGACCCCCTTTGACCCATTAAACGACGACATATGTCCCTAAGGGTCATAGGACCCATAGGGACATATTCGAATCGTGCATATGGGTCAAAGGGGGTCATAGGGTGACTTATGACCCATTAAACGATGACATATGTCTCTAGGGGTCCTAAAACCCCTAGGGACATATTCGAATTGTTCATATGGGTCAAAGGGGGTCATAGGGTGACTTATGATCCCCTTTGACCCATTAAACGACGACATATGTCTCTAAGGGTCCTAAGACCCCTAGGGACATATTCGAATGGGTAATATGGGTCAAAGGGGATCATAGGGTGACCTGTGACACCCTTTGACCCATTAAATGATGACATGTGTCTTTAGGGGTCCTAGGACCCCTAGAGACATATTTGAATCGTTCATATGGGTTAAAGGGGGTTATAGGTCCTTTTGACCCATTAAACGGCGACATATGTCCCTAAGGGTCTTGGGACCCCTAAGAACATATTTGAATCGTTCATATGGGTCAAAGGGGGTCATAGGGTGCCCTATGACCCCCTTTAACCCATTAAATGATGACATATCTAAGGACATATTCAAATCGTTCATATGGGTCAAAGGGGGTCATATGGTGCCTTATGATACCCTTTCACCCATTAAACGACAACATATGTCCCTAGGGGTCCTAGGACCCATAGGGACATATTCGAATCATTTATATGAGTCAAAGGGGGTCATAGGGTGCCTTATGACACCCTTTGACCCATTAAACGACAATATATGTCTCTAGAGTTCTTAGTACCCATAGGGACATATTTGAATCGTTCATATGGATCAAATGACCTATGACCTCTTTTGACCCATTAAACAATGACATATGTCCCTAGGGGTCTTAGAACCCCTAGGGACATATTCGAATCGTTCATATGGGTCACCCTATGACCCCCTTTGACCCATTAAACGATGACATATGTCTCTAGGGGTCCTAAAACCCCTAGGGACATATTCGAATGGGTAGTATGGGTCAAAGGGAATCATAGGGTGACCTATGACACCCTTTGACCCATTAAACAATGACATATGTTCCTAAGGGTCCTAAGATCCATAGGGATATATTTGAATCGTTCATATGGGTCAAAAGGTGTCATAGGGTGACCTATGACTCCCTTTGACCCATTAAACGACGACATATGTTCCTAGGGGTTCTAGAACCCCTAGGGACATATTCAAAATATTCATATGTGTCAAAGGGACCCATTAAATGACGACATATGTCTCTAGGGGTCCTAGGACCCCTAAGGACATATTCGAATGGGTAATATGGGTCAAAGGGGATCATAGGGTGACCTATGACACCCTTTGACCCATTAAATGATGACATATGTCTTTAGGGGTCCTAGGACCCTTAGGGACATATTCGAATCATTCATATGGGTCAAAGGGGGTCATAGGGTGACTTATGACTCCCTTTGACCCATTAAATGATGACATATGTCCCTAGGGGTCCTAGGAACCCTAGGGACATATTTGAATTATTCATATGGGTCAAAGGGGGTCATAGGGTGACCTATGACCCCTTTTGACTCATTAAACGACAACATATGTCCCTAGGTGTCCTGGGACCCCTAAGGACATATTCAAATCGTTCATATGGGTCAAAGGGGGTCATAGAGTGCTCTATGACCCCCTTTGACCCATTAAACGATGACATATGTCCCTAGGGGTCCTGGGACCCCTAAGGACATATTCGAATCGTTCATATGGGTCGACTCATTAAACGATGATATATGTCCCTAGGGGCCTTAGGACCCCTACGGACATATTCAAATCGTTCATATGGGTCAAAAGGTGTCATAGAGTGCCTTATAACACCCTTTGACCCATTAAATGATGACATATGTCCCTAGCAGTCCTAGGACCCATAGGGACATATTCGAATCGTTTATATGGATCAAAGGGGGTAATAGGGTGACGTATCACACCCTTTGACCCATTAAATGATGACGAACCCTAGGGACATATTTGAATTGTTCATATGGGTCAAAGGGGGTCATAGGTCAAAGGGGGTCAAAGGGTGACCTACGACCCCCTTTGACCCATTAAATGACGACATATGTTCCTAAGGGTCCTAAGACCCCTAGGGACATATTTGAATCGTTCATATGGGTCAAAAGGGGTCATAGGGTGACCTGTGACCCCTTTTGACCCATTAAATGATGACATATGTCCCTAGGGGTCTTGAGACCCCTAAGGACATATTCGAATCGTTCATATGGGTCAAAGGGGGTCATAGGGTGCCTTATGACACCCTTTGACCCATTAAACGATGACATATGTCCCTAGGGGTCTTAAGACCCATAGGGACATATTCGTATCATTCATATGGGTCAAAATGGGTCATAGGGTGACCTATGACCCCCTTTGACCCATTAAACAATGACATATGTCCCTAGGGGTCCTAGGACCCCTAGGGACATATTCGAATCGTTCATATGGGTCAAAGGGTGTCATAGGGTGACCTATGACCCCCTTTGACCCATTAAATGACGACATATGTTTCTAGGGGTCCTAGGACCCTTAGGGACATATTCGAATAGGCCATATGGGTCAAAGGGGGTCATAGGGTGATTTATGACCCCCTTTGATCCATTAAATGATGACATATGTCCTTAGAGGTTCTAGTACCCCTAAAGACATATTTGAATCATTCATATGGGTCAAAGGGGGTCATAGGGTGACCTATGACCCCCTTTGACCCATTAAACAATGACATATGCCCCTAGGGGTCCTAGGACTCCTAGGGACATATTCGAATTGTTCCTATGGGTCAAAGGGGGTCATAGCCTGACCTATGACTCCCTTTGACCAATTAAACAATGACATATGTCCTTAGGGGTCGTAGGACCCCTAAGGACATATTTGAATTGTTCAAATTGGTCAAAGGGGGTCATAAGGTGACTTATGACCCCCTTTGACCCATTAAACGATGACATATGTCTCTAGGGGTTCTAGGACCCCTAGGGACATATTCGAATGGGTAATATGGGTCAAAGGAGGTCATAGGTCCCTTTGACCCATTAAATGACAACATATGTCCCTAGGGGTCCTAGGACCCCTAGGGACATATTTGAATGGGTAATATGGGTCAAAGGGGGTCATAAGGTGACCTATGACTCTCTTTGACCCATTAAACGATGACATATGTCTCTAGGGGTCCTTGAACCCCTAGGGACATATTCGAATGGGTAATATGGGTCAAAGGGGTTCATAGGGTGACCTATGACCCTCTTTGACCCATTAAACGATGACATATGTTGCTAGGGGTCCTCAGACCCCTAAGAACATATTCAAATGGGTCATATGGGTCAAAGGGGGTCATAGGGTGACCTATGACCCCCTTTGACCCATATGAACGATTCGAATATGTCTATAGGGGTCCTAGGACCCCTAGGGACATATTGGAATCATTCATATTGATCAAGAGGGTCATATGTTACCTATGACCCCCTTTGACCCATTAAATGATGACATATGTCTCCAGGGGTCCTAGAACCCCTAGGGAAATTTTGAATTGTTCATATGGGTCAAAGGGGGTCATAGGGTGACCTATGACCCATTTTGACCCATTAAACGATGACATATGTCCCTAGGTGTCCTAGGACCCCTAGGGACATATTGAAATCGTTTGTATGTATATGGATTAAAAAATGAAAAGATATATATATACTATTTATACTATTTTATGATAATAATAATAATATAAATAAACATTAAATATTAATATTAATATATATATAGTAATAATAATACTATTATAGCTATAATAATAAAATATATTAATACTATATTGTAGCATAATAATAATAATAATATAAATAAACACTAAATATTTACACTATTATATCTGTAGTAATAATATTAATACTTTTATGGGTATAATAATAATATTGATACTATAGCGATATTAATACTATATATTAATATTACTATATATTAATACTATTATATATTAATACTATTGATACTTTATATTAATACTATTATACTATTAATACTATTATATATTAATACTACTATACTATTAGCTTAGTAATAAACCAAAGTCAGTTTCCCTCCAATGATTTTCATAATATTAATATAATTATGGCAAAGGAGGGAAATTATAGCAAGTTTTCCCTCCAATAATTCACTTTACAAAATCAAATATCCGATCTAAGATCGGATATCTGATTTTACTGGCACCAATTCCCAATAATTCCTTGCCCTGCAGACCCGACAACATCACTTTTTCACTTCTTTTTTCACGAGTTCTGGAAAAAGTTGCGTTTTGGGGCCCAACTAATCAAAAAAAATTCAAAAATATAACCTTAAGTGTTCGAATTTTTCATCTGAATGGGGAGCAACAGTCATCGAAAGGATAAATGCAAAAAGAAAATATCCAATGAAGACATTGCGGCATATAGGGAAAGGGACAAAATGGAACACTGAAGAAAAAGACAAGGTATGCTAAATATCAGTCAAGTTGACGATGAATTAATCGAAGGTGAAATCATAGAGTTAGATAATGAATATGTATAGTTGGGGAATGAAAATTCACCTATTGAAAATGATAATGTCGAAATTGAAAATTTGGAGAATGAAAATTTTGAAGAAGAAATGCCACCAAGTCATAATTCAAATTGCATAATTGACCATGTTGAAGATGAAAATGCATAGGAACCTAATGCACAAGAACCTTACATATCTCCTAATTATAATCGACATGAAGGTTCTAAAACACCAAAATGGATAATTGAAATTGATGAAATGATTATTACTAGTTTGGAAGGAAAAAAATTAGAAAGAACCATTCGGTTATGGGCTTCAAAACTATATCAAAAAAATTTCGGCAACAAGACAGTGGTAGAGCAATGTCAGCTTTTCATGCACTTATTAAAGATGCAAAAGATGAGACCTATGCTTTCCAAATTGAAGATTCATGTCAATAAAAAGTTGGAAAGAAATGTCATTATCATGAAGAATTTTTTCAGTGCTCTCAATAGCATTGAGAAAAATAACAGAGAGAAGGATAATAGAGCTGCTTGAAGGGTCATTACAACCTCTTTGGTAAGTCATCATTTGAGAAAGGGTAGATATATGACACAAACTTGTATTGATTTGAATCTAAATCGTACTACTTTGAGAAGAGCACTTAGTCGACAAGAGAAAATTGATGATCCTCTTCAAAATGAAATATGGGCATTTGGTGGGAGACTTCAACGTTTTGATAAGAAGCTATCCGACGATGTGAAGGAAGAAATTACACAATTTTGGCACTCTAACTCATGAGTATCACCCAATGCTAAAGATGTCTTAAAGTTGAGAATTAGCATCAGAGACCGCACACCACATCCTAAACACCATTTAGAGGTAAGTCAAACTATGTTGTTCAAACAATTTAGAGAGAGTCATCCAAGTCTTCATATATCACAAAGGGCTTTTGAATCTTTGAAGCCATTTTATTGTGTGCCGCTCAAAATTTGAAATACATGTTGTTGCAAATATCATGTTGAGTTTTCTATGCACCCTGAACTATTACGCTCCATCCGTTCTACTTTGCATAGTAAAGAAATGTTGGAGGATTGTGCGGCTAGTGGGCTTCCAAAATCATCAAGAGACTTGCTAGATCAACTCTTATGTCGTAGAGTTGATGGTTGTTCCTTTTATAGAAATGCTTGTTTAAATGAGAAGTGTTCAGAATGTGGTGGCTTATCCAAGTTTGACACATGTTTCCATGAGGGGTGCGAACAAGATCTTGGAAAGACAATACTGAAAAAAAGGGTATATGAAATGATGAAATACACATTAAAGAGTGGGAGTGAGAGCTCTAGATGTGAATTGGTTGGAAAAGATATCAGTGTGGCTAATTTTATTTCAGATTTCAAGGAAAATCTTTTTTACAAGTATGCAAGACATAGTCACAGGTCTTAGTGGTTGGATCAACAATTTAGAACGTGTAAGGAGACTTTTCCCATTGGTACTATTATATCAGTTGTTGATTTTTTTGAGAACTACACATTGCAACCTCAAAATGAGACACAATCTTAGTATTACAACTCCATTCAAATTGCAATTTTTGTTCACATAACATACAGACATGCCCTTGATAGTGTGGAAGATAATCGAAAGATTATTAGAGAGTATAATTTTTTTTATGAGTGATGATAGATCTTACTCTCACGAGTTTGTGCAACATTGTTTTGAGAATTTTTTTGATTTCTTACATGAGCATGCAATTGCTATGGATAGACATATCATTTGGTCAAATAACTGTACACGTCAATTCAAGAATGCTCGCATTTTTTATTGGTTGTGTAGGATGCATATAGAGAGAGGGGTGCCTCATATTTGGAGTTTTTTTGAGTCCAGCCATGGAAAAGGGGAACATGATGGAGTAGGGGCATGTGTGAAGAGAGCTCTAGTTAAGGAGCAACTGAAGATTTCAACAATAGAGCTTCTTGATGCTCGTAGCATTGTTGATTGGTGTAGTTTAGCATTATCACAGGGGGGGACTCTTGATTTAGTCGTATGCAAGTTCTTTTGGTTGGTTGAGAAAGGGTCCATAGGTGATAGATCAGATTGTACTACAATGAGAGACTCATCAAAAATGCATTCATTTCAGAGCTCTGATTCTAGTACATGGACCATTTGGACACGACAACTAGCTTTTTTTTGTCGTACTTGTTTTTAGTGTGATTGGGATCATTGTGAGTCAAGTGAGTGGGTGGACACATGGGCTCCAAATTATCTTACTCCATTGTCTATCATACCCTCTATCAAAAATGATGACATGGAAAGTTCACTTGAGCATAACCATCTATCAGATCTACTTCAGCTAGGACATGTCTTTGCATTGATTGCACCACAGGAGAATGATGAAAAATCCAATTATTGGTTAGCACGTTGTGTAAGAGGCAAACAAAAACTTGCACAACTGATCACAGATGATGATGGATTCACATATCCTATTGGTTCAGTGGTTTTTGCTAGAACATGGTTGTGGACATACATGCTTAGAAGGAGCGGAATTCCTGCATTCGAAGACTATCAGAAGCACAAAGTAATTCTCATATATTCGCATCTTATTATAGCAAAAAATGTAAAGTTATTGAAGCATCAAGGAAGACTAAAAGTAAAAGAACTTTTTACTATTGCTAATGATGATCATGAAGCTCTGTTGGAGACCCTAAAACAAAGAGAGGACCCTATTGGAATACTCAACTAGGTATATATACTTCTTATGTTATTTTCTTCATAATGATTTAATGAATTGATGATTATCTTGTTTAATACAATAAGTTACTAATTTTTTTATGATATTGGAATGTAGGTACATCATGAAGAGTTGGAGGGGGGTGGTATTGGGGAGAATTTCTCAAATTTATGATGTATTATGATGTAAAATGTGTACTTTTTTTGTATATGGTTTTTGTATTTTGGTAGGTTCTTTGTAAGGAATTATAAGAGGAAGATATTGAACAAGTTCTTGCAAATCATATTTGCATGTGTACAGGGCTATAAGGACAATTTTAAGAGCATTTATAACTATATGAAAGATAATTGCATGCGGATATCTTATTACAAATTTGGTTTTTTCCTTATTTGACATAAAGCTAACATTATGATTATTAAAACTATTTTTATCAAACTAATCAAATAATAAAAATCTAGAAAGTATGGATGAACAATTAGAATACTTGATTTCTTCCATTTTGCAACCAATCATAGCATTTGAAAGCATAAAGAGTCATAATATTGTATAATGTTTTGAAATATTGAAAAGTTGTATGAAGCACATTTGGGATAAGCCATGAAATCCATGAAAGAAGATAGCATGTAGGATAAGCAATTAAAGCCAATAAGCAAGATAGCACATGCATAATGACATGATATGAAGTTGGATATGAAGGCTATGAGTGAATGAGAAAGTAAAATAAGGAATCTCATGGATAAGATAATGGTTTTCACCAAGGCACATTTTTTATCCTCTTTTCTATTTTTTTTAAATTTTTTAGAAATAGGTCAACTATTTTCAAGTTAGATAGTGTTCCTAAAGGAAATATAAGTTATGATAAGACAAGACCATATATAAGTATGCTCAATGATGTTGATAGGGTGAAGGAAGTGAGATGATAGTAGAATAAGAGTTCATTCCTTGGAAGGATTGTATCAGTATGGATAGTAGGTAACTGTAGCTTTGAAAACATTGCATAAGGGTAGGTGACAAAGTGGGGAAGATCAACATTTACACACACCTTGGAGGGTTTCCAAATGATGGAGGAATCATGGAGGAAATGGATCAAGTTTTAGATGTATGAGCTAGTAGGACAATGCTAGAAGAAGATTTAGTGGAATATTTGTAAGCTTTTGAGAAAGATGTTTGGAAGAAAATGAAGTGGAAGCCTTTGGAATATTGAATGTCAACTTAGATTTATGTTCAATATTAAAGTCTTTCAAGAGAGACTTTGGAGAGCTAGAAGTAGAAAGTGTAGGAGAAGGTTTGAAGACTTTAGATTATATGGATAAGGACCAAGGATAGAATTATGAAATGCAAAGGGATAGTGACTAAGGATTTCAACATCTTTAGAGTGAGTAGCATGACCGAATTTATCAATAGACTCATGAGTACCTTTTATAGGAGAAAGACCTTTGATAGGAGTGTTTGAATCTTGATCATAGTTTTGAAGTGGATATGGAGAAGTAGAACATGAGGGGACACTTTGATCTTGACATCTTTCTTTATATAGCATAGAAAGATAACTTTTCCCATAAGTTTCAGTAAGCTCAATGGAGGTAGTGGAAATGTATCCTCATCATATGTAGGAGGTGGGTAACACACAGGATATAGAAAGGTGAAATTTTGGATGAGATGAAAAGGTGTTTGATCTTGATCTTTATTTATATATTTTTCTTTTTGAGAGTCATCTTGATATGGAGCACCTTCTAAGGACAAGGGAAAATGTGAGGTGTGCATGATAGAATCTTAAAGCAATAATGCAGGATTAGCTAAAGTGGGCATAGTAATCATAGTATTGCATGAATGTTGAGGATCTTTAGTCTTAGTAGCATGGAAAAGGTTTGCAGACAAGTGAAGGCTAGCTTGATTTTCTTTTAGTTGTAGCCCTTGAGGGTACGCATGCTCTATATGGCAAGAATTAGGTTCTTTGTTTGGTGGAGGCATTTTTGAAAGCTTTGACACTTTAGGAGGTTCATTAGTGTTATAAGAAGTGAAGGTTTCAAGGAAATCATCAATTGACATAGGTTCATCAGCGTGATCTTGTGACACATGAGTCATTAGAGGTATCAACAATCCCATCATAAATGAGATCTTCGATTTTATGTTTCAACACTATGGAATCTTTAGTTTTATGAAATTTTCTTCCATGGAAGTGGCAATAATGATAATTTCTCCACCATGGAGGTTTGATTTTGGGTTCATAAGGTCTAGAGTTGTCTAGTAATGTGATGGATTCATTATCAAGAAGTGTTTGAAAATGTTCTCTCAAAAATTTCTCCATGATAATTTTTTTGTTTCTTAAGTGAATAGAATGCATCCATGTCTTCATCACTATCTTGGTCAAAGATAGGTCCATAATGAAAGTTTGGCATAGGCTCAAAGGAGGTATCACTTGCTTGTTCTCTAAAGAGGTCTTTAGATCTAGAAGATGAAGATATTTGATGTCTTGGCGTAGAATATGTAGACCTTGAAGAAGATGACCCGTGTGTATGTAAAGGTCTAAAGGGAGATTAATTTAAGAATGCAATATTCTCCTCTAAGCTTTTCTCAAGTTTAGAGTTGATTTCTATCATGTGCTTAGAGAGATGAAGGTAAGAAAGATTATTTGTCTCTTCTAGCTCTTTGTATTGAACATATAGATCTTGAAACTCTTTAGTAGCATGGAGGATATCATGATCATCTAGATTTGGTTGAAATTTGGTAGCACAAGGTTTGAATACCATAGTGGTAGATAGATAATAAACCATGAAGGAGACTAGAGGAAGCTAATAAGGTGACACAAGATAACTTGATGTCCAAACTAGAGAGGTAGAGTGTTCACATGTCAAAGAGAGGTAGAAATGAATGAGTGACTTGTCAAACAAATTGTCCAAGCAGGTTACAACACTAGTGACTCAAGTCAAGAGCTACGAAAGAATCACAAATAGTAATGTAGATAAAGAAAGAGAGATGACAAGTGAACAAATTTAAGTGTAGTCAATAGATCAAGGAAACCATTTAGTGAAACAAATTCTTAGTATGTATATCATAGACCATGAAGTTAGAAAACACCAATAGCTCTAAGACCAAAGAGCCATTTTAAGCATGTTCAAGCACTAGAGACATAGAAAATCAAAGTCAATTTAAGAAACTCCACTTAGCAAAAAATGCAAACAAATATTTGCACTTGACGTTTTGACTTGGTTGAAAAAGTTTGACAATAATTGATAATATTGCAAGCTTGATGTTCAAAAGCAATTTTTTTTCCAAGAAAGATAGTGACACATGGATTAGTCTTCAAACAATCAAGCAAGGCACAAAGCAACCTTTAATGATACAAGTCAAAGGGGTCAACCTTTCTTGACAACTTTTCAAAATATAACTCCTAATGGCTACAAGTCAGTTCCATTAGCTCCGAGTGGGTGGGTGAACCATAGTGACACCCTTGTTCCAACCACGGAGACCCTCTATTGTCCGTGGCCACCCTGTATCGAGGAGTCCCCAAGGTTCTCTAAGTGCGTTTTGAGGTCGATCTTCTAAGGGTCATAACTTAGAGCTCATGAGGGCTATCGATAAAATATCGAATGCTACAGGAGGCTGATGTTGAGGCCTAAAATAACCTATCTCATTTTTGAGAGATCAAATTTCGTTTGGATTCGGCATATCGATCTCGCTCGATGCCAAAACTCGCAGTGTGCCTCAATTCATAGGTGCACCATAGCGTAACTTTGAAACCGCTGATCTTGGCATCGAATCGTCAGTGCCATTAGCTCTAGATGGGCAGGTGAACCCTAGTCACACCCTTGTTCTGGCCATGGAGACCATCCATCATTTGCGGCCACCCTATACCGAGGAGTCCCCAAGGTTCTCTAAGTGCATTTTGAGGTTGATCTTTTGAGGGTCATAACTCAGAGCTCATGAGTGCTATCGATGAATTGTCAAATGCTACAGGACAGTGATACTAAGGCCTAAAATAACCTATCTCATTTTTGAGAGATCACATTCTATTTTGATTCGGCACAGAGATCTCACTCGATGCCAAAACTCGCAGTGTGCCTCAGTTCATAGGTGCACCATAGTGTAACTTTGAAACCACTGATCTTGGCATCGAATCGTCAGTGCCATTAGCTTTGGATGGGCGGGTCAACCCTAGTCACACCCTTGTTCTGGCCACGAAGACCATCCATCATTTGCGGCCACCCCGTACCGGCGAGTCCCCAAGGTTCTCTAAGTGCATTTTGAGGTCGATCTTTCGAGGGTCATAACTCAAAGCTCGTGAGGGCTATTGATGAACTGTTAAATGCTACAGGATGGTGATACTAAGGCCTAAAATAACCTATCTCATTTTTGAGAGATCACATTTCGTTTGGATTCAGCACAGCAATCTCACTCGATGCCAAAACTCACAATGTTCCTCAGTTCATAGGTGCATCATAGCGTAACTTTAAAATCGCCGATCTTGGCATCGAATCGTCAGTGCCATTAGCTTTGGATGGGCAGATGAACCCTAGTCACACCCTTGTTCTATCCATGAAGACCATCCATCATTTGCGGCCACCCCGTACCAAGGAGTCTCCAAGATGCTCTAAGTGCATTTTGAGTTCGATCCTTTGAGGGTCATAATTTACAACTTGTGAGGGCTATCAATGAACCGTTAGAGGAGACAATTTTTTAAGGATGGAGTGGCTTAGTGTTTTTGCTAAAATAAGTTAGTGGGAAGGCTTTATTAGAGGGTCTTGGCCAAACTAGTGGGGTGTTTGCCCACTCTCTAATTTTAGAGACAATTAGGTTTTGGAGGGAGATTAGGGGAGCTCTACCACAACTATCCTTACCCTAGCTTGGACCAAGGTTGGTATCTCAAACTTTCTTCTTTTCCATTTCTCTCTTTTAGCATGGTTAAGAAAATATGCAAGTGTGGAGTTTATCAATGGAGTATTCATTGCATTGCATTGTGGAGTAGCATTCATGTGAGTGCTTGAATGGTGTTCATTCCATGAAGATTAGTGTGACACCATTGTGCATCTTGTTGTATTGTGTGGAGTATTATGAGTATGAGGTTTGGATTTCGTCTATTTCCTTGTTGTATTATGGGTGTTGATATTGTGTTGTGAAAATGTGATGTGCTCTTGAAAATTTCTTGTTTTATTTCTACTTGGTTTTGTTTTCTTATTTTGTGCTTGAGTATTGTTATGGGCATGGGACTTACACTCACCCTTGTGGGAAGGGAAGAGAAGTCTAGGGTGAAGGGCTTAAGTTGGGTTCGAAAAATGTGTTGAGAACCTTGGAGTATGGGATCCATTGTATGCCATACCATTTCATATCTTGCTGGGGGTGATAAGGAACGTATGGTGTAGAAAGGAAGTTTGAGGAGTTATAGCTGATGGTAGTGGGTTTGGAGGAGGAAATGTGGAGGCCCCGAGAGGGCATTAAATTGTTGATTTATGATAGCCCCAAGAGGGCATGAAATTTGCTGAATTATGATAGCCCCAAGAGGGCATGAAAATTGTTTATTGCAGATATGGTATTGTATGGAAAGTCTCCATTTCAGAACACACCTTCACCCTATGTTTATGGTTCCATCTATGAAGCCATTGTGAAATAGCCTTGGGGGGGAATTGTTCAAGTTTGAAATGTAATGTTTATGCATTGAAAGATTGTATGTGTATCCCATTTTGAGCCTTGTTCCCTAGCGCGGGGGTGGTCTCTTTGAGGCCTATGGTTGGGTGGAAAGCACCCATGGTCCTTGTTATTTTTTTGTGTTGCACATACAAATTTGTGTCCAAGGGATCAATGGAAATGGCTTGGAATGATCATCTTGCAAATTGATCTTGGATGAGAAAACTTGACATTGTGCCCTCATTTGTGAAGGAGGATTCACCAGCTTGTTCATGTTCTCAATGATCATGTTGGACAATGTTCATGCTACTCATTGTCCATATCTTTCAATGTCCATGTTCCTTATGATTTTGAAAAGTCCCTTATGTTGCCCCATTGTGATGGAAGGAGATTGTATCATTGTTACCTAATGTACGCGTAGAGGAAATAATTGATAAGGTTGTATATGCATGTTTCATTTGGAGTTTATATTGTTATGAAAGCATTGGTACGAGTCACATATTTGCTTTGACATTATTGTTATCATTTGAAAATGTGAAAGAAAGTTTTCTCCTTGTGGTATTGTAAATGACTAGTTGATAATAACAATCCATAGATGTTATGTGATACCATTGATTGTATAAATTTAAAACTTAGTAGATTGCTTACAATCTTGTTGTGCACTCAATAATTTGGAAGGAAAATTTTATGTTCATATCACATGCATGGATAACATTGATTTTAATTACCAAGGTTAATGCAATTCTAAGCAAGGAAATCATCAAATTAATTTCATGATATAAAAAAATGAAGTTTGTTGTAAAAGAAGACATAATAAAATCTATGAGATACATTGTTGTAGGCATGCATTTTCCTCTCTAGAAAATGTATGGTAAAGGCAAATAAATCCCTTCCTTAATACATAGCAATAAAATATTAAAGAATATCTCCAGATTCTAGACTGCTATCCAATAAAAATAAAAATAATAATAGCATATAGAGACTAATGAGTGTCCTAGACTAATATATTTCCTAAGTGATAGAATGGTACACATTACAATCTTGTGACCTCTAAGTCACATCCAACACTCAAATAATAAATTAGTAATTAAATAAATAAAGGCATATTAGTGTGCATGTTAGAGAATATGACAAATTTAAATATTTAACTCAAAAATAAAATAAAAGCCAAGATTGATCTTGACCGCCCTTCTATAGTAGCCCCCAACATTTCCTAAGCCATCATAATGCAAAAAGTTTTCTCCACTCCCCAAGGCATATTGTTAAATCTGACATTCATTCTGACATGTCATGTCAAAAGTTTTATCCTTGAGCTTGCCTTCTTGAGAAGGGGTTTCATCCCCATTAATATACTTGGGTGCATAGGAGAAAGGGTTTATGTCACATCCTTGTCTTATGCACTAGTCGTCCCCTCCTTGCAGCAGTGGTCACGTGTTCCCAAGCATAGGTAGTCAACTTGAAATTAAGGGGGAGTGGGATAGAAATCCCAAGGGATTTGTACTTAGGAGAATGTCAAGTTGACATTTAATATGACTTGTTCACATTAGGATTGTTGATTGGAAGGATGGGAAGAAGATGTCCTAAGGCTTGGATTAGTCAAAATTCTACACATGACCCACGTGGGACCTTGTGGGGACCACGTGTAGGAAGAAATGTGGCCTTTGTAAGAGTTAGGGAATGATGAGGATTTAAGATAGATAGGAGATTCACCCTTTAGATTTATTTTTATTTTTATCAGATAATTATTTAATCATTTCAAGTCTTGAATAGAGGATAATGACACTTAGTGTATTTGACCTTAGTTTAAGGGCAATGTTTATATCAAGGGGCTCATTTAGAAACATGTAACAATTAAACCATATGGTAATGGAAAAGCTCAATATAGGAAAATAAATTAAATGAAATAAATAAGTTTACGAGAATGCATATATAATTGAACATGATGTTAAGTACGGAGGGTTTAATTAAATTAGTGTTAAGACTGTAAATTAGGATAGTTGGATGTACATATAATAGGGTTAATATGAAGTAGGTTGTCGGAATGATGGGATTGGAGAATCAAGGATAAGGATGGATGGTGGATTAAAATAATAACTCAAATCTAGTTTTATCTAGTCAATAAAGCACATTGATAGATAAGAGTTACTAGATAGAATTGAATGCATGACAAACCTGTGTAGATGTCAGATTTAATGTCAAGTGAATTTTATATTTGGCTTGAGGGAATGTTAGTTAGATAATGAATTTTGTGGATTTGATTGAAGATATTAGTAGAATATCAAAGTCGATACAATATATATACCAATTTGAAAATGTAGTGTAGGAATAAAGCATTAGTTAGCTAGTATGTAATAAGGGTCAATAGGCATGTCATTAGAGGTAGCTCGTCAGCTCATGTACCCTATGTATAATTAATGATAATATGATTCATGTACACCACATTTCACTATGTTAGTTTCATGAAATGATGAATACATATATGTCAGAACGACAAGGTATGTTATATGCAAACCTTATTTATATGCTTGCACCTAATCCTTGCATAAACAATTCATCTAACAAATTTAAATTGACACGCTCAATACGATGGTGTAGTAGGATGTGTTTAAATACAGATTGTGAATTATTATTGAGTTAAGTACTTTGAATTGGCCCTTAGACTTACTATGAGTTTCTCATTTTATGTGCTTACTAATTCATACTATGAAACTACTTTGAATCTTAACATGCTTTGATAATAATAATATTGATAGTGAGAAAGTGAGCTTATCGTGAATAATTAGATGTAATAATGTAAAAAGTAAATGTAATAGTATAGTAATTATAGTAATTAAAATAGTAAATGTAAAAGCATGGAAATATAGCTAGATTAGTTAGTAGTTGATGAGCTAGATAGTTAGTAATTGTCTTTTGCTAGAGTGAGTTTAATTTATGTATTGAAATAGTAATTTTTCTGTTTAGGAAACTGTAGTGAGTGCTAGTTTGGTGAGGAAGCAACGTTGATAGAATGCATAAGGATGACTAAATAGAGTAAAGAGGGAGAAAATGATTCAGTATTAGTCCAATCTTCGAGAGGAGCTGCAACCAGTAAGATATGTATGCAAGCACATGATACACGTTTGGCACATAAAACAAATTGTTTATTCCATAAGTTGTGTAACTAATGTGTTGAATGATGGATACTATCAATGCAAGTGGCCCCTTCTCCATCATGTAGACTTCAAAGCTACCTTTGGGGCATATCTTTTCTAATTTCCAATGGTTAGATCCGATATAGTGTGGTAGATAAGTGCACATTTTCTTATTTGACTAAGGGTGCTCATGTGATGAGTACTAAATCTAAATTCTCTAGATACATGTGTTTAATCGATTAATATATACTACACTTCCACACCATATAGTAATTGTCACATTAATATATATTGTAATGATTAATGAATGTGTGTACATTAGTAATGAGGATAATAAGTAATTCTGATCCCCTTCCCTTACATGCTAGAATCACGACCTAGTCCATATGATACAACCGACAGACCCTAATAGAATATTAGTATCATAGGCTTGTTAGGATATGAATTACCTCACTAATTTATGAGTGTTGTATCTTGAACTTGCTCATTTGACTTATGACGCTAACTTGAACTAGACTATCATCCAATCTATTTGAAAACCACCTGTGACTAAAATGTTACAACCGGATGACACTATCCACATGAGTCTTGAACTCCTATTCAATGATAACCTTGTTTTACAATATGTAATTTCTTATGCGACTTCATAAGCTACAAAAAAAAAAAAAATTGTTGTGTTTTTACTAGTAAAATTTAGGGCATGACACATGATCCACGATAAATTGAACAATACTAGATACTAAATTAATATGTATATCATTGTGCACATAAATGACAAAAATATATATCAAAATACATGTATCCATAGAAAAATTTTTACACAAATATATATCAAAGATCATGTATCCATAGACAAAGTACTCAAATATATATCAAAATACATAGATCCATATACAAAATGTGGTTGATCATGCCATCAGAATGTGTATAATATCAATGTTTCTATATACAATGTGGCATATGCCATCTCAAAATGTCTCATGATGCAACCTACGAAAACTATACTATCCTAGGGTGCTGGTGGATGATCAAAATGTAGCCTCTTCACTGCACTAGGTGGATCGGATGCCTCCTACATAAACAAAAAAGGAAAACCCAAAGTTAGACTACTAAATTTATATGATTCTACGTATCTAACATTGAATTACTCAAATGCATAATGATCTTTTCCGTAATGGAGATTAATACTATCAAAATTTAATAATAAATACCTCTCTCATCGACCTCTTGCACTGGTCAGGAGTCCTCTCGTATGCCCTCGGCAATGCTGGTACCTCTCTGATTGTGGGCTATATATGTTCAAATACCTTTGTCAGATGAATCTACAATTTAAACTATAACATTATAATTCATAGCATGCTAAATTTATAACATATTTAATCATGAATTCAAACTACAAGTTACTATTGTAGGCTCATCCTCAGGATTGAGTGGCGGCATCATCAAATCTACATAACTGTCCCATCGGACCTCATGTGCACTAGGAGTCTCCTATGAGATAAAAAATAGTAGTTGTTAATATCACGAAAATTAGTTTTGAATTTATTTATGAAGATAAGTGATGCAGGAGCATCCCATGCTCATCAGGGGAACATTGAAGATCCAATGCATTATAGAGGTCATGGAGCATCTCTTGAAGTCAATTGGGCAATCCTTGCACCAATTATGGCTCATGGAAGCATACAAAGTTATAATGTTGGACTCATATGTGGAAAAAAGTTGTAATTGGGCATGAGATATGATTTTAGGATTTCATATGGTAGATGAGTCATTTGATAGGTTCATGTAGGTTTTCATGATCATATCTTGTCATTAGACAAGTCAAAACGTTCAATAAGCCCATTAAAAGCATAGTTTAATAGTTAGAAATTTGAATAGTAACAGTTATGTGTTTTTTGGAGGGAAACTCCATAATTTAAATTTTATGAAGAGTTAACAAATGAAAAAAATTGGAGGTGGTTGAGGGGGTTACTAACCATCCCTTGAAACTTATAAATTGTGATTGTACGGCCTGGAGGGTCAGATTTGTACAGACTATCTCAGAAAATTGAATGAAAGTTCTTGGTTTTCAAGAGCAACTTGAAGAATCCTTTGTTTTGTAAGTGCTTTCTAATATTGGAATGAGTGGTAATATCATGTTAGATATGTAAATTCATGGTGAATGCTGAAGGAGAAGTTCTAGAATTGAGTTTTGGGGTTTGAACAAGTAGGCCCTAGTTTTTAAGCCATTTTAAAGAGGGTTTTGAAGTTTGGGTGTTTAGGAGTGTGACCAAGACCAATAATCTTGAAAATACTTTAATTTATATCATTAATAGAGACTATGAAAAAGGATTAAGTCAGATTGCAAGTTTGAAGGGTACTTGCTTTGTAAAAGTGGTCTAATTAGGCCTAATTCTGAGACAAACTACCCTGTTCCATACAATCTTTCCAAAGGAGTGATATCTAATTTTTGGATATGTTATAAAAATCAAAAAAGGGTATCTGAAAAGATAGTTTATTTTCTTGGTTTTTTGGAAAGTTTGGGAGAAAATTTAAGAAAATAGGGTCTGCTGATCCAAAGAAGGGAATAGCCTAGTAAAGGGCAAAACTGGTCTCTTTTGTATCTACTAAAGATTTATGGACTTAGAAACATGTTGGTTGAAGTTTTTTAAGGTGTGTAGAGGTGGAGGGAACACTTGGTGAATGTAAATCCAAGTTTGGAGTCTTTGGTGGCATTGTGTGCATTTGGGAACACCATTGAAACATAGGGGTTGGGTCCATATTGTGCTTGAATTTGCAAGTTTGTGGTTAGATCCTCCATCCTCTGCATCAAATGGTATTAGAGCATCAACAAGGTCTTTTGGGAGTAGATAAGTTGTAGGTTTCATCATCATAGGAGTCTTTGTCATCCTTAGTGTGTTGGTCCCTTTGTTGAAGCCTTGACATGTCTAATTCCTCCTTGTGTGTCCCAGAGTTGAAAGGTACATAAGTGGTGTCCAGAGATTTCTTGGTGAGGAAAGAAAGAGAATCAGTGAGTTGGCCCTTGGGAAGGAAGAAAACTTGTTGTGAAAATGCCTCCTAAAAATCAAATGGCTAGAGAACTTGAAGAATTGAGAGAAGAGTTGGCAAGAGAGAAAAGAGAGAGGAGAGAACTTGAAGCATCTAGAGTGAGGGAAGAAAGATAGATGAGAAGAGAGAGGCTGAAGCTTATTGCAAGGATAGAATCCTTAGAAAAGGAAAGGCAAGAACCTAGAGGAGAAGAGGTTAGAGGAAGAAATCATGGAGAGAACCATGAAGAAGAAGAGGTTGGTAATGCAAGGCAAGAGCATGAGACAACAGATGATCCTGAAGAAAGGAGATTTATGAGAATCATTAAGGCAGTACAAGGTAATGTTGGGAAGAACCATATTGATTTTCCAATATACCAGGGTAAAATGGATAGTGAAGAAGTGCTAGGGTGGATAGAGGCCCTTGAGAACTACTTTGATCTTGAAGACATAGAGGTAGATAAGAAGGTAAAAGTAGCAAAAGAAAGATTGAGAGGAACAACACTCACTTGGTGGAATAGTGTTCAGAATGAGAGAGAGGAAAGGTGGTGCAGGGCACCTAACCTATGTGGCAGGGGGGAACAAGTATCTATGTTGCCGGACACCTTGCCACTCCATGAAAGCGAGGATTCAAGTAGATTAGGAAGTTGGAATAAAGGTCTGGTCCATATTTTACAAGTTGGTCTATGTTTTGTAATAAAGGCACATGTAAGGCCCACAAGCATTCTGGTGTGGTTATAAACCAAGTGACTCCATGGGACCAAAAGGCCTTAGAATAGGGTATTTAGAGTCTAAACAGTGTTAGCAAAAAGTGGTTGTTTGTTTGTTTTATGGTTGGGAATTCCTATATGGTTGTTCCAATGGTCATGTAGACCTTTATATATGTCATATGTGATCTCAGTTGAAAGGGGGAGATCCGGAGTGTATGGTGGTTTGGAGAAAAAATAATAAAAACTTCAATTTTCTAGAAATTTACTGGTAATAACTCGGTTGTTACACTGGGACGGATCCATATGGAACTTTTATGATTGCTAAGTGTATGAAATAGTTGCAAGGGTGAGTTAGGAAAATTTTGGTTTTGGTTTGACTCAAAAAGGAGTTGGGGTTTAAAAGTTATCTGCATTTTAGTAGAAGGTGGTCTGAAAAGCCTTGTTTCCTAGACCCTTCCACAAATGCATCCCTAACTTGCACTCCCACTAGTGGAACCCTCTAAAACTGAGGGATATGCAAGTTAGGAGACTAGGCAACATAATTCTAGAGGTTGGAGGCTTGGAGAGAAGGGCAACTATTTTTCCAAGTCGGCCCTAGGTCAAGCAAGCCCATGTGCTTGACTGGTTTTTGCAAGGTAATTGGTGATAGTCATGGTTGCAGGTACTTTTGATCAGTTTGAGTGCTAGATTTGGATGCATTGAATGTTTTGGAGATTTCCTTAAGTTTTTTGCGTCTTGGGAACCCACCTTACACATTCTTCCTTGAAGCCCTAGCCTAACTTGATCAACTAGGCCTAGGTACCAAGAAGCAGTTTGGAGGGTGCTGGAGCAAGATCAGCCCAAAAGCTTTTGGATTCTTAGTAGGTGCCAAGAAGGGTGTTTGGACCTATGGAGAAGCCCCCATTCTGTTAGGGGATACTAGGAGAAAAGTGCAAAGAAGCTAATTGGAAGGCTACAAGGTTTGTAGGCCTAGAAGTGCAAAGGTGTGTTAAGAGTTTGGTGGAACCAAACAAATTGATGATTTTGGGTTGGAACAGTATGTCCATGATTTTCTCCATTTCTGGTGATATTTGGTGAGGCTTTTGAAGTGGGATTTCCTTGTTTGGCTTGGAGGTTGAGTATACCCAGAGTGGGTAAGAGGACTTGTGAGAAGTCCTAGAATCCTAAGTTGGATTGTGACAGCCATTTATTGGCTTGTGGAAGGTAGTTGCTACAGACTCTGCATCAAAAGGGGATTGAATAAGATTTTATATTGGGAGAGAATGAAGACCATGGTGAGAAATCAATTCTTTCCATTTGACTTAGCAATCCAAATAAAGATAAGAAGGAACAATTTGAAATAGAGGGATATGGATGTCATGTCCTATACTGAGAAATTTCATACCCTGAGTATTAGGGGAGGACTGGAAGATGAAGATGAGAAGGTGGATAGATACATTAATGGCCTCAAGTACAATATTCAAGATGAAATAGGATTGAATGTACCAAGGACACTTGGAGAATGTTTTCAGTTGGCAATCCGAGCAGAGGAGAAGTTGAAAAGAAAGAATGAGAGGCAAGCAAATCAGAGAGGAGGTGGAACAATGAGAGGAAGAGGTGTAAGAAGTTAGTTTGACACTTTAAACAATCAAGACAAAGATAAAGGAAAAGAGATTACATCTGAGACAAGAGGAAGTTTCAGGGGAGGAAGATTTGGAAGTGGAAGAGGTAATAGTGTTTTCACAGGTAAATGCTTCACATGTGGAGGAGTAGGCAATCAATCTTACAAGTGCCCTGAGAAAGGTGTGGATTTCAGGAAGGAGGAGAGGAGAGTCACCTTGACCCAAGGAGAAGAGGAAGAAAAGAAGTACAATAATGCAGATCCTGAACTTGAAGGCAAATCTTTGATGGTGAGAAGAGGACCACAAATGCAGCAGCAAAAGGAGACCAGACCATCCATTTTCAGGACAAATTGCATGAGCCATGGTAAGATTTGTAAGATGATAATAGACTCTAGTTCCTTTGATGATTTAGTGTCTTATGAAATGGTAAATAAACTAGGATTGAAGAAGTATCCTATTGATAGACCATATAGGGCATCTTGGGTCATTGATGCACAAAATATTGTTGTAAGGGAGCAAGCAATAGTGGATTTCTCTATAGGATAATATAAAGATCAAGTTATATATGATGTCATTCTAATGGCATGCTGCCATGTAATCCTTGGAAGGCCTTGGCAAGCCTCAAGAAACACTATTCATTTTGGCTCATCAAATGTTTATATAGTACACAAAGATGGTGTGAAGTTTAAGCTAAATCCTTTCACTGGTCATGATGAGGAAAGAGTTATTTGTTTTGGCAAGAAAGAGTTTGTGGACTTGCAGGAGCAGAGGGAGAGTAAACATGATATGACAGATATGCCACTGAAGCCATCTCTTTTGGTTATGAAGGATGAGATTGTTCAAGACAAAACTCAGAATTCTGCTTACAAGCAGATAGTGATAGCAAAAGGAGTGATGATAGGAATAGTATGGTGTCCTTTGGTGACAAGAGTGAACAAAGAAGTGAACATATCCATGGAGGATAAGAGACAGGGTCAGCATGACCTCAGACAACAAGTTATTCAGCCTTTGTCAAGGATAAAACATGATTGTTCACAATTAGCAGGCAGTAAGGTTACCATGACTGGTAACAAGGATCTAATGCTTTTTGTTTCTAATGATTTGTATGCAGGTGTGCAGGGTAATACATTGCAGGTGCAAAGTTGCAAACATCCCTCTAGAAGGATGGGAGGAAAGAAGATAGTACCCCTTAACTCTTGGTACAAGAGTTGCTTTGAAGGTGGGGTGTTTGGTGCAGGGGCACCTATTAAATCATCTAAGAGAGCCTTGGTACTAGATGAAGATAGAGGATCAAAGACATCATTGATTGTTAATTGGGATATATTAAAACCAATAATGGAATTATGTAATAAACAATGTACTTTGAAAGACAAAAGTCATAAAAGTCCTAGTAAGGACCTAAGGGCAACATGATGTAAAGTGGCCAAAAGAGCCATATGGGGTAGTCTTAGGATAGTTTCATACTTAGTTGCATTTAATAAATCCATATGACCAATTTTGCGTTAATGGAATAGTTTAGAAAGTTATGGAATGCATAAAAACTATAGTTTGAAATTTGAATTTCAAATTCAAACGGTCATATTAGTTTTGGAGGGAAAGTAGTAATTTGGTATTTGTTTGACTAAATAAACCTTTGTAACCAACTTGGTCGGTTGGACAGGTGCATATAAGCATATTTAAGTTGTAATGAACATATGCAAGACATGAATCATTATTGGTACAGAAAAATCACAAAAATTGTATGGAACAACAATCATACTTTCCTTTGCATCAATAAGAAAAATAAAAAATAAATGATACTTATACATACAATGGGGCTCTCTATGCGAATGGAAATCCCTGATGATCTAGGACGCTGAATCTATACAGGCTCATCGCCAGTAGCCACACCCTATATACAATAAAGAATGTAATTAAATGAGATTACCAAAAACATTTTACAAGAATGCATCAATATTTAATCAATTAGAAAACATCTAATTACCTTTCCTTTGTCAGTGCATGCTGACTCACCCCCCGCACTTTGTCCCCACGGGGCAGGTGGCATCTACAAGATAAAAGAAAGATTAGCAACCATATATGCTACAATATCAAATAGAAAAAAAAATGCGAACACAACATAATGTACCGTAGATGTCTCAATGCCAAATGAAATGGCCGAGAGTGTAGGATCGTCTATTTGTCTGAGCTCCTCCTCGGTCATCAACTAAACATGAATGAAGATCACATACATGTAAAAGTCAGTATGCCTTAAAAATTAAAATTACTCTATTATAAAAATTAAATTTAAATTGCATATGTCATAACAAAAAAATGTATACACGTACCGACACCGAAGGAGTCCATGCCTCTGTATTCCCCTCCTCTCTCACATCAGGGTCTGTAGCCTCTACACGTGCGTCTAGTGTATCCTCGTCTAATACAAAATGATACTTAGGAAGATCACCTATGGGACCCAGGAAAATATTCTTGCATGTAATGCAAGTGTGAGGCACACAAACGTGTGATGAGCTAGCCGATGATGAACTGGTATCAACATCATCAACACGAGGAGGCAGGACTGACCTAGCCTGAGATATCATTAGGCTACTCAACCTATGAATGGCTCTGATGGTTTGAGAGCTAGCCTCTGCCATAATATCTGGATGCTGCACTCAAGGAGGGGGGGAGATATCAGGGGGGGGACAAAAGTGCGAAGTCTCTTCCGCTAGGAAGAGGGTCTATCCTGAGGAGCTCCTAGTCCTAAGCCCATGTTGGGCTTCATGCTCCAATAGTTCACTTTAAGTTTCAACACAAATTCTACATATAATTTTTTAAGGAAATAAAATGGTATGTCTAAATTGCCATGTGGAGGGATATCAAAGACCATCCACCAATGATCCCAAAAATTTGCACATATGGCGTCATTTGTGCACCATTTAATCGATAGTTTAGTTTTTTTTGGGTCAACTAGTACCCATTTTTGGGTTAGCAAAAAGGCTAGCCAAATCGTCTTTGGTTATGTTAAGGGCCGCAACCTCATCATAATCCAAACCATCATCAAACATCTGGTGCATTTCATCACACCAACGAAGAGCGGCATTTTGTTGGTTCGTAAGGGTTTCAATGTTATCCACTATGGTGTTTAACGTGGATAACATAGGAGCCCGTGCAGGTACATTATTATATGTTCTATGCAAACCTCTCAACTCAATGAGATTTTCATTTAAAAAATCTTCGATTCGAGGAGGGTTTTGAGAAGGTAGAGGATCATTTGGTGGACAGTTTTGTGGGGATACTGGATTGTTTGGTGGTGGGTTACGAGGAATATTATTACCTGTCTCAGTGTCATCATTTTGATCAGCCATTCCTATTAAATTGCAAAATGTAATATATATTTTTTAAAAATCTAAATTTTAACCATTTTTGTCAAAAAAACCCTAGATTCAACTGAAACAAACAAAATCATCCTAAAATCTATTAAATTTAGGTTAAAAATGAGTTGGGGGAAAAAAAATACTTAAATATCTAATATCCGATCTCGTATTTGATATCCGATTGACGGTGGTCATACTGGCCCCAAATTCTCGTAAAATGAGGGCCCACGGGTCTGTGATTTTATTTAATCCAATGCATAGGTATCGGATATCCGATATGGCCCAATTAACATATAATGAGTATAATATATATAATATAACATATAACATATAATATATATTACATTATATTACATTTTATATATTATATTTTATATATATTATATTAATTTACTATATATTATAATATAAAATATTATATTATATAATAATATTATTATTATATTATATTATATCTTATATATATATATATATTATATTACATTACTATATATTATAATATATTAAATATTATATTATATTATTATAATATAATATATTAAATATTATATTATATTATTATAATATAATATATTATTATAATATAATACATTATAATATTATAATTATAGTATAATATTATATGATTATAATATAATAATATTATTATTATATTATAGTATAATTATTATTATTATTATAATATTAAATAATAATAATAATAGTGGTATAATATTATTACTCTAATTATTAGATATTCGGTCACATGTCAGATATTCGATTTAAAATCAGATATTCGATATTATTGGATATCTGATGTCAAATCAGATATCCGATAAGGCTCGCCCTTACCTTCCAGGTTTGGTTCCTGGATAGGTGAAAAAAAGTCAAAGCGAATTTTGAAGCACTTTTAGGCATCTTCAAACTCTCTTTTTTTCACATCGCCACTTTTTGGCACACCATGATCCTGCACATACCCTTATGTACAAAAATTGTTGATCATATCTGCAATACACAATCCAACTTGAAATATAGATTACATTGTTTTAAATGCAAGAAAGCACAATTATTATACATCTTTGCAATAAGAAAGTACAATAACATGCTTCATAATGGGGCTCACGACTATTTACTTGCCATTAATATCACCATTTTGTCTTGCTAGTAGTTTTTTTGATGTTGATGTGTTATCATCAATTATTGCTTAAAATGTGTATCATCTTCAGTTAAATGCTTTCAAGTTTATTAAATGTTAGCCTAACTGCATTAGGATGTATTAAAAAATGATATTTAAAGTTTATCGTCTTCAATTTTAAATGAAATACAACAAGGAGTACCAAATGATGAAGATCATAAGCCCACTAGTAAGAAGAGAACAACGAATTCGTTGAAAATCCTATTTTTCTGATGTTACTACTTGTTGCATTCCATTTAAATTTAAAGAGCAATAACTTTCAATTTTAGTTGTATGATTACTTTAAATCGTAATACATTTACCTATTCAATATGTTAGCCTCGTTCCATTATGACGTATTACAAATTGATAGTTAAATATTTTCACCTTCATTTAATTTAAATGAAATACAGGAAGGAGTACACAATGGCATATACCAAGCTCATGATGAGCATGGACGGATCTAATCATGTGAACCAGATGTGTTCTCCCATTACTTTGAGTGATATAGATGGATCCCTCACTGTGAGCAACAAATCTTCTTCTTCAAAGAAGAAAATGTGGACAAAACTGATGCATTGCAAGTTTCTAGACTTGCTCCTCGAACAAGTCTATCTCGGACGGAAAGGTGAAGGTGGGTTTAAAAAAGAGGCATGGACTACGATAGAGAGGACATTCAATGCAATGATGAACTTGAATCTGTCACGAGACCATTTTAAGAATAAGCTGAAAACATGGAAAGTAGGATATAAAGTAATGAAGGACTTGAAAAATACAAGTGGGTTAGCTTGGAATGAAGAAACTCAAACTGTGGATGCTAAGGATTCAGTGTGGGATGACCTTTTGAAGGTAGGATGATCTTTGTACTCTTTTCATTGAAGAAATTTTCCCTTCTTATTTTAATAATGAAAAACTTACAACCTAATCCATCTATTAATGCTTACATTTAGAGGAGAGAATTCAAAAATGCAAAAATGTATAAGAGGTCACCTTTCCAATATTTCAATAAGTTGGCTATAATTTTCAGTAATGACATTGCTGAAGGGTTCGCATCTACAACGCCCCTTGATGTTGAAGAAGGGCACCCTATGAATGATGCATTTAACGTGCTTGATGAGGATGATACCAATTGTGGTACACTTCTTGACAGCCAACCAGATATTGATGAAGAGTTATATCATTCCAATCAGTCGAGTGCAAGTGCTAGAGGGACTCCTCCACCATCATCATCAAGGAGGGGAAAGAGGAAGAAGACATCTTTGGCTACATCATTGGATGTGATATGTGAAACTATGAAGGAACTGAAAGATGGCCTCGGTAAGCCTCAGATTGTAAAAGTGGATAAATCTGAAGATGATAATATTTTGACTGCTGCATATACTGCTCTCAAAGCTATCCCTGAACTGAATCAAGCAATTTTATTGAAAGCACATGATACCTTTGTGCTTCAACATGAAAGAGCCAAAGGGTTCTGGATGATGGATGAGGCGGAGAGAGTGGAGTGGATTGCAATGACATTTGGTACCATTTAGCTATTTCAGCTACTGACTGGATTGCAATGACTTATGTTGCATGATTACTCTATTCAATGGTTTTGCATTAATCTCTAATAGCACTAAACTAAAACTATATTGATCTCACATCACTATATTGGAACTCATTATTGAGCACATTTTGACTATTTAATTAGTGATCTCTCACAGCACTATACTAGAAGTCATTAGTGAGCATATAGTTACTATTTTGTTAAACAGATTCTAAACAAACTATTACAGCATGTATTGGATTGTTTTGCTAAACAGATTTGAACCATGATAAACTATGTATAGGTCAACTATGTATAGATAAAAGCCATGATTTTCATTGATCTTCCATGTATCCATACATAGTTTATGAGTTGGTTGCGTTTAATGGTATTGCATTGATCTGTACATAGTTTATGACCTCATAAGTATGTTGAATGATTTTGCATGGATCTATACATACTTGATATATCCATAGTTTAGTTTTTCATTTCATTGGAATGATTCACTTTGATTAATGGTATTGCATTGATCTCTCACAGCACTATACTGGAAGTCATTAGTGAGCATATATTTACTATTTTGTTAAATAGATTCTAAACAAGCTGTTACAGCATGTATTGGACTATTTTGCTAAACAGATTTGAACCATGATAAATTATGTATATGTCAACTATGTATAGATAAAAGCCATGATTGTCATTGATCTTCCATGTATCCATACATAGTTTATGAGTTGGTTGTGTTTAATGGTATTGCATTGATATGTACATAGTTTATGACCTCATAAGTATTTTGAATGATTTTGCATGGATCTATACATACTTGATATATCCATAGTTTAGTTGTTCATTTCATTGGCATGATTCACTTTGATTAATGGTATTGCATTGATCTCTCACAGCACTATACTAGAAGTCATTAGTTAGCATATATTTACTATTTTGTTAAACAAATTCTAAACAAACTGTTACAACATGTATTGGATTATTTTGTTAAATAGATTTGAATCATGATAAACTATGTATATGTCAACTATGTATAGATAAAAGCCATGATTGTCATTGATCTTCCATGTATCCATACATAGTTTATGAGTTGGCTATGTTTAATGGTATTGCATTGATCTGTACATAGTTTATGACCTCATAAGTATGTTGAATGATTTTGCATGGATCTATACATACTTGATATATCCATAGTTTAGTTGTTCATTTCATTGGCATGATTCACTTTGATTAATGGTATTGCATTGATCTCTCACAGCACTATATTGGAAGTCATTAGTGAGCATATATTTACTATTTTGTTAAACAGATTCTAAACAAACTGTTACAGCATATATTGTATTGTTTTGCTAAATAGATTTGAACCATGATAAACTATGTATAGGTCAACTATGTATAGATAAAAGCATATTGCCATGTTTAGCTATTATGATTGGCACTATGATATATAGAGGTAATCACATGAGCACATACTAGAATTCATTATTGAGCACATATTGACTATTTTGCTAAATAGATTTGACACAAATAGCCAAACACTGTTACAAAGTTTAGTTGTTCATTTCACTGGTATTGATCTCTCACAGCACCATACTAAAATATATTAGTGAGCACATATTGACTATTTTGCTAAATAGATTTGAAACAAATAGTTGCCACATCTATTGACTATGCTAAGCAGAAAGCAGATAGAAATAGAACCATGATAAGCTATGTATAGATAAAAGCTAGTGATATACTTGTAAATTTTATTACTGAGCACATATTGATTATGTCTAGATAAAAGCCATGATTGCCATTGATCTATACATAGTTTATGACTTGGCTCTACTTATATGGTATTGCATTCATCTCTCACAGCACTATACTAGAACTCATTACTGGCAAGAAACTATTACAAAGTTTAGTTGTCCATTTCACTAGTATTGATCTGTCACAGCACTATACTAAAATTCATTAGTGAGCACATATTGACTATTTTGCTAAACCATTCATTAAACCACACGAGTCCAAGTTCATTTAAGTATTATAAAAATTATTGGTTGCATTTAACTATAGCATTTTTCTATTAAATTTTAATTTTATAAACTAAAATAAATTATTGATTTAATATCAATTAATGCACATAAATATTTTAATTAAATAATTTATGACATCAAATATAGTAATGAAAATTAATATAATTATTTTATTTGTTTGAATTGGTATTTTAAAAAAAAAAAATCTAAAATATATTATTATTTAATATAATTATAATAGAAAATATTTTTGAAAATTAAACTAATTTAGAATTATTAGAAATGAGAAGAAATATTATAATTTATATTTTTTTAACTTTCTAGATTGTTAGCAATAGAAATACTATTATATACTAATATAAAATTATTTTTAAAATTATATAAGAGTCACAAGTGTCTAGATTTAACGATGTAGGGAGACATGTTAATAATCAAATAATCATGATGAATCAGTCTAACATATTTTTAATATACTATGTTGTGATATGATGATATATAATCAAATTTCAACATCATTCATTTTATTAATTCACAATTTCAATATTCATCAAACTAAAATACTTAGTCTTCCAACAATAAAAAAATATTCTCTACCATCAATTCTAGAATTATGTTCACCTATCTATTTTTTTAATTATTATCTATGCTTCAATTTTAATCATATATTCTAGTTCAATTTTGTGTGTGTGTGTGTGTGTGTGTGTGTGTGTGTAAATAAATACATATATATGTGTGTATATATACATATGTATATGTATACATATACATATATACATATATACATATGTATATGTATACATATACATATATACATATATACATATGTATATGTATACATATACATATATACATATATACATATGTATATGTATACATATACATATATACATATATATAAGAGTGTGTGTATATACACACAATTGAATTTAAGTTATTAAAATTAAACATAAATATGACTTCTCATAACACATTACACAACTCAATCACATTTAGTATACTGAATATAAAATTTAAATTCTAATCTCTCTCCCTCTCCTTATCTCTCTCTACATCTAACTACTTAATTGTATTGCTCTTCCTCTTCACCTCTATCTTCACTAAACTAAACGGGCTAATGGGAGGAACTTTGATGCTTTGTGTCTCAATGCAAAAGCTGTATTTTATTGACTATAAAAGGATTTGTTACTTTTTAATGTGCAAATATTATGAATACCCTATAATACCTTTCGAGGGTTAGTGGTTGATGTCACCATGTATATGACACTAATATTTGGTTATTTCAATCCTTGGATCTTGAGTTCAGTGCAAGTTTAACATGTGGCCTACAACATGAATTTCATCTAATTATTATGGCTTCTTTATTTTGTGGTATCCACATAGGTGGTATTGATAACTTAGTTTGTTTGGCATCCTATATATAATGATATCACCTTTCTTATAACATGTGTCAATTGTATTATATTTTTGCATAGTTGTCTGACCAATAAAAGGGTGTCTTTCCATATGTACTCTGTGTGTGTGTGTGTGTGTGTGTGTGTGTGTGTGTGTGTGTGTGTGTGTGTGTGTGTGTGTGTGTGTGTGTGTGTGTGTGTGTGTGTGTGTACTACCATCCAGATTGCAAGTTTAGAGGGCCGCGACCCATCAAAAGAGATGCAATATTATTACTATTAGTATTAGGATATAGTTCTTATTTGGTTAGTGATGTTTTAATCTAGTTATTAATTTTTTTTGTAAATAAGATAGAAGTGCCCATTTTATTAATTTTCAGAATAATTTACATAACCCCATTCAAGTGCAGGCACTGGGGGGAAAAGAATGGGGTTAAAAAAACCCATAGTGTAGCTTGAGATGGAAGTCCTATATATATATATATTCCCAAATTGGGACTTGCAGAGGGAATATCCCCTATCATATAAAATTTAATGATGGATTACATAATTTAGTAAAAAATTACAACAAATGTGACTAATGAAAAGTTATCCTAAAGAATAGAAGAAGCGCTCTTCCTTCTTGTAACATGTTTTAGATTAAGGAAAAATAACTTTCATAGAGAAAAATAACAACACAAACATAACTTTCATAGAGAAAAATGAGTTAGATTCATCCTTGAAAAATCCATCTTTTAGATTAAGGAAGGCGGCCATGGAAATCTCAAACCTAGACATGTTGAAATAAATCCTTATGAGGAACTTATAGAAGAGTCTTTCAACAAAATCTCAATGCATGCTAGAGCATTTGACATCTAAAATCTAAAATTGAGAACAACCGTGTTTCCAAATATATATGAAATATAAACCACAAATCCTTCTTAGTCAAGATTCCTGAAACAAAATCATTCTTTGAAAGGAAATTGGAAGCATAAATATCACAATATCAACACCAAACTAAAATAAAGGACCCTATCATACATGGAGTCAACCATGTTGGTGCTAGGCTATAGAAGCTTGGAAGCCAAACCCTATCTGGTTTAGTAGGAAAAAATCATACTAGGGTCATATAAATATTCCATAAATTACCTTTTCAAGAGGGCCCTTAAAGAAATTTATAAGGTGATTAACTAATTATTAATTCTCTAAAAGATGAGAACTAAAAGTAACAAGCATTTATATCTTATTTACGAAGGAAGATTCCATACAAAAGTTACTATGACCAAACCATTAATAAAGTGAAAAGAAATTATAAACATTTGGGTGATTTTATGGCATGCAACATTTTGGTGATTTTGTGGCATACAATGTTAAAATTTTGATATTGGCACATTAATATTACTTATTGATATTGATTATATGCAATGTTTTGGCAATTTTGTGACATAGTGTTGGAATTTGGATATTGGAACAATGATATTGGTTATTGGTATTGTGATCTTTGTTGGATGACATACTATGATCTTAATACATTGTGATCTTGGTTGGCTAACATACAATTATCTTTGATCTTGGCATTTGGCATACTAATCTTGACAGGCATTTTGTGGTGTATTGAGTCTTAAACAGGTTAAAATAACATTCCTGGCATAATGATTCTGAACAATATAACTAGCATAGTGGTTTTATTTCTATTATAGAGCTTTGACATATTTCTTAATACAATGAAGTTCTGGTATTCTTGTTTCCATTCAATGGTGCCTTAATTTTTCCATCAAGGACAAAGGGGGAGTTTGTTACCCTCTTTGTGTGTTTATCCTTGATGTTTATCCTTGATGACAAAAAGTGGACATGCTTCCATTTGGATATCATTATAGTGACATGGTGCACTTTGAAGACCTTTATATAGAGTTTGTTGATTTGGATGTTTATCTTTATTTATTACTGATAAATACACATGTTGAATTCTTCATGGCAATGATAGATAAATCAATCACTCTTGAAAGTCAGTTGGTTCATGGGTTCATTGGTATAGTTATATGGTGCATAAATATTTTGTTTTATCATGACTTATGGCAGCTTAAGTCATTGATATAAGTTGATAACATTGCCACATACATATTTACTCTTGTCAATCTAAACAAGTTTGATTGCACTAGGTTGCTTAAGGTGTTGAGAATATTCACATCTAATAAGCATCTTATGCATCTTGATTGATATTTAAAGTGCTAACCAAGCACTTATGGGATAATATTATATATTTAAATTACATACTAAGAGTTGTTAGGTTTCTACAAAGCACATTATGTGCTTGATAGCTTGTAAGATGGTGAATAGAAAAACTGTCAAATTGACACTTGATTTAAAGAAAAAGAAAATTTGTTTTGCATGCTAAGCACACCAAGTTTTAATAAGGTCAACAATTGTTAACTATGATGATTGTTGATTTTGAGACAAATTCCAAAAATGATTAAAATGGACTTCAATTAGTAAATGTTATGTTTTAGGGCATGATTAAAGCATTATAAGGTCAACACATTTATTTTTTGGTTTGTAACAACAAACCCTAGTGTCACCATGGTTAATCTTGAGACACTTGCAAGGATTTTCATAACTGGCTTCATATTGTGGTCTACGAGTATGCTAATTTTCATAACATATAGGCTCATGGTGGTTTTTTTTCTATGGTTATGGTTATACCTGAAATCATTCTCATCTATACAATTAATATTATTTTGTTTAGCTTTATTTTGAGGATGAAAGTTGTGATTAATACACTCTATTATAAGTTAATCATTTTTGTTTGTGAAATGAAAATGATGAAGGAATTTTTCAATGCAAAGGAAAATATATGTTCAACAAAATATTTCTATGGTTTAGCTATTTAAATATGTGGGTTTCATTTTCAGTGCTATATTTAAGCAATGGTTAAAAACCCTAACACAAGGGCTTGGTTTTGATGTGCAATAGTGTTGAACATTGTAACAATTATTTTACAACAAGCTTTATCGCGTTTTCAATTTTCTTAACCTTTTTTGGGATTAGGTATCCTAAAAGATTCTTTGAGTTTGTAAAGAAACATTTTTCATTAATCTCGCATATTCTAAATTTGGTCTTTATATAGATATGTAAACATACATGATGGCATAGTGTGTGTGTTTATATATGTATGTAAAGGAGAAAGCTTAAAGGAAATATAAATAAAATAGAGATTTAAAAATGGGGGTATTGTGAGACTATCATAACAAGCATTTTCTGTGGCCCATTCATGGGTGTGTTGGGGTTCATCCAATCTCGAAAAGGGAGAAGGTGTTTTGGTTACCTCTAGAGGAGGGATGGATCAAAATTAATTTTGATGGGGCCACAAGGGGCAACCCAGGTGTGTCAAGGTGTGGATGTGTGGCAAGAGATCATAAAGGCAATATATTTTCATTTACAGCCAAAAGACTGCCAGACAAAACAAATAATATTGCAGAATGTTTAGCTGCCAAGGAAGCTTTGGAATTAGGAGTAAAAATTGGAGGTCAACATATACATTTGGAAGGTGATTCAGAAAGCATCATCAATGGCATCAAGAAAGGAAAGATGGAAGCATGGTATTTGGATCAAAGGATATGAAAAATCAAGGAGTTGTTGTTGGACTTTGAGGACTTTAAAGTCTCTCACTATTACAAGGAAGCAAATAAAGTGGTGGATTAGCTAGCCAACTTAGGTGCCAATTCAACATTGGGTCCTCAAGATGTAATTTGTGAGGACTTCCACCACCTTAGAGAGTAAATTAAGAAAGGAGATTAGATGACCACTAGAGAAAATATCCCACTCATGGTACTACAATTTGATGTCTGAAACATTATGATTTAAACTCACGAGGACATTAACCACCCTAGGTAAGTAGGATTGATGATGATACCAAAGCATCCTTCATGCATGGAAAAGAAGAGTATGGTTGGCTTTGATACGTTTTCCAAAGTTTCCTGAGAGTTTCGAGGATGTTAAAATTTGGGCAGAAGTAAAGGAAAGGTCATTGTTTTTCACAGAGACAAAAATGGAAGCGAATTTTACTCTTGGTTCAGATTTACAAATTCAAACGTGTATGAAGGTCAGATTTCTCTTAGCGACTAAACCACATTTCTGTTATCAAGGATCCTAGATTTATGAAGAGTGTTTAGCAGCTTTTTGGACCAAAGTATTTGGACAATTTTTGGAAGAGATGGTCCAATTTGGACATGGCCTCTCTGTTTGTGCCATTGGCTCTATTGGTGGGGGGATCAAAAGATGAAGCTTGAAGGGTGATTTTTGCAAGCGTTGATAGGCAATGGCTATTGGGACTGGACGAAATCATTGAACGAGTGATTGTGGGGGTGGGAACTAAAATGGGCATCGAACCTTGGCGATTGATTGGCAGAGGGGATTCCTTTATCCAAGCCCTGGTGGTTTGGCCATCTTCAAACCCGCAAGGAGTACATATCCCAAAAGCTGTCGAGGGATGGAAATTGATCTTGGATTACATGACCAAGAACATTTGGAAGCCAAAGGAGGAGGTGCACAGTTTTATGAAGGCGATGGCGAGGAAAAGCACTCTGGCCCCTGGTCAAAAACTCTGCCATCAAATTGTGAAGAAATCTCAGCTGAAAGAAGGGGTGTCAACTACAAAGCAGATGTGAGTTGATGCTTCTTTGCTACCAGAGGAGGAAAAAAGAAAGGGAAAGAGACACAGGACGGGGAAGGGACTCTCAGTGGAGAATGATTGTGCTACTGCAACATTTACTCAGGAGGAAGCGACCAACTAGTTTAAGTTGTAGTTGTAGATGGAGGTGGTGGCACAAATTTTTGGGTTAAAGTCTAGCTAAAATATGAGCAGGTGTATGTAATTTTTTTGGAGTGTTAATACTCTCTTTTTTGTGGTATATTTACCTAATGATATATGTAGGGGGAAGGGTAGCTTTAAATGCAAGGCTTGATGCCATACTGATATAATGTACTCTCTTTTTCAATATTAATATAAAAATATATTACCAATCAAACAAAAAAATAAGCATTTTTTGTGACATGATTAATTATTTGCTGAAAAATACTCTTGTACGTTAATGGCATTACCTCGTAGTTAGATTTGGATTTATTGAATATCTTTTGTATCACTCAACAACTAGTAATTTCATAATTGTAAACATATAATGCATTTGGAAGATTATTAGTTATTGTTGTTAGACAAATTTAATCTACTAGTAGATAGGGGTCAATGATCCTTGAAGTTGCTACTTTAAAACATACATGTATCGAGTTGGTGATATTTGAATAAATAAAGGATATAGGTTCAAGTGGATTTTTCCTCCCTTGTATAAGGATTTTCTCACTTATGGAAATCATGAAGTCGTGTGCTTAAAATTTAGTCTCTCAATATGTTCTCCCATTTGTCCATTCTATTAGTGTATGCACTAATACTTATATACATTAATTGGTCATGAATATATGTTACATCTTGTTGTACATTATGTTGTATTCATTTGTTTTGAAATGTCATTACTTGTCAAGAATAAAACAACAAAGTTAATATAATGATTATTCATTATTCAATTGAATGGTCATAATATTCTTTGGAATAATAATGTCCTAAAAGTCATTGTTCCCTTCGGTTCACATTTTTCTCTTCTTTTTGAGATCTGTTTAGAAATTGGGGTTGGTGCTCCTTGAACTTGGTGCTTTAAAACATACATGTACCAAGTTGGTGATATTTGAATAAATAAAGGATACAAGTTCAAGTGGTTTTTTCCTCCCTTGTATAAGGGTTTTCTCACTTATGAAAATCATGAAGTTGTGAGCTTAAAATTTAGTCTCTCAATATGTTCTCTCATTTGTCCATTCTGTTAGTGTATGCACTAATACTTATATACATTAATTGGTCATGAATATATGTTACACCTTGTTGTACATTATGTTGTATTCGTTTGTTTTGAAATATCATTACTTGTCAAGAATAAAACAAAAAAGTTAATATAATGATTATTCATTATTTAATAGAATGGTCATAATATTCTTTGGAATAATAATGTCCTAAAAGTCATTGTTCCCTTCAGTTCACATTTTTCTTTTCTTTTTGAGCCCTGTTTAGAAATTGGTTTAAATAATACAAAGGGGGTTCTAAAGTTTGTAAAATTTCATTCTTGTTTCACTCTAATTCAGCCACCTCTATAATGCCCCCTTATCAAATCCACTCTTTAATTATTTTAGATTCCCACTAGGACTTTGAAATAAGGTATGTTTTGGACAATTTCAAATAAATTTTACACTTAAAAATATGAGGTAGATGTTCACTTCAAGGTACAAGTTCTTGGATAATGTATGTATATATGAGGAATAGTAACGAGGCAAAATATATTTATTAGTAGATGTTTCTCCTAAAAAAAAATCATTGCCTTCATATCTCATGTACAATATATTATAAGGTATAACTCACATCACCACTCCTTATGCTTGGATGACCACCTTTTTATTTGGTGTTGGCTAAGCTCCAGACAAAATTGTTGGGATATGAAGCTCAACCATCACTGATTGTTCATTCTCCCTCGATTCTTCATATTTATAAAGCTCTTTATAAAGATTGTGTGCAGCCCATGTAATATATCGTTTATCTAATTCAAGTAATTCCCTGTTGGAGTGTGGATGTAGGCAAGTCTTGTCAAACCATGATAAATCTTGTGTTCTTGTGTTTTGTCTTCATTGTTTACAATTATTCATTTCTTTGCTCATTTTTAATATTTACAATTGGTATCAGAGCCCAGGTTGAGGTTGTAGCAGGGATGGAAGAAAATGAAGTTGATTTCATCATCGACGAAATTCTTGGGAACTTGAACTCGATAGAAGATGAGGTTGTGCCTACTAAGAGTAGAAGAATCCACCATGTGCACTAGTGGGATGGATGGGAATATAAGCCTGAAGTTGAAGATATAAAAGCTCTTAAATCTAAGCTTAATGTGATTCTTGAGCGCATAGGCATGCATAAGAAAGTTGTCATGAAAGAATTGCATAAGCGAACAAGAGAAGATAAGATTGGGGAGTCTGTAAAATGTTTGGTGATGGAATATTATAAAATGGTTTCTCTTATCTCTAGTTCCAACCTCAAAGATACAAATAATTTTGCATCAAGAGTTCATAAGATGTTGCAACTAGAGCACTTTGAAGAGCATGGTGAAGTTTCCAATAGAAGAAGGTGAAGGACAAATGGAAATCCTATTGTGAAAGAAGGTGAAGTGAGAGATGAAGGAGGGTACATGGTTGGCATGATGGAAGACACAGTTGAGAGAAAGACATATGTATTGACCAAGAAGAAGGTTAGGAGGTCAAAGTTCTTCCTCATTCTACAGATAAGGAGATGTATAGCTGGTTGATTTCATCTTTCGAAGATGAAAGAAGTCAAAAAGAACAAAAAGTGGGATCTCTCAAGAAATTTATAGGTGAGAGTGCATAGTACACAGACTCTGGTTTTGGAGTCCATAAGACACATGGAGGTGTGACCCCAAAATTGGGGATTTTGAACTATAGTTACAATGACCATGATTTGAAAATTTTGGCAGCCAAAACCATTGTTCCCTGCACCCATGCTAGTCCCCTACATGGAGAACGATCCAGGGAGGATCCAGAAAGATTGCAACCTCCATTTAATGCTGCCAAGTTTCTTGTAGAGTAGAGAAACCATAACCATTGCATTAGCAACAGAAGAGGCTTTAACTCTAATGATAGAATGCTTGGAAATGATGAGTCTTTGTACCATTTCATTGGAGATTTGACTGTAGGGAAGCCATGGGAGGTTGTAGAAGACCAAGATGCTCTGCTTCGGCAAAGGGATGTGCTTGGTCTTGGAAAAGTTGATGCAGTGGAAACAACAAGAAGGAATCATGGATGGCTCGAGGGAAGAGCTGAAATTGGAAAATCATAGAAATTTCAAGAAAGATAGTGTTCTGGCCTGTCGGCGATCAATTTGCGTTATACCAATTGGGATGCTCAAAGTGGTGAACAACCTATTCGATGAGATGTTTGACACAAAAGAAGATAACCCATTAGGGATAATAGGTGAAGCTCAGTTAGATGGCAGTGGGAAGAAATATGGCTTTGAAGATATTTATAATTTTGATTTCATGTGGAGAATACTCATCTATAGTGTGTTGGAGCAAAGTTTGGCAATCTTGAGATCATCTTGATGCGTTATTGCTTTCTAAAATTTGAAATGGGAAGCAGGGATGGTAATCCACATGGGTGTACTAGTTGGACTTCACGAGGGAGTTTGTTGAGATATGAAGCCCAATTGTCACTAACTGTTTATTCTCCCTTGACTCTTCGTATCCATAAAGTTATTTATAAAGATTGTGTACAGTCCATATAATATATCCTTTAACTAATACAAGTAATTCCCTGTTGGAGTATGGATGTAGGTAAAACTCTTCGTATCCATAAAGCTCTTTATAAAGGTTGTGTACATCCCATATATTATATCCTTTAACTAATACAAGTAATTCCCTGTTGGAGTGTAGACATAGGCAAGTTTTGTTGAACCATGATAAATCTTACAGTGTTCTTGTGTTTTTTCTTCTTCGATTACAATTATTCATTTCTTTGCTCATTTTTAATATTTACAAAAATGCACCAAAGACAACAACAAAATATAAGTCAAATCTAATTATTTCCAGATTCACAAAAACACAGTGATTTCTTCTCAAATTTATTATTGTTTTCGATAACAAAATATGTAGATCATAAAGAACAAATGCTGAAATTTTCAAAAAAGTCTATGATGTTCTTGATTTTTTTAATTTTGATCAATAATGCACTTGAGCTTAGCCGCGTCCTTTTATTTTTATCTCCTCCTAGATTATATATGGTTAATTTTTATCAATTTAGCTCATTCACTAGAACCCAATTATAGATGTGACTTGCAATTTTAATGGCCTTGCAGACTCAGCACTGTATTGTTCTTGGTCTTTCCTATTCGTTGCATACTCCAATACCCTATTTCCGTGTTAAATAGTCGATATGCCAAGTTATGTGGGAACATGCCCAAATCTTGATGTCTCAATTTTTTTCCCTCTACCGATTCCAAAGGACGATGGGATTAACAACACAGTCAATGTCTAAGACGACAGACGATCAATAAAATAAATGTTGCACTAAATGATGGAAATAATCATGCCACCATCATGCAATTACATCGTCAAAATTCAAGTTTAAAATTTAGAAGAAATTCAATGGCAGCCTAAAGATAATTGCCATTCATTGTCCTCTACTCCCACAGTCCAATAATTCTGACTTAGAATACCCTGTTAATGGATATCCCAACCTGAGAATGTTTTCGTTAAGGCAGAGAACTAATGTTTTCACTAATCTCCTTTCTATTTATTTTTTATTTTATGAGTAATAGGTTAGATTTAAATATTAATCACCAGATGCTAATTGCTAATTGCTAATTTCTAATTGGTCCATAAGAATTTTGCTGTGGTTTTATTGATTTTTAATGGAGATTTTTGGAAAAGACTGACAGATAAGATTTATTTATTATCCATCTGAAATGTTGGAGAAAAAAATTAGTGGAATAAATTAATAGCAATAAAAGGGACACTGACATAGTTTGTTAACTTCATATTGTAAGTAAAGGGAAACAAAGACATGAGTAGAAGATTTTGAATAGCTTTGATAGTGTGCATACAACAAACCATTGGGTGTCCATTCTTTCTGAATTACATCTATCAATAATACGAATGGAAACTTCAAATCTTGTGCCTATTCTCTTTTTATTTTGTACACCCTTGTTTTATGTGATGGACTGGATTCCAAAGTCAATTGCAATCTGATTAACGAAAACAACTTTTGCTTCTTCTTCTTTTTTTTCTCTTTTTGGTATTATTTACGGAAAACACTTGGGAAGAGGCTGGCATCTGTTAAGTTAAAAATTTAAATGTCTTCCATTGGTATTATTTAATTAAATAAAATTATACTTTCTTATATATTTTCATTTGAATTTTTTAAATAATTGTTTAATTTAATAGCATTTCATATATCATCTGCCAAGATTTAGTAATTTAAGTTCAACACATTTTAAGGTGGTGGTAACTATTGTTGGAAAATATTCACACAATTGAATCTTTTTATTTTTATAAAAAAAATCTTGTCATTCTTTTTTAAAAATAATCTAGTTCACCTCACCATGTTCTCACAATTTAAAAATATTTTTAAAAAAAACTATATATATATACTACATAGTTTAAATTATAGAAACAATACATATTAACAAGGAGTATTGAGAAGTTTAGTTTTTAATAAAATTTATTTATAATTTTATAAAAAAATTACATTACTAAATTTATTATTCATATCATGCAAACAATTTAAAAATTGATTTAATTTAATGTGTAAAGGTTTTAAATATAATTAATAAATACAAAAGAATAATCATATTATATGTTGTATACATGTTGGAGGAGAGTTTTGGATCTACTTTTCCAAAAGGCATGCTCGTCAAGAACTCTTGTTTGTAGTATATTAAACTTTGTAACATTACTATCTTATATTTTAAAAATAATAACCTAATGCTTATGTGTAATGTAGGATAGTTTAAACATCATATGCTAAGGCTTGATTCCTACGCTTAAAATGTTAGATAGTATATTTAAGGATGGTGGGAAATTAAAGACAATTTTTAAATTGTATTAGAGAAGATTGCTTATAATGTAAGAGATCAATTATATTGATTAAAATTATTTAAAATTATATCTTAATTTTTTTACATTAATGCATTTATTTGTTTAAAAAAAATACATTTTAGGTCCAATATTAAAATTAATTTAGAAATCAAAATTTGAAATTGATTGTAAAAATGTAATTATTTAAATTTATGTAATAAATAAGAGATTTACTATTGTGTGTGATTTAGATTTACATATTAATTGTATACTTTCTATTTTTTGTAAATGATATGATTTAGATTGTATTTAAGCTAGAGTGGTAATGAAGCAAAAAAAAAAAAGTAAATATAATGTAATAAAGTATTATTTATGAAAAAAGTAATTGAGATAGATCTAGTTGAAACTTTTTTATATGCATTTAAAAGAACAAATATTCTTGATGAACCTCCACAATAATAATGGAAAATGGTGTTTGTGGGTTGTTTGAAATGGAAACATATGTGGAACAATCAAAGAAATTGGCTCAGCCTAGGAAGATATAAAATAACCAAGTGGTGAGAAATCTACTTACATGTGCCAGGTGTGTTGTGGAAGTATAGAATTGAGTGAGATAGGGAATAGTTGCAAAAAATTTCCCCTCTCAAGCCCAATATGTGTTTGTAGATGTAGAGTTCTTACACAGGATCGAAGTGCATTTAAAAGTAAGGGATAGTTTTGACCATAGTTAACATGTGAAGCCCCAAGATATGTTGATTTTTGCCCAGACTTCATCTTCTTTGACTCGTCTTGTTCATCTTCACCACTTCCTCTTGCCAGGACAATCCAGAAGGTCATGCCAACAAGATCACTTTGAATAATCTTGAAATACTATTAAAAAAATTACATCAACGAGAAAAATTTGCAAAGTGTTCAGAAAGAAGCAACGCAACACCAACACATGATGGATGTGTTGATAGACACCTACTTCACTTTACAACAAGAAATAAAATATGATGAGTATTACAATACCAACACACGATGGTGTGTTGATAGACACCTGCTGCACTTTACAATGAGAAATAAAATATGATGAGTATTGCAAATTGAGGAGTTCCACAATCCTAAAACATATGTTTCTTACCTTCTTGGAAGATGTTTGGAAAATAACATCCAAATAGCCCTTTTTTGTAGCTACCTGAATAGTTGATATAATGATCAAATATTTTTTTGATTGTAGTCAAGATGCAAAAAAAAAAAAAAAAAGTTAGAAAAATAAAAAATGAGTAGAATGTGATCATTGTTTTGCATGTAGATAGTACATTTAAATATTTATGTACTAATCAAAGAAGTAAGCTATCATTATTGAAATAAGATAAATGTGCATTGTTGAAAAGTTTTTGTTGTATTATTGCAAAAATAAAAGTCTTTCAAAATCTCAAAACCATTATAATGTATAATGTGTCCAGGGTATATTTTAAGAAACCCCCCTTTTGGAAAATGTGTGAAAATCTAGCCAAAGGATCTTAGTGGCAATTTTTTTTGGCTTTATAGAGTAAACATAATAATCTCCATTGGTGAATCATTCATAGTGTCTCAAACAATGTGAAAATCCACGGTGAATTGTGTTGTGTTTTAAACCACAAAAAAGTATGTAATGGAAAATTTAAAAAAAACATAGTAAACTATTAATTTTGTGGACGAATTATTGCATTGTACTTGATAGAACATTGGTGAATAATTTGATGTTCAAAGTTAAGCATTAATTTTGTGGGCAAATTAATATTTTTGAATTGAGCAGAAAGAGCAAACAAGATTACATTATCTTTTGACCATATTATCGATTGAGTTTACATAGTTATACATAGACATATACAAAAATTTACTAAACATTTAACTTCATCTATGTTCTCATTCTAAAACCCTATTTCTAGAGACAATAGCAGTCCATCCCTAGGGCCTAGATTAACAATTGTGACCAAGGTTGGAGACCTTACAACAACTGAGATCACAGTAATAGGTTATGCTCTGTCTTCTCTAATCATGTCACAATATCTCCTTAACACTTGCTCAAATGTTGGAGGAATAGCTAGCATGTTTTCAGAAATGTATCCAAACATTACTTCACTTTTCAACACAATGGTGGCTCCTTCCTACAACTCCTTGAATTTTCTTTCATCCACCCTAAGAACAGGAATAACCAATGTAGAGATGTTAGAATATTTGAGTCTCATAAGATAAAGTGACTCAATAAGATTCCTATCAATACCAACAAAAATGTCATCATTTCTTTTCTTCCACAAAAGTCATAATATTTCAACTACTATCACAGACCTAAAAGAATTACAGTTATTCTTGATAGTCCCTTATTTTCTTAATATGATAATGATTAGGTTGAAGTTATGATGCATTTGAAACCCAAATATAGCCTAAATTTCTTTAGCAAACATGCATTCAAAGAAGATGTGTAATGTAGTCTTTGGTTTCCTACAAGATGAGCAGAAGTTATATTCCTTGTTTGGCATAAGTATAGGTAGCTTGTGCAAAAGGAGGCACCATAGGAAGCATATTTTCTTAAATTCAATCACAATGGGTTTGTGCCATAGATCATATAGAATGGTCTCCCATTCTTTATTGGTGAAAGCAACATTCCAACAGTTGTTTAGATGGAAAGCATCAATGCTACCACAAATAATGGGCTTCGGTCTACTTTTACTAGCTGACCAAATTCTCCTAAATTTTTGAAGGGCAAGTTGATAAGCATCGAGAATCTATACTTAGGTTTGTCTCTTTGTGGATCAAGACCAAAAGAAACTGTATTTAAATCAAGAAACCCACTAAATATTGAGGGTTTGGAAGAATTCAACTCTTACTTATGGATGTACAAATTTTGCTTACAAGGCGTCCAGTTTCACCTAAAGTTGCAGCCTCCAAACTAGAAGTCAAGGAAAAATTCCTAACTTTCTTGCCAGGCATAGGTCCATTTTTAGGGTTGATAATAGGGCATTCTTTCTTTCTATGCCTCTCCTTTTTTCACATGAAACATTCATTAAGCCCACCAAAAAAGGTAACAGGGCATGCAAATTAGCATCCTTCTATTTCTAATAAAATTGTATCGGGGATTCAATACTCAGATTAATAGTAACTAAAACCCTAGCATTAGAGTGAGTGAGAAAGTTAGTAGTGTGATCAACTCTAATAACAGACTCGATGGGAGAAAAGGCTTGAGGAATGAAATTCCATAAGAAAGGGACAATACCATCCAATTTAATCCATCTAGGGAACAATAGTGCCATGACTTTATCAAGAATGACAGAATCAATTATCCAATAATTCCTACTTACCACTTCCTTTTGATGGTTAGGGTTTTTTAACAAAATGAAAAAGAAGCCTTTTTGAACCATGTGAAATAATGAAATATGAAATCCATATTATTTTTTTCACACATTAAGAAGCCAAACATTCAAAAACTTTTGGATGGGATGGAATTTAGATTTTGGGCTACCAAGAATATAGTTGTATCTTTTACCCTATTTTTTTCAGTTTCTATTGCTATTGACATTTGTGCATTCGGCTTGATAACAAAAGGATGGTACTAGAAACCTTACCTCCCTCCTCCTACAGTCGAACTATTTCTGATTGATGATGCCTGAAGAAGCATGCACCAACTGGGATGGGTAGAAAACCTTCAACAATGTCCTTGAAAGTCCAAAATCTAGAATCTAGTCCTAATTCATCTATGTCCTATCTTGGGAATCTTCATTTTTACTTAACCTGTGATCCCACAAAAAGCCAAAAATACTAAGCAATAAATGTAGTAAGAGAAATAAATTACACCAGTAGCGATAGTATTATCGGCAAGAAAATATCTATTGCTATTATTATTTTAAAATGGTATCGATTCCCTATCGAATCATCGATATGTGTTTCACCGATCCTTCATCGGAGTATAGCATCGATGAAGCATCTTATCTTCTATGTTGATCCCCGATGGAGATATCGTCAAAACATATAGTGATATCAAAATAGTTGAACTAAGGACTTTCAAAATGCTTACAAAGAATTATACTGACTCCCGATGAAGTTAACAGGCAGATCATTATAGATAAAACTGGTCAAGTGATATTCAAAAGATATCGAGATAGACCATACTGATAGTATTATCGACATGATAACAAATAGTGATATTGATACCCGATCGACTTATTGATATAAGTGTCATTGATATCGGTCATCTGTTTATAGCATCGATGAAGCACGTTATCTACTATGTCTATCATTGATTGAGGTAATGCCAAAACATGCAACAATATCAAAATAGTCAGACTAACTAAGGGCTTTAGAAATGACTAGAAGATGTTATACTGATTCTCGATGAATTGATTGGGTATAGTGTTACCAATAAATATTGGCTGAGTGATGTTCATATGTTAGCAGAATAGGTCATAGCAATAGGATTATCAGTGTGAGAACAAATAGAGATGTTTTAAGTATATAGTAATATCGATATTTGATTGAGTAATTGATATGTGTTACACCAATATAGCCCATCAGAGTATGGCATGATATGATATGATATGATATATTTTAATGACGACCACGAGACTAAAGTAGTCTATGGTACCCATGCAGGAGTGGAACTAGTCAATTGTAAAGTTTTGGTTAACTTGTCTCTCCTTCTCTAAAGTTTGGTAATCAAATCCGTTGCTCTTTTCACTTGATCTTCCTCGAATAAATAGTTGAAGTCCTTGTTCTACAGTATTTTTATATAACCAGATCTGATGTCATTGTAAGCCAGGCAGTCTTTGACAAAGTGCTGCTCTGTCTCAACTATTCCCATATTACAAAATAAACATGTTATGTCTGCCCACTCTTCCTTTGGAACTTGCCACCGACCAGTTTCACATCGCAACTGATGTGAACTAGTTCAAAGTTGTGCCATCAACATTTTTGCTTTCCAGTTAATAGGTGCTCTTATATAGGCCTTTTCATCATGACTAGAAGTGGGATTAAATTCTTTAATGTAATAAGATTTTTTCCGCCCTATGCGTCTTGTCCACAGAATGTTGCGAAATTTTTCATTGACAAACTTTTTTATTTCTATAATGTTATCCAGGCAAGTTTGGATGTTGATATCTCATTTTCACATCCATTTGTCATTTTGCTTCATCCATGTGCTTTTCCGCCTCACAAGTTTTTCCTTTATGATCAACTTGGGCCAACGATGTGTTTCCAGCCCTTGGGTTTTCTTTAAGTAGCTTATCATCCGGACCAAAGCAACGGCTTCTAATGGAAAGGAACTCACCTCTGCCAAAATGATCTCATACGGAACTGTGGTCTTGACTTTAAGATTGCATGTGATGAGTGTTTTTGAATTCTTTCTACTTGCCCCCATTTCTGTTCGGACATACTACCTCCCCACACTTCACATCCATATAGAATAACCAGAGTGACTAGCAAACCAAAAAGAGTTTTCATGGTCATCCAATCACATAATTTTGCGTTCCTACACTTGTTTTGTAAAGAATATAACGCCTTCCAGCCCTCTTGGATTCTTTTTTATCTGCAAGTATCCCAATTGAGTTTGTTATGAAAATCGATGCCCAAGTATTTGTACTCTTCCACAATCTCAAGTGGTCTATTTTCAAATAGAAACTCGTCTTGTATGCTCCTATTCTTCTTCAGCGAGAAGATCATAATTTTGGTTTTCCTAGTGTTAACTTGCATTCCTACTTCATGACAAAAAAATTTTAGTGCTGTCAAGTGCTCTTTCAAACCTTTAGCTGTTCTAGCAAGAATTATGAGATCATCTGCATATAAGAGCAATCTTATCACAAAGTGGGTCAGCTTCACCTCCTCACCATTGGTCTTGTTTATCCACTCTTCTAACTTGTCAATATAGAGCCCGAACAATGTTGGAGATAGCAGACACCCTTGCTTAAACCCTATGTTGCTGTCAAAATTTTTTGATAGCCCTTCTGTCGTTCTGATTTTAGCTTTGACCTGCTCATATAATCTGTAAACCGCTGACCTTAGTTTTTTAGGAACTTCCGACTCTTCCATTCTGTCCCATAATTTATTACGTGGCACTGCATCAATGAAGCATCTTGTCTTCTATGTCAATCCATGATGGAGACATGGCTAAACAATACATCGATATGAAAATAGTCAAACTAAGGACTTTGCAAATGCCTACAAGAAGTTATACTGATTCTCGATGAAATTATTGGGAAGCTCTTTGCCAATAAAACTTAACAAAGTGATGCTCAAATGTTATCGGTATAGATCATATCGATAGCGAAGTGATGCGCAAATGATATCAGTATAGTCGTCATCGGAGTATAGCATCGATGAAGCACATTATCAACCATGCCAATCTCCAATTGAGCTACCACCAAAACATACAAAAATATAAAAATAGTAGAACTAAGGGCTTCAAAATTTACTGCAAGACATTATATTGTTTCTCAATGAATTCATCGAAAAAAAGTGTTACCGAGAAATCTTGGGAAACATAATTTAAACTGTTATTAGGAGAGTTCATAGTGATAGTATTATCATTCTGGCGACAACTATCGATATAGTTATTGTATAGCTTTATCAATACTCGATCGATATATCGATATGTGTTTCATCGATACAATTCATTGGCGTAAGCTATTACATTTATCAAGCCCATTATCGTCTATGTCAATCCCCGATGAAGATATATCCAAGGCTCAAAGCATACACCGAATTATTTCTTTAACAATCAAACTAAGGACTTCAGAAATGCATACAATAAGTACACTCAATTGTGATAAAGTTCATCATTGTAGTATATTTACACTCAATTGTGATAAAGTTCATCATTGTAGTATATATTGATCATTGAAATATACAAATATCGTTAGATAGAAATATTTAGGCCTATACCGATACCCAATGAGAATATTCATATATTATATGGTGGTAGTTAGAGATGTACAAAGGCCATCAAAGGGATGTATATCGATAGAGAACTCGTTGTTGTATTTGATTCAAATTCCAAGTCTAATTAGTATTTTTAAGGAAAACATTAAATGCAGAGGAAGATAATAAATGCACATTGCAGACGAAGTGGACTAATTCACTTAGATTGTAAAGTGGCTAGCAGATGCAAGTGCAAACAATAGGGCCAAACAATCTTACAAAATGAAAAAATTACATAAGAATGGAGCCATCTTCATCATCTAGTAAGAGGAAAGCTACAAAGAATATTGAATCGAAAGGAAAGAAATAGAAAGTAAAGGATGAGAAAGATTCCAGGAAGCTAAACTAAGGTCTAATTGACCAATTCAACTCCCAGGGCCCAGCTAAAGGCACTCAAAGATAAATTTTCCTGACAGAGATAAGTTAGAGGATAAATTTAAAAAGTAGGTGATGTGCGGACAAGGCTCCGGAGTTATGAGCTCTTTCTCTTCCATTACCTACAGAGAAATAAGGAAACCCCCTCATGCAATCCCTAGAAGACAAATTTAGGTAAATTCATTGTGTCAAATTTGTTTGTGAATGTTAATTTGCTGGAATTATTGATTGATAATTATAAGCAGGAAGAAAGATGTATCTATGATGGATTTGGAGAAGTGTTTATGACTATCTCAGTGAAAGCCATTGAAGAAGTGTTCAAACTACAACTGGGGTTTAACAAAAGAATTTCCTTCACTAAACTAAAGAATAAATATTTTGCAAATGATATTTCTCATAATGCATGGAAAATAGCTCTACATAAGAAGGAGAAGATTATGTTAACAAATGAAGATGACCCTCCTTTTAGTATCAATTTTATTCAGAACTTACCTCCAGATCACATACATGTCATTGGACAGGTAGGAGGATTTGAAGTTCCAGATTTAATGAGTGAGGGCCCTATGGTCCTAGTTGCAAATGTACAAATGTTTGAAACAAAGGCATATAACTATGAAATATATATTGTAGAAAATATTAATGATTGTTTTATCAATTTTAATGATATTGTTTTATCAATTTTAATGATAGTGAAAATCATATTTTCAGGCATTGTTCACTATTAATGCATATGATATTATTTTCTGGTCAACAGAAGGGTATTTGGCCAAAAGATTTGAGGCTAAATTTACAAAACAAGGATGGAGAAGACTAGTTTGTGCATCTTTGGACCTTGATTTGGGATTCTAGCTATAAATCTTTAGATTACGTAAAGTTTGAAAAATTAATTGTTCATCCTTTGTATCACATGTTCAAATTTCCAGTCCACCGATCCATTTCTTTGAGATTAAAATATTTTTGAGATGTGATTTTGGTCTAGCGAAGGTTGTCAAGCATAACTAGGGGGATTGGTATGTATGAAATGAATTCACTTATTTTAGAGTTTGTATATTCGAGGATGCACCATACAGACTCCCTAAATCTATGCCAAATAGAATTGCATACCTAGAAATTTCTAGGCAGATGAGTATTTCAAGTAAGAAGCATTTTGCAGGCACAAAAGGCAAACAATCATTTCTCCCAAGGATTCTCATTTTTGGAGACTTTACCATTGTTTCATCAAAAGAATATGAAGTACTAGATAGAAAATTTGAGGAGGAATATCACATGTTACATCATTTTCCTAGAAACAAGTATGACCCAAAGGGATATATACATACACATAGAAAATCACAACGTTTGGGAGATTACCTCCATGAAGCCATTAAAACTAAAGATTTATTCACAAACTTCAAAGAAGTTGAAGCCCTGAAAGTAATTGATGAATACAATATAAAATTAATGGAAGAAAAGGCAAGAATTAGCACAGTTTGCTGCAAGAGCCCATGATTCAGAGGAAGAGATGATTGATGATGTCATCTCAAAGGGTTTGTGCAATTGAACTAGTAGAGGAGGAGCTTGATAAAGATGAGGTAATTGCTACTAAATTGAATGTTCATTGAGATACCAGGTTAGAAGAATACAACTCTTTTATCTCTAATGATAAATTTATAAAATCCAAGGAATTTTCTACCTTTTTGTATGATTTCATAAGGAGAAAGCTCAAAGAATCTATCCCAACCATAACCCTAGAAAATGAAGAAGCATTATTGCTAAAGATTAGGGAGTATATCAAGGTAGAGATGGATGTCATGACTCTAGAGAGGGGGAAGCAATTATAGGTGGAAGTAGGTGTCATCTTGTTTCTAGGTTGGGACCTAAGTGTCTCTTTCATCTTTGATAGAATGCTCAAATCTGAGAACAAGGAATTCAAGTTGGGCGTATGAGGGGTAAATGATATTTTCATTGGGTCAAGATTTATATCGGAAGAACAGACCATGTTGTTATAGGCCTTGTAACCCCCGCATAAGAGGGTCTCAAATAATTGATGTAGAACATGTTGAAGTTGATCAAAGATCAACCCCATAGCTCCCAAGAATCACTTGCATGCAAACACTTGTCACAGAAAGAGAGAAGCAAAAGCTATAGAGGTTGGAATTCTTAGATCCACAAATGAGATATTCTTGATGAGAAAAAAGAGAAATTACTATTATCAAAATTGAATGAATAAATTACAAAGAAATCAATCCTTATAAAAGGAGATCAAAACCCTAATTGGTAAAACCTAGGTTGCATGATAATAATTAATAAAAGAATTGATTATTATATACCCAAAGTTTAGCTTAAGTAAACTAGAGATAATAAGTGACTTAATAATTAAATCAATTTGATTTAAGTAATAAGAAAATACTTTATTACTCTAATACACCCCCTTTAGTTAAACTCAGGGAGTAGCTAAAAACCTAGAAACTGCTACTAAAAGTAAATTAGGGTCCTGGCAACAAGGCCTGATAGGGTACCCAAGCACAACCAAATCTTTGAAAAGAGGAGAAATAGAGAAAACCACATGGAAAAATCCTACTTCAAAAAGAGATGGAAAGAATGTTGAAAGAACTAGTGAAGGACTAAAGAAGCCTCCAAACTAGGGAATGTCCAAGAAGATAGGAACAAAAAATGATCATGAAGAACACCACTAAAGCATGAAGCTGCAAACACTCCCAAACTATTAAGTTGAAGAACCTTCACTGTATAAAACATGACTAGGTAGAGAAGACTAAGTCTGTAAAGTTGATCAACCAAAGATGGAAAGTATCTTCATGACCTCCAAAAACAAGAATGAAAGAATGTATATGTATTAAATGATCCATCTCACTGAAATGCATAGATATCCAGCCACTGGAATCGCCCAGTACATAGGATCAAATACTGAATACATAGCTTACTCCATTGAACCAATAAAGAAATAGAACCAACATAAGCCTTCGATAATGCTGGGAGGTAAGACATGAACACTGAAATTGAATGCAATCTCCTATAGAAAAAAGAACCAAGAACATCAAGAGTGTAAAAGAAGTACAACCACCTATAATGACACATGTCATCGACACATCATGAGGCCAATGTTGTGGAAGGAACACTCACTTTACAAAGGAAGATGATGAATATGGCCAACATGAAACCCCACAAAGCACTTTATAATGTAGTGCGAGTACAACAAAACAAAAAGATGTGCAAGATCCCAAAATGCAATAGAGTGGCACTTTATCTCAATGAGTTTGCAAAAATACTAGTACAACAGGATATCAACGAAGATCAAAAGCACATAAGGCTAATACAAGAGATAGTATAACCCGTGAAAAATTATCTGAAGAAACAAAATTGATCTTTAGACCTAAAACAACCAAAATATCCACCAAAATGCTAAAAAGCTTAAAGCTAAATGAGACGTGCCTAGAGCAAAATGTGAAAAAAAAAAAAAAAAAACGTCTCAAGATATGTCTCTCAGAGTGCAAAATAGAACTCCTGACTTTGACAGCAAAAACCATAAAAAAAAAAAAAAAAAAAAAGCACCAAAACTAAAACTAACCTACACCACTGGAATGGGCTCAGAACGAGCTTTCCAGTGATATCTTCTATGCTAAAAATGGAGACCGGATGAGCATGGCTAGAAAACCCCATGCAGGTAAAAAAAGAGTTGGAAGGGAAAAAGTAAAAATCAAATTACTGCCTCAACATCAATGCCAACTGCATTGGTATTCATGCAAACAAATCTTGATTTGTGTACCAAAAATCTCAAATTTTGTGCTAAAATCTCAAATTTTGTGCAAAAAAATCTCGATTTATGTGCAAAAAAGCCTCAATTTCTGTGCCAAAAATCACAAAATAGCCACCTCGGGAAACATACCCAATCTGGGAGAAATTTTTTTGGCTCAAATTCTAACTGTGTCCAAATTGGACAAGTTTTATATGAAAATAGGAATTTTTGAATGCTCTGAGCTTAATGGTGGTGTTTGTTTGGGCTCAAAGTAACCCAAGAATAAGTGACCCCCCATATTCAATACAAAAAAACTCTAGAAAATGAAACCCTATAAAAGAAAAAAATATTGATCTAAAAGCCAAGCCAACTTCTCATAAATAGAACAAAGGCATCAAGATTTGGAACTCTGATACCATGTTGAAGTTGATGAAAGATCAACCCCACAGCTCTCAAGAGTCACCTGTAAGCATACACCTATCACAGAAAGAGAGAAGCAAAAACTATGGAGGTTGGAATTCTTAGATCTGCGGATGAGACATTCTTGATGAGCAAAAAGAGAATTGTCTATTATCAAAAGTGAATGAATAAATTACAAAGAGATCAATCCTTATAAAAGGAGATCAAAATCTTAACTGGTAAAACCTAGGTTGCATGATAATAATTAATAAAAGAATTAATTATTATATGCCCAAAGTTTAGCTTAAGTAAACTAGAGATAATAAGTGACTTAATAATTAAATCAATTTGATTTAATTAATAAGAAAATACTTTATTACTCTAGTAGAACACGCATTTGGTCATATGATGAGGCTAAAAGTTGGATAGGTTGATCATGTTGCATCAGCACAAGTTGGGGTTGATTTTTCAAGATTCAATGAGTCACAGACTATAAGGACTATAAGGAAAAGAGATCAATACAAGGCAATGTATGAGGACATTTTCAAAAAAAAGTGGACAGCCAGTCCCAATTGTATTGGCCCCTGATGAAAATGAAAAATGGAAGAAGAAAAGTCATAAACTGCAAGAAGAAACTAAGAAATTGATAAAGCAAGTGCAACTAGTTTGAGTTGAGCTGCCAATGTCTTCCTAGCGAAGAGGTTTGAGAACATGAAAATACATTTGAATTCTCTTTGGGAATCATATACTAAGAATTATGATAATATTTTATGTCAGGAATGGCTTAAGAAGAGAGTAAATATGAAATTGGATTATAGTGTGAATGGTTGTGATGGCCAAACTAAAGCAATAAAAAGATTGATTAATGCTCACGAGGACTTTAGAAAATATTTGAAGGTTGAATTTGAAGGGTTTAGAGAGCCCATCAAGAAAGGCCCCCACCATTGATGATTAAGAACAGAGAGATGTATGATAACCACCTATGGATCACTGAATGCCAAAAGTTTCTTGGTAATGCCTTTGTTGCTACCTAAATTGGTCGTTTTGAACTAAAGGGAGCATGGAGCATATGGAATGATTTGTTGCACTGGAGGTTCTAATCTGAAACATTGTGGAAGATTAAAATACGTGTGCATCACTCGAGTACCTTGACCATGTGGTTGCATGTTCAATATTTCTAGGAGATTAATTTCTCCATATGTCTAATTTGTTTTATAACAAACTAGCCAAAAAAATTCATATTCTTATGTTAAGTTCCATAGTTATAACTTGTATTTTATGAAGGGTTGCACCACTTTCATTTTGTAACTAATTCTTGTCCTATAAATTGAGGAATTTAAGAAAATAGAAAAAGAACTCTCTTTTATATAGACAATGCATACACCAAAAGTGTTAAACAATTGATTACATTTTTTAAAGCAATACAAAGATCATGCTTTCAATTTCTTCAAACTTCAATTCTTCCTAACTTTAGTTTCATTTTGGAGAAGAGGTGTGTGATAAAATATTTTATAGGTGTTTCTTGATCATAAATTTGTATATGTATATTTTCTATTGCTTCATATTTATGTAACAGTTTATATGTGTTTCTTCATCTTAATCTGCATATGTATATGTTTTGTTGCTTAAGATTTATGTGACAGAAACATACTGCAATAGACACTAAAAGAACAAATTCTTGAACACATAAGGCTAATTAAATTGTTAAAAAAACCTATGCCAAAAATGTTACTTATAAATAATAGAGACTAGATTTATCAATTTATCAATAATTATTCACATTAATTCAAACGAAGGTTGCATTTGGTAATACAATAACAAAAATTTTGAATTATATTTTTTTAATTTGTAAATGTAATATAATTGAATATGCAAGAAGTAGAGAAGAACTATAAATACCTAAAAATTGAATGCTAAATCACTTTATAGTTCATTGGCTCAATCTGAGATGTGATGCTTCCATATCCCTACAAATAGACTCCAAATCCTAAAACTAACTACTACTAACAGGTTCCTCTTCATTCTAATTTGGCTATTGAAAATCAAAAAAATCTTCATCTTCATTCTGACTCAAACACTAAGATCCATCGTTTCTCTTAGAATTAGCAGTAGGAAAACCATCTTTTGAAGTGTTGAAAAGCCCTCGTCTTTCACGCATAGAATTCCACATTTCTAGTATCCTATCATAAGGAAAATCTCTAACATTGTACTGTGTTACAAACAACCTCAAGCAAGTTTCCAAATTTTTGTCTAGTTTGGTTTTTATCTTTGATTTCAAAAACCCCAGTGCACTAAAAACTCTCTCATCTTCTACCAACCCCAATATCATTGTTTGACATAAATCAACAAGTTTGAAATATTTTGGTATTGAATTACCCAATACTTCACTTTGACTCATCATTTTCCAAAGCCTTGTTATTGAACCAGGATTGAATGGATTCTCAAAGTTTTCCATCTATTGTTTCGTACACAATGCAAATTGTTTACATAGTTTACTAAGGTTATTTGAATCTAAAATTCCTTGTATTGGTTTTCCATAGCAAGGTGCATATTTTGAAAATTGTGTTAGCAATTCCTCAAGCTTTTTATGAAACAACTTTGCATCATTTGGAGTATCTCCAAAGTGTTTCCAAAATCAAGGAAAAAAACAACCCATTGCTTCAAGAATTTACTTTCAAGGGAATCTTTCATGAATCTCACTTCAAAGTTGGTAGGAAATAGACTTCATATTTGCACTGACAGATTTAACAATCCTATAAAAATCTTTCTTTCTCATTAGCAGTGCTCTACTTCACTTGTTTGTCTTAAATTGGTGCATCGGTATTTGAAATCCTTTCACAAACACACATAGCTCATTTTTTGCATTGAATCCTAAAAAAATTTCAACATGATTCAAATCTATAATTGACTCCCACTTGGAAAAAAATGGATTATGAACTGTGAGATCTAAATTCAGAGCATCCAGGGCCAGGCATGTCATTTTATGTAAATCACTTTACTGTTGAACATACATAGTTCTGTCTTGGGATTTGTTAACAAGTTTTTTCATTAAATCCAACATGGGGAGAAGAATAGCTAAAGTTAATAGACTCTCTATATCACTTAACTTATTTAATAGATCAAGAGCTTTGTCTACTATGAGGCATTGCTTATATATTACCTAATTAGGGATTGATATTTTGTTAGAATGTGTTCTTTTGGTTCATGAAAAGAGATCCATTTGGTCTCAACATCATTGAGAAGCTTGTTTCCTATTGCTACCCCCTCAGAAAAATATTGAATTATGCAAAATGTTTTGGACTTATGCAAAAGTAGAAGTGGAACTCACGGATTAGATCTTCAACTTTTGACACTATAGGAAAATCACTTACAAACTTATATGCTAAATTCATTTGGTGGGGAATGCAATGTATGCCAAGCATGTAAGGTGCAATACTAGTCTATAATCTTGCACAAAGACTAGTCATTTTCCCTTGCATTACTACAGCTCCATCTGCTTCAGCACACACTAATTTCTTGGCAATTGTCAAGTCATCCATATCATCAATTTCATTTATAGCTTTCTTAACTTCTAAATATAAATTTTCTATAGTTGAATTAGCCCTCATTTCAAAAACACAAAGTAGATGAGCTCAATAGACATGTTCTTTTACAATATATACATGCATACAGACCCAAGAAGTTTTATCTACCGCAGTGACTTCATCTATGGATAATGAAATGAATTTGGATTCTTTTACTCTCTCCTAGCAATTTTTCTTTTCCACCTTAGCAAGACAATTTTTCATTTCCCATTCAATGGTTGTTATCCAATGTAACATAGGATAGTGAGGAACTCTAAAAAAAGATAATAAATTACTATATTTTGAAAAGTCTATCATAGGATGGCCTCTAGACATAAGATGAAAAATAACACTCATCTTAATGGTCTCTGCTAGGTTTGCATCATTGGCTACATGCTGAAGCCACTACAACATTTGAGTTTAAATTGTGATGGAATTTTGCAATAGTGGTGTAATTTGTGGTGATTTTCATATTTATTTTGCAATTGTCCCCAACATCACCATTTTGGTGTCATAATTGTGATGTTCACATGAGTATATATATATAAACACAACATAAATCATTCCCCATTTGTTTTTATTGTTGAGAGCTGAGCACAAAAGAGGTTGGAGAGCTCCAAACGAATGTGGAGAGCTCTAAACATTGTCGACCCCTTATGATCAATGCATTTCATTATTTTCATTGTTGTGCCCTTGCTTTGTGATTTCATTGCTATGATGTTTGTATTTCATTGATGTGCCCTTGCTTTGTGATTTCATTGTCATGCCCTTGTGACCTTTGTATTTCATTGCCTTGCCTTTGCTCTGTGATTTCATTGTTGTGCCCTTGCTCTACGATTTTGTTGCCATGTTGTGCCCTTGTGATCTATTTGCCCTTAATTTGCAATTTTGTTGTTGTGTTGTACCCTTTCTTTATGATTTTGTTAATGTTCCCTTACTCTGCAATTTTCTTCGAGGGTTACGTAAATGTTCATTTATTTTCCTTCTAAACAGGGATCTCTTTATAATTCCTTCTAAACATTTATATCTTAGAGATCTTTTTTAAGGTACTTATTACATCTTAGCACAACAAAAAAATTGATCCAGTTGCATACATATTCTAGAATCCAAATAATAAAACAATAAAACTCACTCAACCCATGCTAAGTGACATGCCTTAAGATCCTACACAAAAATAATGAAGACCAAGAAAAATGGGAAGAGTTCACAACAAATTTTACAAAAACATATCATAGCAGATATTTTTAGAAAGAAACTAGTCATAACCCAATTAAATGGGTCTAGTTGTTGATTAGCTGGGTTGATTACGAATTCCTATAGAAATATCATTAGATTAAGTACAATAAAATGAACAGCTAGTTGTTCCCAGCTAGAAGGATCAAATACAATTTTCCAAGATGATAAAATTGCATATGCAGACACATCACTTACATGCTAGGCATGAAGCGCATTCCCCAATTTATAATGAATGGTTGGATATAAAGGCTCTACACTCTAGCCCAACAATGGAAGCCAAGGATGTAACCATGCATGTATTGGTACTCTCTCCCTACGAGGATCCCAAGTATCTACTACTGCTATTAATTTGGGCATCACTATATGATCCAGAATGTTATGAAGTACTGAAGCTAGAAGTAATTTATCCCATGTCTCCAGAAAATGTAGCATAGGTTCAGGGTCCCTTGGCTACCAGGAATTTGTAGCATCTATTCTCACTACTGGAAGAATAACTTCAGTGAAGAGTTGAGTGTAAGGAGTTGAAGAAGAAAGTTTTGCTTCTATGTAAATTCCACAATCTCGAGGCTCATTCCCTTATAGAAGCCTATGCCACAATGAGATTACCTCTAAACCATGCAAAGGATGTTGAAGTGGTCCCCAACCTTGAAACACTCTTATAAGAATTTGATACTTGGGATCATTGCATGGAGACTGTGCCAGTACTTGAAACACTCTTATAAGAAAATGTAGATACAATACATGACAAATTGCACAACTTGTAGTCCTCTTGATATTTGGACTATAAATTCTCAAAGACACTTGCAAGTGATTCCAATGTAATAGTACCTAATGCAACACTTTCGTGGATTCTATCCAGTGGCTCCCATAATATCCTCTATGTTGTCTAGTTGTTGTTTCTGTCATGCACTCTCTTTCTAAAGCCACTCTTTATCCTTCACTCTTGTGCCTTAAATTTTGATTATCAAACTTCTAAATATTTGTCTCTACCATATCTAAAATAAACTTCACATTGTTTTGTAACTCTGCCATAGGTGTTTGATCATCGATAGCTTTCATTTTAGCATTCAAGTTTTCAAAATTGGTCAACACCCTCACTTGTGGACCTCTCATGTTAATCACTTTCTATATTGTTTCAACACCATGTTCTTGCTTTTGAGCTAATAGTTCTTTAGGTGCATTTTCTTGTAAAACATTAATATTGTTGAACAATTGTGAACTCTAAGAAAGTGTAGTGTTATTTTCATGTATGCATGTATGTATATATGTATGTATGTATGTATATGTATGTATGTATATACATATATATACATGTGTATATGTATATGTATACATATGTGTGTGTATATACATACACACACACACACACATATGTGTGTGTCTATGTATGTATGTATGTATATATGTATATATACAAAGAGATCTTGTGGACTTTGGATTATGGATTATAAATAGAAAGGAAAAAAAAGACACGACATTAATCATTCCCAATTTGTTTTGATTGATTGTGGAGAGGAGATAGGGACTGAGAATACAAACAGGGGCCAGAAAGTAGCCAGACCATCGAACGGTGTACAACAAAACAAAACGAAAACAATCACAAAAAGAAGTTTAAAAAGAGGAATAACAACAAAAGGGGGGGCTACAAAACCACAAAACTAGCAGTTTGTAACCATGGAAAAGTAGCTCAAATTGTGCGTGAAACACGGCAGAGAGCTCCAAAGGATGGTGGAGAGCTCGGAATACTAGTGGAGATAGTAGAGATTTAGTATTTTGTTGTCATTTCCTAGTGATCACTCAATTTGTCCCTGTGTCATTCCCTTGTGATCTTTGTTCCCTTTCTCTACAATTTGCTTCAAGGGGAGAAGAGGTACCTATGTAAATGTTCTTTTTTTTCCTTCTAAACATGTATCTCTTGTTCATATATAATAGCTTTGGTCAAATTCAAGGATAACTGATTATGATGAGTGTATGCATATGTGCATGTATGTATGTATATCAGTTCACTATGTGAAATGCTTTACATGCATACATACACACTTGCATTGTACTTGTGCTAAATTAAATTAATCATTCATGTCTTCAATTCACACAAGCAATTATCCTTGCATTCAATCGAAACTATTCATACCAAACTAAGTATGCAGAAATATGTACTTACATATTATATTATCTCTTGGTTATTGAGTAAAGATCTCGTGCATAACATCATCCAGGTAATGATCAGATGCATTCACATTAATTCATAATAGGATCGAGTAGATGATCCATTTATGTTCCTTCATACTTGTTTATTGAACATTTTGTTTAACATAATCAGTAATACTAGAATTATATACCTACAGCTAGTACTCTTGTTTATTATATTTAATCATATACATTTAAGACTATTATTTTTCTTAAAATTAGACTGTATATTTGTAATAGGCCATATGGAGGACTACATAAAATAAAAGATCATATGTAGGTCAATAAATAATGCCTATGTAATTCATGTCTATATTTGACCTTATGCATGTTAGAGAACAAGGGTTGCATGAAGCTCTAGCACCTGCCTATGGTGGGGTAGAAGGAAGGTGTGTATGGATAGATTTGGGAAATTAAAGATGACAATAATATCAAGAGGAAGGAAATGATAGAGGGTAATTTATCTAGAAATAAATGCTAAAAATTATAATCAATCATTGTTCATATCTTTGGAAAAAATATGCAAATAATTGTAGACTTAAATTTCACTAACATAGAATGTGCTCCATGTCCCAAAAAAGTAAAGGGCTTTTACAGATGGCATACAATTTCTCACTCAAGGGTGAATACTTTCTCTAGTGGTAGAAGCAACTTCTGTAACTAGGGCTTGTTTCATGAAAAGTGTATGATGCACATGAATACCTTTGGCCTATGATCATTAGATATGAATCCATATAAGTTGTCTGCAACTCAACATCACAATAATTTTATTCGAATCTCATCTTAGGTTTTTCTCTTCTAAGTGAATAGGGATTTTGAGTGAGTAGGGATATTATAATTGTGATAGTGGAGATATTAGTTGGTCTTCAAGAATGACACATAAGCCAGAAGTATATCTCTATGGCTCCATTAAAGTGTCATCTTACCGGTAAAGTAGTATTAGTTCCAAATAATCCACAAGTTTGAATATCTCTCACATTCTGAGCTTTCCGTATGAATGTAATTTATTATTTGGATAAATCTATGGAAATGCTATGCAGTTTGATAAAATGATAATGATGGACAGAGTGTGGTAATTGAAAAGTTAGATTTGGATTACTCAATTGCTCAATTTCTTGAGTTCATCTTTGACATAATTCTGATTATGTATAAGAGGATTATATGTTCCTTCATTGTTGTCAATATCTATGTTCATTCTAAATATGTACTCTTGCTTGCACATTCTATGACAACAATTTACCTTTCAACTATTGTTAGGGCCTAAGCTTTGAAATCAATGTAAGTTGATTTGCATGGTAGTAGAATTTCCTAAATTATTGACATAGTGCTAAGTGGAATCCAAAAAATTTGCATTTCAATTCTCCATTGGGGACATAATCAGATTTTATTCCTTAACTTTGGATGTAGTAACAAGGGTTTTAGCTCAAGCCATGGGAGAGCACTTAAGTTGTGAACATAAAATTGGGAACATTTGAGCTAGAAACAACATCTAATCTTTTGTAAGTTTGTCTCCTCTAAAGACCCAATACATAGAGCCATTACCATCATGAGTAAACTCACTCTCCTTAGACGAATTCAATTGAAACTATTCATACTAAACTAAGTATGTAGAAATCTATAGTTATAGATTATATTATCTCTTGGCAGTTGAGTAAAGAGCAAATACAATTTTCCAAGGTGATAAAATTGTGTATGCATATGTATGTATGTATGTATGTGTATATGTATGTATGTATGTATGTATATGTGTGTGTATGTATGTGTATGTATGTATGTATATATGTGTATATGTATGTATGTATATAGAGAGATCTTGTGGATTGTGGAGATCTAAGATTTCATTGTTGTGCCCTTGTGATCTTTATACATGTATGTATGTATACAGATGTATGTGTGTGTGTGTGTGTGTACATACATACACACACACATATGTGTGTGTCTATGTGTGTATGTATGTATACACATATATATACATAAAGAGAAGATTCTCTAATCACTTGCTAGGGGGAATATAAAGAGATACATGGGAATATAAAGAGATACATGTTTAAAAGGAAAAGAAAAGAACATTTACATAGGTACATCTTCTCCCCTTGAAGAAAATCACAGAGCAAGGGCACAAATATCACAAGGGCATGACATGGCAATGAGATCACATAGAAAGGGCATGACAATGAAATTTAGAGATCTTAAAGGCATGAGTAGAAATCACAAGGGAATGACAATGAAATCCTAGATCTCTATTAATCTCCACCAAGGGCATGACAACAAAATGCAGAGATCATAAGGACACAACAATGAAATGCAGCGATCACAAGGGCACGACAATGAAATCTCCACCAACATTCAAAGCTTAGAGCTCTCCACCAACATTCAAATCTCTCCACCCTCATTTGGAGCTCTCCACCCTCTTTTGCACACAGATTTCCATAATAAAAACAAATGGGGAATGATTTATGTCGTGTTCTCTTTTTTTTTAGTTTATATCTAAAATCAACTTCATATTGTGTTGTAACTCTAGCATAAGTGTTTGATCCTCAATAGCTTTCATTTCAATATTTTAGCATTCAATTTTTCAAGTTTCCTCTTCATTATATGTTTGGTTTATCAATGATTTCCTCTAGTTTGATTACAGTGCATCTCAACTAGTTTCTCCAATGATGCAATCACCCATCTATCTCCATATTATGCAAGTACTTATTGTTTTACAAAATCTAGATAGATACTGAAAGTTCCAAAGCCGTAAACCTAAAGACCATCATGTGTGCATCCCACTTTAGGGGAAAATTAGATGTCATGTTCTTGTGCATATATTTCAATCACTTCCTTCAAACTCAATTGAGGTGCACCCATGGAATTATTCAGGTGAATCTCACTGCCCATGGAAGTTGAGGCTTGGTGTTGAGCATATGTTGTTGTTGCTTGTTACTATTGAAGTGCCTCAAATTGGCATTGCTCCATTACCCTAAGATAGCTTACATTCTCTCTAGTCTCAGATTGTTCCACAGTTGTACCCTCCATAGCTTGATTTATTATATCGAATGCTACATTTAACTAACTTAATATCCTCTCAATAGCAAGAAGCTCAGGGTGAAATAGTCCTTTCCACCCTAAAAACCACTTTATTACTTCATTAAAATAAGGACTTGAACAAAGTCAATGATCAAATACAGTTTTCCAAGGTGATAAAATTGCATATGCAAATGCATCACTTGCATGCTAGGCATGAAGCACATTCCCCAATTTGTAACAAATGGTTGGATATAAAGGCTCCATACGTTGGTCCAATAATGGAAGCCAAGGATGTAACCATGCATGTTTTGGCACAGTCTCCCTACGAGGATCTCAAGTATCTACTGCTACTATTAATTTGGGTATCACTATATGATCTAGAATGTTATGAAGTACTGAAGCCAATAGTAACTTCTCCCATGTCTCCAGAAAATGTAGCATAGCTTCAAGGTCCCTTGGCTCCCAAGAATCTATAGCAGATATTCTCATTACTAGAAGAATAAATTCAGTGAAGAGTTGAAGAAGCAAGTTGTGCTTCTATGTAAATGCCATAATCACAAGGCTTATTCCCTTGTAGAAGCCTATGCCATAATGACATTACCTCTAAACCATGCAAAGGATGCAGATGTATATATGTATGCATATATGTATGTATGTGTATATGTATGTATGTATGTATGTATGCACATATATATATAGGCCAGGAAAAATGTGCAGAGTTAATGTCATTGTTAATGGCCATTATATTTCCCCTATATATATATATATATATATATATAGATAGCTCCTCAACTCTGTATTATTTTGTGCGCAAGATTTTCAAGTAAGTCACTTAGCATGAGTTGAGTGAGTTTCTTTGTTTTATTATTTGGATTCTAGAAGATGTATGTAGCTAGATCAATTATTCTGTTGTGCTAAGATGTTTTTGGGACTCAAAATTGCATTCCCATTTTGAGTACCATTTCAAACTTTTAAGCCCTATAAGCACTTTTTTAATGCATGATTACCCGGTTGTCCTTTTGAGGGCTAAGAGGTGTTTAATGTTTCTAACACCTTGTTTTCAATATATGCATGTGTCTTGTCAAGATAAATTTTTATTCTGAGTCATTCTGTATAGTTTCATTTTGAGCAAATGTTCAAATCTGCATTTTTGCCCAAGTGTTAAACAACGAGAGGAAGCCTAACTACATTTGAATATCTCACACCTAGTAATGTTTCATGACTCATCAATTTGGGAGTATTTAATATGCATATTAAAGAACCCATGTTTCAGATTTCAAGTCATTTTGATACATTTTGACTAGGTTTTGAATCCCTCAAAGTTGGTTGTTTACTGTTGTCATGCTGATGTAAATTGTTCAGAATTTTGGGAGGCCATGTTTGACCAATTATAACTTTGACCAAGTTGACCAAAATAAGAAAATTTATTTTCCATTGCATTCTAGAGGTTAGAGACTTACTATTTTTTAGATTTGAGCTTATGAAGAATCCATTTGATCAATTTTTGAATGCAATTATGTATGCAATTTATAAAGTTTTGTTGGTGTCAAGAAATGCAGATTGATTAGTACCCCTATTCGAGATGTCATAACTCTGAATCTGTGATTTCCTAAACCAAATGGATTGTGTCGTTGTGTTCTACTCTATAAAAAAAATCAAGTGTGTCAATTTGCAAGTCTTGATGAATCTGTCTGCACACTTTCCCAGGTCCATTCCATTTGCAAAAGCTGCTTTTCTACCTACTGCAAATCTGAGTACCCCACTTTGACCATTCCCCAAATTTGACTAGTTATTCATCATGATCCCTAATCATAGAATTATACCTCATGACAATGAACCAAGTCCCCAGTTTTCGTGCCTCCAAGTGTTAGTTTGACCTATTTTTGAAGCCAAAACTAAATGTGATTTATGGTTTTCTAACATGTTTTCTTGCAGGAAGTTATGAGAAGGCAAGTTTAACTGTCAATATCTTTTGACTGAGTGATCCTCATAAGGCAAGATTTGACAAGGTAAGAGATTGTTGAGCAAAGAATCAACATGTCAAATCTTAGAGATCAGTCAAGTGTTTTGGTTAGTTTTTAAGGCCAGTTAGAGGACCTCTTGGCAGGAAAATCACAGTTTGCGTGAATATCGTAAATTGAGTTTTAATTGATCAATTGATGATGAATTTCAATCGAATTTGAATCCAATCATTTCAAAGAGTTTATCTAGTGGATTTGATGGGTCGAGTGTTTCAATTCAAAAAAAAATTAGCTGGACCCACTTTGGAGCCCGATTAGTAAACCATGGTGTGTATTGTAGAGGCTATGATTCATAAACTTTTTCAATTGGAAAATATTTGGGATAGGCTAGATGTTTGTGTTCATGAGGGCATAGAGATACATACATGGCATTCTATCACAACACTCTCGCAGCTGCCATCATTTTCTTTGATTATAAATTTTCATTATGGGGATTGCTTGAAGAAAGTGTTGAGTGAATAAAGAAAAACATGAAGTTCATCTTAGAAGTGCAAATGAACTTCAGAAGCCATGTTTCCAAATAGAGGAATCTATATTAATCTTGGTCGACATATGGGGCAGTTGGAATACTTGAGTTAGCTGTGAAATTTTTTGCAAAGCCATAGATGGTAGTTTGTTTTATCTTTTATAGATAAAAAGACATATGCATGGGCCATATTTGGATCACTTGCATTAGTTCCATATGAGATTACATTGCCTATGCCTCAAGAGCCACTAGGTTGGGCTCAAGAACATCCAGGAGACACATACCTTCTTTAGTAGATGTATGTGCCTATGAGACTGTTATCTTTATAAACTCTCTCATCTGATCCCATGTAACACTCATGTAAACTTTCTTATTGGAAGCCTCTATAGATTATAAGCTATCATGGTCAATGTTTCCTTGGGCTGGCATTGCTTGAAAATATGACTAGCTCCATAAATCATAATTGTCTCTCTTTTCTTACCAAAGAATTGTCATGCCCTAATTAAAAAAACACAAGGAATGTGTTGAAGGAGATTAATCATGCAAGAGGACTCTCACAGGGTAGACCTTGAATTCACCAAATGCCATAATGTTAAGTATGCATTGCTGACAGTATTTAAATGAATTTTTAAAAGCCTATAAATCGAGGCGCTCGTTGCTTGCCCCTTTTTGTTTCCTCATATTGCACTACCATTAATTGGAAGGGTTGATAGTCATTAGAGAAGACTCAACTAGAAGGCAGATGATTTGTGCTTGGTGCAAGGCTGGTAGTGGTGAAAGTAAAAGCTCTACAAAATTGCAAAAGAACATAGGCATGGCCAGCACAATTCATTATTGATATTGTATTTGGGGCAACCATTGCTACAAGTATATAGATGGTGGAACATATGGCCCATCAACACATATACATCTTCCTGGGATGGAGATGGAGCCTTAACAATGGAATTTTGACCATAAAATGTGCCTTTGTTAGGTCAAGAGGTGTCAGGAAACACATTGGATAAGTCCATCACCATTTTGGAGTGTTTTTATGGGCCTTAAGGTCGGTGTGGCATGATTTTTACACCCGCTAGCTCTCTCTGTATGGCTGGGTCCGAATGAAGACAGAAGTAATATGTTTTAGGGTGAAGCTCGATGAGATTGTTGAAACCATCGATGGCTCTGGGTTTTCTTGCAATCTCTGATCATCGAAATCAATATGAATACCATCATGACCTAACTAGCTTGGACTCTAGCAAACCATTAAAAGATTAGTTGGAGAGTTATGAAGAGCAAGGCGAAGATAAAGGGTCTCTCAAGTCAGGACAGCACTAATTTTGGTCAAAATCATTGTATCCCACATCCATTGTGGGAGGTTATTTTCATGTGTTTAAAAGCATGAGAGCACTATTACTAAGTGTCTAAAAAGACACGACCCTTTTGAGAGGCTGATGACGTGGTAGCCGAGCAACCAACGGGAGAGTGACAAGTGGCAGAATGACACATGGTAGGGCACTCCGAGAGTGGCACGGATTTCGAGGTCACCACATGGCAAAGAGTGATAGGTGTCCATCACCATGTCGCTAGCAACATGGCAGACCCAATATTTAATGGTGACATAGAGATAAGTTGCCACGTAGCGAGGGTCAGTGACATGGCATGGATTACAAGGCGGATGACAAAGGAGTGACATGGATGGAGGTGCCATGTGTTGCGACGTCACTATGTCGTGATGATGTGGAAAGTGTTGATGGGGATAATGACATGGCAACACAATCACAACGTGACATGTGGCATCCAAGTGGTGATGAGTTAGTGAGCAGATAAAGTGCACCATATTGTGCTACGTGGCAGATTGGACAGTTCTCGCTACGTCACCAAGGAAAGATGCACGCCAACTAAGTATGGCAACATGGCAACCTAATTAGAGGCCACCACATGGTAGCGGGCCTAGGAAGACATGGCAGAAATAGGCCAATCAAAAGGTGACACTTGTCCACCTGGTCAAACTTGAGTTGACCCGAATGGAAAAATAAGAGGGATAAATAAAAAGTGCAAAATCAAATATTTTATTATTTTTTCTCAAAAAAGGCACGTATAGATAGTTTTTAATAAATAGAGGTTAGAACATATAGGTTTGAACTTAGGGGTTTTTTCATTTTTAGAAAATGAAGTGTCAACCTACAAGTCAATACCAAGGGCCCGATTTTCAAACTTAGATTCTAGGCATCTCTAATGTGCCAACATAGGACTATCATATACCGTTGGAACTAGGAAAGAGTGAACTTTCCATTTTTGTGGTTTATTTCTACACAAAAAGCCATTGGTTCAAGTTATTCAGGTTTTTGTCCTAGGTACCCATTTTCAGTCTCATTCAGTTAAGGTAGTTCAAATCTAATTTTTTGAAAGATGGTGAACTAGGTGAATGCCAAAGGCAATAGGGATGCAGTTAGTGATGGATTTTCTCACTTCTAAGTCAGTTTAATGAAGGTATTATTAGCATTTCATATGTCTATCTGATATTTTGGTAGAACAATGGTTTTTCATTATTAAGGAAGAGATATTTCAAGTTTGTTACACGTAATGATGATATTCTTATCAAATTTTGGTTGTAGAAAGATGAGAGATGCTTTGCAACAATAGGGAATAGAGATTCAAGTGGACAAATGTCACTTCCAAGTTAGATCCGAGATTTCATTCCTTTTTTATATCTTTCTCTTTCTCATTCATTAGAGGGGTTCCTGTTTCGTGGATGTTTTTCATTGTTATGATACCACAAGGATGGTTCCAGTTAGGTTGAATTTTTTTTCATGACTGTGATAGCATTCTCTTTAACACATATTTCTTTGTTATCAATAGCAATAGTTAAGCTAATATAAATAGTTATGATCTATTTAGTGGTTTCAGGAGTTATTCGTATGTATCTTGAATGTATAGTTTCAAATAAATGAATACAATGAGCAAAAATCTTCTTAGTTTCATTCTGATTCTCATCTCTTATCTCTGTAATCTGCAATGTTGTGTGGTTTAGGGACAAAGAAATTAGACCTGTTTGCATCCCCTTAAGGTTGTATGTCTCATATGTTTTGTTGTTGGAACAAAGAGCCAAGTAAATGCTTGGTGTTTTTGACAAGGTTGTTGGTTATTTGAGAAGGATATTTCATGAGAATGAGGTCTTTATGAATACTGATGTTTGATTCATGAAGTGATGGGATAGATCTAATATCTTGATGTATGGACTATGTCACTAGTATCATAGATGTATGTGTGTGATTTGTGGAATAAACCAATAGATAAGGCACTAATCAGCTATAGAATCAATTTGTTCTTATTGTTGCACACTAGGGGATCAACTAAATTCAAATTTGTAATCATCCATTTCCCTTTCCGTTTAAGAGCTAAAAGGATGCCCTCACTCATCTTATGGATTTCATAGGATTTGCAATTTTCTACTGCACATCTTTGTCATTGCATGAGTATAGGAGAAATAAGGGTTTTATCTGCTTTGTTAGATTCAAGTATATGCTTTTGAACAATTGGTACCATATGAAGAATCTATAGGTATACCTGCCTAGGCTTTGCAGAGCCTAAAGTAGAAAAAGGTTCTAGCCTTATAGTTGGCCTGCTATCTAAAAGGATATGTTGCAGAGGGGAAGTAGCTGCCCCTAGATGTATTCTATTCTCATTAGGATAATTTGAAGCATAACATTTTAAAACACCAACGGATGTAATAAGCACCTTAAAGAAGATCTCTCTCTCTCTCTCTCTCTCTCTCTCTCTCTCTCTCTCTCTCTCTCTCTCTCTTTATATATATGTGTGTGTGTGTGTGTGTGTGTGTGTGTGTGTGTGTGTGTGTGTGTGTGTGTGTGTGTATCTATGTATATATATGTGTATATATAGATACATACATACATACATGTATATAGAGAGAGATCTTGTGGATTGTGGAGATCATTGGATATCTACGATTTCGTTGTTGTGCCCTTGTGATCTTTGCATCTTGTTGTCATGACCTTGTGATCTTTGCATCTCGTTTGTTTTATTGTACCTAATCTAATGATAGTTCTACAAGAATTTGCAGTCAACCCAGCTAATCAACAACTAGACCTATTTAACTAGGTTATGGCTTGTTTCTTTCTAGAAATACCTACTATGATATGTTTCTATAAAAAAAATTGTGAACTCTGCCCTTTATTCCTGGTCTGCATTATTTGTGTGTGGGATCTTGAGGTAAGTCACTTAGCACCTTTAAAAAGATATCCCTTTATATATGCATTATGCATGTACATGTGTATGTACGTGTGTATATGTGTGTGTGTGTGTGTGTGTGTGTGCTCTTATTATCGTTGCATTTCGTTGTCGTGTCCTTGTGATCTCTACATCTTGTTTTCATGCCCTTGTGATCTTCGTATATGTATGTATGTATGTATATACATATATATACATATGTATATGTATATATATGTGTATGTATATACATATATATACATATGTATATGTATATATATGTGTATGTATATATATGTGTATAAATACATACATACACACACGTGTGTGTGTGTGTATGTATGTATGTATGTATGTATGCATGCATGTATGTATGTATGTATGCATGTATATAAACAAAGAGATCTTGGCAAACTAGAAAAATAATAAAACTCACTCAACATGTAGCATGGCCACAGACGCGATGGCAACGCCTATTGGTAAGTAGATTTCTTCTTCTTTTTTCTCATTTTTCATGTGTTTATTTCACTTGAACTATTATTTCTTAGGGAGCATTTTGTAATATTGGATTCATTTTATGCAGGACACAATGAGGACATTCTTGGATATGCCCATGTTAGATGTACAAGAATCACTAAAGAATTGTGGTGAATTTCTCGTGAGCAACGAAGATGGACTTCCCTTGAGAGTAGTAGGAGGTGATGAGGACATTCCAAGTATTTTAAAAATTGATCCTTTTATTAAATATTTTAGATGTTAATGGGAAATTTAGATGTTGGAGGGGAGGGTGTTGGGTGGGGCCAAATGAGCTTCCACCTTCATGTGGTTGGTCCTAACTAGTAGAGAATATTAAACTATTTTTGAAACCAAGTGAAGCTCAACATTAACCTATGATTGAGTGACAACTAATTGTATAAATCTCTTGGTTTCAGGCAATGTAGAAGGATGCCATAGCTCAATATGCAATCTCAATTCATATTCATACGACATTAGGTGGAGCTAAAAAAACCCAACAAGTCTGCATTTTTTTTAGAGGTTTGCATAGACCTATTAAATAAATGTAAACATGGTGGATTTTTTCATCTCCGCCTATTGCCCATGCATATAGAACATAGTTGCACGTGCATTCTCAATTCAGAGTGGCATTCTCAAGTTTATCAAATCAATGGTATCATTGTTAACGCGGAATTTATTAATGGAATGAATGAATTTTAGATGTTAATGGGGAGTTAGCTGGAGGTGGGGCCAAATGAGCTTCCAGCTTCACGTGGTTGGCCCTAATTAGTGTAAGGAAACTCAGGGGAGGAAACAGCTTCCTACACTAATCTCTTAAGAGAAGTATGGTGCAAATCTATTAATATCTTTTACACTTACAGATTCAATATCATGTAAACAATAATATTTCAGCCAAGCAAGTATAAAGAAAATAGACAGAGAAAGAAACACATAACACGAAGATTTGCTGGTGGGGAAAAACCTTTTGGTAAAACAACCCCACCCCTCCAGAACCTGTACAATGTATTAGCTTCAACACAAGGTTACAATACACTTGCAATGCAAGTTCAAAAACGACAATAGAAGACTCCAATAGCAACTCACAATACCAACAATACACTTTCTTGCATACTCCTCTTCACAACCCTAAAAACGCTTATAACATGCGCTTCACTTTTAGGGTTACTCCCAAAGGTAACCGTATTAGGGTTTTACCATTCTCTGAGAAAATAGGAACCCTAAATTTTTTTTGGGTAGAGTATACAGTAGTCAAATTTATCAGTTGCCACATGTCTTCACTTGTCATTGAAACTTCCTAACATAGCTCTTACGTGTCATAGGAATCCATCATAACCGTTTTAGCTATGATCTCCTTATACACAATTCAAGATGCCGACATATCAACATTATTTGCAAGAAATACATTTTACAAAACAAATAATAAGAATAGGAATTATCCAAGGTTGAGACACCTTATTCCTAACATTCTCCCACTTGTCGAATACCTTGTAAGAGCAACAGGAACTAACCGCTATAGGCTAAAAGGCCCATAGACTTCGAACACCATCTGAACTTCTCAGTGCCCATTGGTTTCGTTAATGCATTTGCAACATTCTTCACAGTATCTACCTTCTCCAAACTTACCTTTCCATCTTGCACCATATCTCTCACAAAGTGAAACTGCACATCAATGTGCTTCATTCTGGCATGGAAAGTTGGATTCTTCGTAAGGCAAATAGCGCTCTGACTGTCACACCAAATAGTAATATGTTTTGCATCAACACCAACACTAGAACACAATCTCTTAAGCCAAATGGCTTCCTTACAAGCATGAGTAGCAGCCATGTACTCAACTTCTGTAGTGGATAAAGCAACCACAGGTCGTCGCTTGCTCATCCAACTGATGGCACCACTAAACATAGTGAACACATGCACTGGTGGATCTCCTGCGGTCAATATCACCTGCCCAATCTGAATCCACAAACCCATGAATACTAACTGAATGCGGAGATCCAGAAGAGTTACCATGATAACATATGGAGTAATCTAATGTACCCCTCAAATATCTGAATACTCACTTAACTGCATCCCAATGTACCCGTCCAAGATTAGCCATAAATCGACTCAGGACTCCCACTGCTTGGGCAATGTCTGGTCTAGTACAGACCATAGCATACATAAGACTGTCAACTGCACTAGCATAAGGTACTCTACTCATGTCCTCCATCTCACTAGGAGATTTTGGACAATCATCTACAGATAACTTTGTTCCCACAGGAATAGGAACACATAGTGGTCTACAATCTGCCATGCCGAACCTGTCCAACACAGACTTCACATACTTATTCTGACTCAACCAAAGTTTTTTGTTAGACCTGTCTCTACTGATTTCCATACCCAAGATGTACCTAGCTGCCCTAAGATCTTTCATCTCAAACTGTGCTAACAACTGAGATTTAAAATTAGAAATCATACCCTTACCCTTCCCAAACAGCAACATATCATCAACATATAATGCAACAATAAGAAGGTGATCATTTTCAACTCTGAAATAAACACAATGATCTGATTTCGATCTTACAAATCCAATTGACAACACAAAGGCATCAAACTTAAGGTACCACATCCTAGGAGATTGCTTCAAACCATATAGAGATTTATTTAATCTGCAAACTAAGGATTCTTTACCTTTAACAATGTAGTTCTCAGGCTGTGACATATAAATCTCTTCCTCCAAATCACCATGAAGGAAAGTTGTCTTCACATCCATATGTTCTATCTCTAAATCATATGATGCAGCAAGAGATAACAGAAATCTAATGGATGTCAACTTTGCAATAGGAGAGAATATTTCAACATAATCTATTCCCTTTACCTGTGAATACCCCTTTGCAACCAATCTAGCTTTGTACCTTTCAACACTGCCATCTGCACAGAATTTCTTCTTGAACACTCATTTACAGCCAACAGATTTTCTCCCTTTAGGCAAAGGTACAAGGTCCCAAGTATTGTTTTTCTCTAATGAAGTTATCTCATCATCCATAGCCTCAATCTAAGAACCTGCATCTTTCATGCCCAAAGCCTCCTTCATAGATCTAGGCTCATCAGTGTTAGTAATCAAAGTAAAAGCACAACTGGAATCTAACATAGAATAACCAAAATATTTTGGTTGCTTTCTTTCTCTCGTGGATCTCCTCAAGGGTTGCGGTTGAGGTTGTTCTTCCTCTTCTTCTGAACTATCAGAGCTGCTAGAGCTCTCCTCATCATTAGACCCAACATGGTCTCTCTGTTCAGTATTCTTAGGGGTAGGAGGCAACTGAACAACATCTTTTTCCTTTTCTTTTTCATCTGGTTGTAGCACAATAGGAGAAGATGTTAGCTCTCTAAAAATAACATTTCTACTATACAACACCTTACTAGTCACAAGATCCCAAAGCTTGTATCCTTTCACACTAGCACTGTACCTGATGAAAATACATTTAACAGTTTTGTTTTCGAACTTAGATCTTTTCTCCTTTGGAACATGTGCATAAGCTTCATTGATTCCCTTTACTTGTCCATCAGGAAATTTGATAGTGACCCTTCCGCGTCCAACTATCTTTAGGTGAGAATCATCACCCAAGTACACCTTTCCACCATCGAACTCTTCATATTTTGAGAACCAACTTCGATGAGAGGTCATGTGAAAAGATGCACCCGAGTCAACCAACCACACATCATCAGATGCACGGGCTGCCAAAGCTACGATGAATGCATCGCCATCTTCTTGAGATCTTTCTAAAGCTGAATCTGAACCTTTCTTCTTCTTCTTTGGCTCTTTGCAATCTTTACGGAAGTGCCTAGGTTTATCACAGTTCCAACATTTTGCCTTGAACTTATTGAAAGTCTTTGACTTCCCACGGGATTTGGATCTACCCTTATTGTCAGACTTATTGTCATTTTTCTTCCCTCTTTCCATGGATCTCCCACGAACATCAAGGGCTTCTTTTTCCAAAATGGAAGCCTTTCTCTGCATCTCCTCTGATAGCAGCGAAGACACCACATCATCCATTTTGAAAGTGACTAACATGCTTCCGAGAGCCATCACAAGATGGTCCCATGAATCCGGTAAAGAACACAAAAGTGTGTAGCAACGATCCTCCTCCTCTAACTTGACACCAGCTGATGTCATATGTGCAACCAGTAGATTAAATGCATTTAAATGATCCGTTAAGGATCCACCTTCCTCCATTCGTAGAGAGTACAACTTCTTCCTTGGGAACAACTTTTTCACCAAAGATTTGGCCTGATACACGGCCCCAAGTCTTTCCCACAAACTATATGCGATTTTCTCATCTAGAACATTCAGAAGAACTGCATCGGTTAAACAGAGTCTTATGAGACCCTTAGCTTTACGATCTTTGATATCCTAATCTGCTTGAGCTACAGTTGCTAGTCTTGTACCATTTGAAGTCACTTCCCATAGGTCACGATCTTCCAACATGTCTTCCATCTTGAGTTTCCACAACTCGAAATTAGTGCCATTAAATTTCTCCACCTCCATTCTTCCATATGATGAACTTGCCATCTCAATCTAAAAATAAGATTCAGTATGCTCTGCACAAGACTCCCACTCAACTTGAGATTAGCTCAAAAAACCCTACCCAACAACTAGGATCAAAAGTTGATCAGGCTCTGATACCACTTGTAAGGAAACTCAGGTGCGGAAACAGCTTCCTACACTAATCTCTTAAGAGAAGTATGGTGCAAATCCTATTAAAATCTTTTACACTTATAGATTCAATATCATGTAAACAACAATATTTTAGCCAAACAAGCATAAAGAAAATAGATAGAGAAAGAAACACATAACACAAAGATTTTCCAATGGGGAAAAACCTTTCGGGTAAAACAACCCCACCCCTCCAGAACCTGCACAATGTATTATCTTCAACACAAGGTTAGAATACACTTGCAATGCAAGTTCAACAGTGACAACAGAAGACTCCAGTAGCAATTCACAGTACCAACAATACTATTTGGGTAGAGTGTACAGTACTCAAATTTATCAATTGTCACATGTCTTCACCTATCATTGAAACTTCCTAACATAGCTCTTACGTGTCATAGGAATCCATCATAACCGTTTTAGCTATGATCTCCTTATACACAATTCAAGATGCCGACACATCAATATTATTTGCAAGAAATACATTTTACAAAACAAATAATAAGAATAGGAATTATCCAAGGTTGAGACACCTTATTCCTAACAATTAGTAGAGAATATTAAACTATTCTCAAAACCAAGTGAAGCTCAACATTAACCTATGATTGCATGACAACTATGTGAATCTATTGTTATTCCTCGCACTTGTATTGCTTCCTAAATTATCAAAGTAAACATAAGAAATATTGTATAGCTCATTATAACTAGAGAAGTTGGGTGCCCTATCGATGATTATTAAAGTCATAAAAAGAAGGCATTGACTTCACTTGTTGAGGAGGAATAGCTTGAGACCAAAGGTGAAACCATGCCATGACTAATAAATCCATACAAGAAGGCACTGACTCCACCTTGATAAGCTACTTTGGAGACCAAAGGCGGTATGGAGGCTATCCAATTGCAATGTCCCTCCTCATGTCCCTCAAGTGATCGTGCATTCTTATCTGACCATCTTCATCCTACTCAACAAGACATTTGTTGAAAAGAGTTGCCCAACCAAGTGTTCCATAAAACTTAGCATCTCATGCTGCAATGGCCGCACTTCTTCCTTCTCCAATGAAAAAACATATTGCATCCAAGAACATCTTCTTCTCTCACTTCCCTAGAGCATCATAGCGAACTTTGAGCCTCTTTGTGATGTCCTCGTGGGGAATCTGGGAATCCTTATTCAATGTTTGCCGCCAATTTTTTTTTAAAATTATTTAGCATATTGTTACAATTGTGATGGCTTGTCTAATGGATAGTCATTACTCCTACAACATTGTTGTCACACACTCATCACAATCACCACAGATTATTCTAACGGATAGCCGTCACTTCCATAGCACCATTTTCGCACAACCATCACAATTGGGACAGCAAACTAAAGTTCTACGTCATTGTCTTTGTGACAATATACTATTGCAATTGTGATGGCATGAAGATGAACTCTTGCCCTTGCCTTCTTCCAAGTTATGACAACTTTATCCGTCACAATTGCGACAAACGCCCTTGCCGTTGCAATTTGCGACAGAAAAAGTCTGACGCCCATCCAACGAGAGGCAATTCGTGGTACTATCGCTTGGGCAACGAGTGGTCGTTGCAATTCGGGCCCAAATGTAGTAGTAAGCCCAGCCTTGATTGGATTTCCACTACTAACATTACCAAATTACTTCTATTATCTTTTTATACTCCTATTCTATGACATACTTAACATGAAGACATTCTTCCTTTGATTTCCATCTCACTACTGGTATTTCCTTTCCATCTATACTTTGTTTTTCATAAACCTTATCAATACGCTTTTCTATAGTGTCAAGCTTTAGCTATAACTTCTTCTCTCTTTTAGTTTTCCAAGTACAAATTGTACACTTGCATTCAATTGGTTGTTCATCATTGATTGGGATTGGTTTAATGAACCAATACTTTGCTACCCGATCAAACTTAAAATTCATTTTCATTTCCTTCTCCTGCCCCATTTTTATATTCCTTTTTCTTTTCTTCGTACCAACCTCAATATTGTCTTTAGTTGTAGCAATTTCATCCAACTGAATCTTCTTATTATGTTTTTCCCTTACAACATCTTCTATTGTTCCAACATTGTCATCCTTATTTGATGCATTTTGATCTAACCCAATGACAACCCGAGCTTCCGGTGGTGTTGAGCTACTATGATTGGCTTCTACACTCTTAGTTGCACAAGTTGATGGACCAGAAATGTTGCAAATTCCAAAGAAAGCCTTAATGGTAGTATCTCTAAGTTATGGGCCTTTTGATGGCCTCCCAATCCCTTCACTACCCTAGGGAGTCTTACCCTTGTCAACATGTAGCCTTCCACTAACAATGCCTTCACTGCCCTAGGGAATATTACTATTGTCAATGTGTAGCCTTCCACTGGCAATCCCTTCCCTGGCTTGAGACTGAGTAGTATTAATCTGAGACTCACCCTCCTCTGACATCTCAATCCCTTCACAACCCTAAAGAGAGTCACCTTTGTCCGACCTCTCACTTGGAATTAAAATCAAGAGCAATACAATGGTCTACACTCTAGAATGAAGTTATGAAAGTTTGGTATTTTACAAAACATAAATCTCATAACTTCACAAAAAGGTTGCACAATTTTGAAAGATTGTGATTAGCAAATGAATAATGATGATTCAACCTACCATTGCATATGTCAATGAGCTTTCAGCTTTGCATTCGATAGTGAAGATAGAATTCATGAATCGCGATGATAATATTCAAGGCTCAAATAGTGGTTCATAAGTGAAGAAATTATTGGCTACCTTGGTCCCTTATGCTTTCTTTGGAGTTCTAATTGTTGTGTAATGTGTTGCTAGATTGCAAAATTCCAAATGAAGATGCTAATGCAGACTCACATAGCTCCAAAAATTTTGTGATGGGATACAAAAAGACTAAGAAATCTTAAAGCGCGGGCAGTGTTTAGAATTGGAATTTATATCAAATTGATTCATGAAATAGTGAAATCAATTCCCATTTTTTTAATTTTGATGAAATGTGCCCACTCCACCAATTTGGAATCAATAACGATAGGCGAAACAGGTGGGCATAGGCAATCAAAACTTAATGACAGTGGGCAAAATGGACGGAGTCATGCGAAATCAAATGTAATACCAATTGGCGAAATGGAAGGCAGTTACAATATCTAGGTCAACCAAATTCAAGGCGAATACAACGAGCAACAACGTGAAAGGAAAAAATTATTGGCGATGTATTACCCATAAAATCGGGTCATCGCCATAATTATAGGCAATTTGGATTCCGCTGGCATGGATTCATATTCGTCATTTTCAACCCTGTGAATTCCCAAAATTTGCCAAAAGGCGAATATTAGCCACTAAAACACACCCTAAATGTGTATCACATGTAGATATTAGATTGAAGTAATGATACAGTGTCAAATCACTAAAGAAATAGATGTTTAGTTTTTAATGCTACATTAAGATTTACGTGTTTCTTGTCACTATGCAATCGAAGGAAAAAAAACACTTAACATGGCATAGGCTATAACAATCATAAATCTCAGGGGCTAACACTAAACAAAGCAACATTCAACATTAGTAGAACAAAGAGGAAAGGTTTGACATTCACGGCTATCAAGGCATTAAACAACCTTCACACTCAATCGATGTTCTTCTTTGACATATTTTCAAAAATGTAAAATAGTACATACATGGTTCTAAGAATAAAGGAGTAAGAGTGATTGATGAATCTTTCTTCATAGTAAAGCAAAAAGAAAAAATTGAAAACCAATGTTTCACCAATTAATTAGATTCACCCACTTTTCATCATAACCTTCATTTAGAGGGAGGGGAAAGACACAAGCAAAAAAAAATTCATATCTTTTGTCTAACTAAATATTTTGCTAAAATAATGTAACACAAGATATATTTTGTTATCTGCTAACACATTGCACCCCTTTTAGGTGCAACTGCTAGTAGTATGTTATCTCCCCAAAATATCCTTTGACCTACTTTTAAATTTATGATGTGTTTTTCCATCATTTTCCCACCTGTTCCTTTCACTTTCTTCACACCAATAATCTATGTATTGTCTCTGTGCTTTTATGGTGACTTTGTCCCTATAATTCATGTTCTCCTACCTTAATCTACACATATCATTCTACATGGCAATAAGTCTTTCATGTGTTTTCTAATCCCTTGACTTAGATATATTTGTTTTCCTTGTAATGGTTATTCTTTTTTGTGTTTTTCTTATTACTAATGGAGGGGTTTTTTTAATGTGTTGTTTCTTAGGACTCCTTAATATATATCATCAACCCATTTTAATGCTCGTTCATACACGCATTTTTAACTCATTGGGACCTGTCTTTACAAATGAATGAATGAGAAATTTAATAATGTCCATGAGGCCAAAGCAACTTATGGGATCACCTAAAAAAGTACAACCCCCCGAAAATGGCGAGAGAACATTAAGCCTTTTGAAACCGCTTCTTTAGTTCCGCTCTTTGACAATGAATATTGATCATTAAATTTGATGTCCATGTCAAGCTATGCTTCCTCAAAAATGGGATCTAAATTGTTGGCTGCTAGGATATCCCCATATATGGAGTGGACGTAAATGTACATTGTACATTCCGTGATAAAGTGCCTCTCTATTTCCACCACTCCCATGTTGCAAAATAAACGTATTCTCTCCTCCCATTCTTCCTTTAGCAGTATCCATCTACCCTTTTCATACCTTAAATGATGAGAGCTTGTTCTGATTTGTGCTATGAGCATCTTAGCTTTCCAATTTCTATCTACTCCTATGTATGCTTTCTCCACATGATTGCTTGATGGGTTAAATTCTTTGATATCATATTCTTTCTTGCATCCTTTTTGTTTTGACCATATGAGACTCCTAACCATTTCATTAACAAACTTTTTTATTCCCTCATTGTTATTTGGGCATTCCTGCATACTAATGTTCCATTTTCCATCCATTTGACATTTTGTTTCATCCATGTATTTTTTTCCTTCTATCAAGTCTTTCCTTTGCAATCAATTTAGGACATCGTTGATTCTCCATTCTTTGAGTTTTCTTTAAATAACATAATAACTAGACCATGTTTGATACCTTTAAATGAAATATACTAGTTTCTTCCAATAAGATCTCGTAAGGAACCATGGATTTAATTTTGAGGTTGCAAATGATTAAATGCTTTTGGATTCTTTATATTTGTCTCCACTTTAGATATGACACATTGCTGCCCCATATCTCACATCCATAAAGGATCACCAGGATAACCAACAAATCGAAGAGCACCTTTTTGGTTTTCCAATCCCATAATTTTGCACTCCTACAATTGTTTTGAAGAGAATATAGTGCTTTATATCCCCCCTAAATTCTTTTTGCTCTACATATTTCCTGATTGAGTCTTTTATGGAAGTCAATTCCTAGATATTTGTACTCCTCTACACTCTCTAATGGGCTGCCATCGAAAAGGAAATTGTTTTGTTGCTTCCTGTTTCTTTTCAAAGAGAAAATCTTTACTTTGGTCTTGCTAGTGTTTACTTGTATCCTCGCCAAATGACAAAAGGTATCAAGCGCCTTCAAGTGTTCCTTTAGACCATCAACAGTTTTAGCAATTAAAATGAGGCCATCCGCATATAGTGGTAGCTTTATCACATAATTAGCTAATTGAACCTCATCTCCATTGTTCTTGTCAAAACATTCTTCTACCTTATCAATATATAACCCAAACAAGATTGGGGAGAGGGGACACCCCTATTTGACACCTATATCGTTGCCAAAGCACTCTGACAACCCATCCATAATTCTGATTTTAGTCGTAGCCTTCTCATAAAGTCTGTGTTGTAGCTCTAAATTCAATAAGAATTTACAGTTCTTCCATTCTACACCAACATTTGTCGCATGGCACCATATCAAAGGCATTTTTTAAGTGAACCAAGCAGTAAAAAGCCTCAATACCCTCCGTATAACAATTTTTTTCAACCAAGAATCTAACCACAACCCCATGATCAATAGTGGAATGCTTTGGTCTGAACCCAATGTGTCCTTTAGCCCGTTTACCTTCTGATTCAACCCATTTTCTGATTTTGTGCTTGACCATGCTACCAAAAAGCTTCCCCAGTAAGGGATTAATCATAATAGTGTGATTGTTTGATGGGTCATTTATGTCTCCTCTTTTGTGGAGAGGAATCGCCATGCTAGTTGTCCAATTTTCAAGAAACCCTTCCTTATTGACATTATTAAAGATGTGATATATATGAGGTGTCAAGATGTCGACGACCCATTTTAGATGCTCAACTTGTAGCCCATAAACATCTTGAACCTTCTCCCCCTCCCCGCCCCAATATCTTAATGTCGTGTGAGATGTCTTCAATTGTGAAAATTTCATTTGTGTTCTTGATTACTAGAGGTCTATGTTTATCTTTCTGGCACTCATATAATCTCCTTGCATATTCAAGTCGTTGGGGTCCCGTGATGTTCTCTATTCGCTTTCTCTTTTATTGTAGCTCTTTCCAAAATTTCTTGAGATTTTGTTTACCATAAGTAATCAGCTCCATCCTTCTCATTCTCACATATGAGTATTTTTTACTTTATAGCAACTTTTCACTCTTTTTTGTTTTCTTTACTCTTACTTTTTCTCATATTTCTCTTTGCTAACTTGTAGTATTCATCAAACCAAGGGTTTCCCAGAAAAGAGTTTGTCTCTTTTTGGGGTTTAGTTCTTTTACACTTCTTTAAAGCCTTGTGAATTAAAGGAACTAGGGATCTTTGTTTACTTTTTGTTGTTCCATGTGCTCAAATGCTCTTTCCGGGCTCCAAATCAGCCTTTTAAGTACCTCATTAGAAAAAAATCGGATTTTCCTCGTTCACTAGAATTCTTCTCTGAAATGATCCTTCTTTTGTTTAACGTGAGTTTTCCCTTCGTGTTGTTGCTCCATGATAAAGGCTAATTTTTAAAAGATTGAATTGTGGTTTGACCTTAGTCCTAAAGGGCACTCCCTTAATTCTAACTCTTCTACTCTTTTGATGTGTCCTTGAGAGAAAATAACATAAGCCACAATACTTTGTCCATTGTATCGCTTGCATGTAACGTTTCCAAAATTCAGCCATCCTTCCATACTGATACATATGACCAAATCATACAAGTTGCATAATCCCAAAAGTTCTGCCACAAAATGATTGACATTGCGTTTGCTATCCTCTAATGTTCTTTTCCTCAATTGATCAATCTCCTCTTCCAACCATAACGGGTCACTACTTTCCTTGCCACTTCTTTTCAGGTTGAGGGATTGATTATTTTGTGTCCTAGCATTAAAATCAGCTATTATTAGGACTTCACCTTGAGTGTTAAAAATAGAGATTTTTTTTTTTCAGTGATGCATAAGGATCCTCCTGATCTAGATTCATTTTTTTGTAAGTTTTTGACCCCTTAGGAGCAAAGTAGCAAGCTGCCACCCTTGTCACAGCTTGATTTTCCGTGATTTTCAGCCATATGTATTGTTTGTTTGGATCTTCTTTCTCTATACTTATGAATCTACCCCAAGTCTCCTTAATTAAAATATTTATTCCACCATGTCCTTTTCCATTATCGGTTTTTTCATTCTAGACTAAAATTTTTTTGTATCCCTTGAACTCTGACACTTTACATCCATCGTGTTCACGTCTCCATGAACAATATAATGTCTTTACCTTTGGCTATGGGCCCTAACCGAGGGACTCTGTTCATGTTGCTCCACTAATTCTAATGTTTTCAGCATGGTTGCTGGAAAAATATCTGTCAGTTTAGCCCTTCTTGTATACTTAGCCTATCGGATCTTGCTGCATCTTAGGATTCTTTTGTACTATTTTGCATTAGCATACACACATTTCTTGTTTGATTTTGGATTATCTTGAGGGTGACCTAGATTACTAGACCCCTGAGTGATTGTTTCTCTGACTTGGATATTGAGACTGGGATTCCAAACCACAATCTGGGCAGTTGTTAAAGGCATTCCAGAAAAGTTGAAAGAGATCAGAAAGTCCTTTTGTGTTAGCATCCCGAACATAGATCTTTGTTCCAACTTTTCTCTTTGAAACCCATCATTTGCTTGTGTACTACCCCTTGTGATAATGATTGATTCTAACTCAATTTTAACACTAGCTAAAACTATTCCTACTTCTGGGCCTGTCATCTCTGCTTGAAAGTTGGTGTCCATGGTTACCATGCAGTTGCTAAATTTCCCCGTGTTTGGAACTTCTTGTTCCCCACTTTCTGCCATTTTAACTTTTTGCTTAACTTTGCTCACTGAGGTTGTTTTGGTGCTTAGTTTTGATGTTTTGTTTTGTTTTGTTTTAATTATAATGTCCAACAAGTTAACAAAATTGTCATGGAGAGAACTGATGCAATAGATCCCAAAAAGGAAAAGGACAAAGAGGGAAAAAGCCAGAGGGGGACATAAAGGAACCTGACATGATCCCAGCATCAAGATTTAATCTTCTTCGCCATAAACTTCCATTGGCTGGCATAGGAAGTGTGCAGCCTGCCTTGCCGTTGCTAGGGTTTGCACCTGTGTGACTCCCAACTCCAAACGTCGTCGCTGCCCTGACTCCTCACTCCTCCAACGCTGCTGCTCTCACTCCTTTGAAATGTCATTTGCAACAATGCCGGAAGAGAGTGAAAATTACGAAGTCACAAAGAGATCACCCTCCTATAAACACTTTATGATCGATTTGTTTATTCAATAATATTAAAACCGATCACACTATATTTATGTGTTCAGAACACTATCTATAGTCTTTTATATATATATATATATATATATATATATATATATATATATATATATATATATATATATATATATATATATATATATATATATATATATAAGATTCTATTTTAAAATGGAACATTGCAATCTGCCCTTTGAGTGTATCCACTTCCAACAGTCTATGCATCTAAAATTATGTTGGAAAGAAGGTTGCGAAAATTTGAGTTTGGAAGATCATTTTGCAATGAAATCTTTAGTTTTAATTACCTGACCCAAGATGGGACATCATTACAAAGCTATTGTGAATTAGCATGAATATGGAAACCATCTAGAATTCCAATGAACCGACACTCATCCCATATTTCATATATCACCACTGTAATTTCCTCCCTCGACCTTTCTCATCTCAATGAGCTTATGCTGCCTACAAGGAGAAACTAGAGCCCACGTCTCAAACAATCGACCTCTCACTAGTCAATTAATTAGCATAAGCCACTTCGTACACCAGCTACACTCACCCTACACTGCTTTGCTTAAGACCAAGAAATATTTTTGGAGAGTGACTAGCTCATCTTTGTGAAGATTCCAATGTCTTACCAGTGTTGAAACGAATTCCAGCAAATAAGAACCTGTAGGAATATGTTTTCAAATGTGGAAAACAGTCCGATTGGGAATGAAGAATTTAAGGGACAAATTATGAAGAGAACTAATAAGAAAAATATTTTTTCTTAAATTCAAATGTGCCGTTGTGTAAGAGAATTATTATCATCGGACATTCATTTCCATACCGAGTTAATGAGAATTGTTAGAAATCCTTGTCAGATAATCGGTTGCAAAGTTAACAAAGAGAACAACTCATTGAGTGAAAAGAAGAAAGAGGCTGGAAGATGGTGGGTGAAGGAGAACTGATATGCCAGATTAATGAGCTCACAGACCCTTGAGAAGGAGCCTGCAAATGCAAATGACAATGCATGTAATATTTTTTCCTTTGAAGTTTGTTTATTACTGTATTAATTATTTGACCAGGTAAACTTCTACCATAGTTTTATCTGTACAACTACATTTCAAAATCAGCAATTTAGCAACTGCTGATTTGATATGCAATATTGCATATAGTTGCTTCTCGCTTTTGAATCAATCTTGTAATTGGAACATATAGCATCTTCTATTATATTTATTTATTTGTAGAATTTTTCCTTTCTGGATACGGAAGGTTTGTAATATGTGACCAATCCCATCACCAACAGTGAAAATATGTCTTATGTTTACAATATGGAAAAGATCCACTGCTGATAATTGATCACTCCACATCCTACATGTATAATACAGTTTTATTACTTAATATCTAGGTTGCATGGGTACGCTTACCCACATACCCGAGTACCGGGTACACGTACCCCAAGTACTGGGTATTCAGTGGAAAGCATCCCAGCTAAGGACCTTGATTAGGATTTCTGATTTTGTTTCAATTTCTTGTTGGCGTATCAGCTTCTTGTTTATCAAGCTTAATTCAATACGTAATCAATTTGAAACTTTGAAACTGATCTATACTAAACTTTATCACTGTTCAAGTCAGAAGTTTATCATTTCCAGTATGTCATTGTTATATGATTTCTGATCTTCTTGTTCATGTTTAAAATATGCCTTTTTTGTTATGCATTTAAACATTTACCATATATTATTATTATGAACATATTGCAAATCTAAATCTGAAAACAATGCATTACATTTGCAAACTTTATTACTGTTCTTGTTTTGAAAATACATTTTTCATGGCTTCTAATTTCAGATTTTCTATAAATATTTTTTTTTTTTTTTAAATTGACCTGCCCATGTACCCCTATCCCCATGCAACCTTGCTTAATATATGCAGAATACAAAAATAGTTCTTGGCCATTGTCAAAGTTAAGAACCACATGAACAAATCTTTGTACTCCTTGCTCTTAATTAAATATAGTATTATATATTATTTTGTGTGTTGTTTGAATCATTTTTATGACTTTATCATCAGTCTTTTGACAATAGGGTATGTTCCCATACAAAACAATGGCAGTACCCAATCAAATCGATATGGCAGTGAAAATAAACATGAAGGAAACAGAGAAGCAGCCAGAAGTTCACCTGGAAAAGTAAAGATTGCAACTTGTCCTTCCCTTGTGCAAAAGATGAAAAAAAAAAAAGACTGCCACAAAAGATTTTATAGAATTAGCTTGGCATCCAAAAGTGTATAATTCACCATCTATTATGTTTCAGGACTATAATTAAAAAAATGATACACAGGATTGATAATCATCCATCAAATCCAGAAAAAGTTTGCTCCGTAGCTTGTTGATATTAAATAAATCTGGAAGTTGTGTCACATTATTTGAAAACAGGATTATCAAATGGTATCCCCCTCCTTGTAGATATGGAAAAGAAAAATGGCCTAACCTCTCTTACAATTACTCTTCCATCCTCCTTAATAGCTTCTCCATGAAATGGGAAAATATAAGAATAGCCTAGAATTCAGAATAAATAACTCCTGTGTCGGAACTATGTTCAAGGGAAGGAATTTTGTAACAAGTAGCCAATAGCTCTAAAAATTAACAACTGGATGCTACGAATGTTGTCACAGAAGCCTCATTCAGACAATCTCTCAAATCTGAATGTTTCACAGCCTGTCAAGCCCACAAATGGGTGTGCAACGGATAAATCAGAACTTGCACCAGCTGTAGCTATCTCAACTGTCACAAGCTTATTTTTTATTCACAAGATAAAGAAAGTTTTCTGCTTCTGCTTGGTTGTAACTTCCTCAGAATATCAAAATCCCGCATATGACTGAGCTGCATATTTCACTAAGTTCTTGATAAAGCGTAAATTCATTACCCATCGTTCCAGAAAAGACTATCAACAACTCTCACTGTTTCTCTTGTTCTCTTGGAACTACTATCGATAACCAGCACTTTTTACTAGCTCATGCTGTTTATTCTTTGTTTTCTTCATTGGCATTGCCTCGCTATTTTTCCCGGCCGGAGATGAACGTGATGCACCAGTTAGCCATGCTAATGCTTCCATTGCAGCTTCTTGCTCTGCAGACTTTTTCTTGCTATATGGTCTTCCCACAAACTGCATCCCATTAATTTCCACCATTGTTCTAAATTGGTTATCATTCGTATGCTTTGTCTTATAACGAGGTTGACCATATCCTGTTCTTGATGCCAGTGTTTGTAATAAACCTTTGGGATTTTGACTGACACCCAAATCATTATCATTCATGTCATTAGATTTCTTGACTTTGGTTTTTTGGAGTTGGGATTTGTGGACTTCATGACCAAAAACAAACCTCCCTTCACATCTATCTGCAGACAAGAGCTCTTCAACAGCTTGCAATAGATGACCACCAACTTTCTGAATATCCATACTAGGGTTTTGAAGCTGTCAACAAAGAAGTAACTCATCTTATTAACAACAGTAAAAAAAATTATCAAACACCAAACTCAAATATGTTAGATACAGTTCCATCTAATCATGAAAATGCATTTAACACACCTTCTTCTGAATTAGGTCATCAAGCTCATCTTTGAGCTTCAAATAGATCTCTGCTAAGTCGGGTTCCATAAAAAACTCCAAGTATCCATCTAACATCTTCAAATGACCATCCTAAAACACGAGAGAATCATGAATCCAGTCATTAGGTAAGAGTGAAAATAAAAATACCGTCTTACACTTAATCAGTAGGCCATAAATGGATGGTAAGTATTACAAAAGAAACATATAACTCACTACTTCTCCACGGGAAACTGCACCTCCAAAAAGCAATAAGACAGAATCTGAGATTCCTGTTGAATCACGTAGAAATACTGAATTGACTTTAACTTTCTCAAAGAACACCAACCAGGGGTAGGGAATATTTTCCTTTTGACCATTCACTGAATTCTGCAACCAAATGTAAAAATTGCAAAAAAAAAAATATCATGAAAGAAAAAGAATGATTACTCCAACAAATGCAGATGACCCAATCTAATTAAATATACCATGTGCTTCATAATAATGTTATCGTTTTCAAAGAATTATGCGTAATGATCTTGCCAGCTATTGCCAGAGAGAAACTAAAATAGTCTACTCAGAAAAACTTACAGTATAAAGCAAAATTTGACCATCTAGCATAGTCTTCAGAGAAATGCATTTTTTCCTATTCTGCACAAGAAAAAATAGAAATTGCCAATTGTAAGTAGAAATTGAGAATAATGCTTCAAATAAATAGATTATTAAGAGCATAAAATTTTGAGTTCAACCCTGCTTATTTTCCCCTTAAATTTTGAGTTTTAATTTGATTTTTGCTATGTTCCATGGCATGGACAAGGACAGGGACTGGGGATGGGGATGGGGATCAGGGGACAACACTACTTATTCTCTTACAAGTTTTTGAGTTTCAATTTGGTTTTTGTTACCCCATTAGAAAAACTGCAGAGATCTCCTTGTTCATACATCACCAAACTCTAGAGATTGAGACTATTCTGACTAATGATCTAATGCTTTTCTCTAAATCTTTTACTTATGACATTAATAAAAGGTTAGAAGCTCTCTAGTTTTTAGATGGTAATACTCAAGTTTTAACTCTTGGCATTCATGTAATTGCCTTTCAATAGGTCAGGTGGTAGTACTTAAATTTATGAAGCTTTCTATAACTAATGTGTTAAAAGAAAAGTCAAAGTCCCCATGACCATGGATACCAGAAGCTAAATCTCACCACAACAGAAGCGACTCCAGGAAAAAGACCAGCACATATAACTGCTTCCACCAGAGATCGATTATCCTTCAGCTCATTTACGATATCAGCATTACCATCCAACAGATTGGCCTCCTTTAGCAGAAAGTGGAACTGTTTGCGCAGAGAATGTATGGCTTGCATAGTTTGTGCTGACAGAAAATTTCTCCAGCAATAATCATAAACAGATCCATTTATTTGTGCGTTTTTCCAGCCCTCATATGCATGGACAAGGGCCATATGATCACTATTTGCAGAGAACTTTGCTTTTGCTGCATCTGCAAGCTACAGGAAACAATTCAAATGATCAGTATCAAAATCTTTTGAGTTTCTCTCATCTGATGATCCATATTCAGTTGATCTCTAAAATGCCACAAAAGTTTGAAACCAATAACTGAAGTTTAAAAAACAAACTACTTAGTAGTATTCAATTTTGTGTGGTTTCAGGTATGAGCATTCACTGACAAAGACATGCAGCTAACGGATTAAACTGCACCTCAAGATGATTGAGAGTTCAATACACATCTTTTTATCTGGTTCTGAATATTGTCACCATCAACAAGATTGGATTGATTAAAATTCATCCGCGGTACCAAACAGATGCTACCTTGTTGGATCTAATTCTAACAAATATGAAAAAGAAGGCAAGAAAAAGTTGACAACCTGTTAAATTATTCTGACTGATCGGAAATCACTAAAAATGACTTCTACTACTAACAATTGTTGCACCTATAATTTCTCTCAGATCACCTGGATCAAAACCCAAATAAAAATTCAATTTATGGAATCTTATTGTTACAGTCACAATCATAAATCTTCTTTCATCTCATGCTGGTAGAGATGCCATCCTATGTGGTTTTTGGTGTGATATTAACAATTTGGCACTTTGTTTCAACAAAAATATCCAAGTAACAACATTTCAGATACCAGAGCTCCCACCACAAAGATCTCAGAATAGAAAGTACAGCATATGTGCATGTCTAACTCAAGCTCTTCAATGGAAAGCTAAGATATAAAAATATGTCTCTGCATGGCTTAGAACTAATTAGCTGAACCATGAAGAATGCGGATTCAATTGTGAGAAAATTGAAGAAATTACTTTTCCTGGCATCTTTTTTTACTATCTTTGAGAATGTTTTTTCACTGTTTTGAGTGTATATAGGAATAGAAAATATGTGCATGATTACTTGGAATGAAAAAGATATAAAATTCTGGGAGAAATCAGTGAGGGTCTATAAATGCAAGAAATTCATATACTAAAGAAGCATCCATTTGCCTCAGCATGTCACACTCCCCTCTTGCAGACCTCTAACAGTTCCACTCAATGTGAGCTATAGAGTCATCTCCCATGTCTCTACAGTAGGTGGGTGTTTGCAAGAGGTAGGATTTTACTAGCAAATAGAATGACTTGTATGTCAAGGGTTCTTAAGGTTCCATTAGTTATATTTTCCCCTCTTGACTCTGGATATGAGAACCAATGATTATGAGAACAAAAAGGGATTAAGTAGATCTCTACACCCAACATTCAATATTTTCTCTTCATCTCACAAATTCTTCTATGCAATAAGCCAATTTTGGATCATGATAGAAAAAAGCATATATTTTCTTGCTGGCAGCATTTCTCAACTCAGAATTTTGCCTTCTTCTTCAGTTGATGATATCCCGAATACTATGGTAACAAAGCTTTTGATCTCACAAAAAATTGGTGCTATCCTAATCAAGGCTTATAAGGGATCTCTCCTACTAGGCATCAAGGATTCATTCAATATGTGAGTCACATCTTTCATTTACTACCAGAAAAATGTCTGTAAAATTGATAGATAATAGAAAAGGGGTAACTTTTGCAACTATACATTCTAGATTGTTCCAAGAGTATTCTAGATTGTTACAAAAAATACATTATTATTAGGCATGAGCCTACAAAACAACGGTAAATTGTGTCACATAATAATAATTAATCTCAACAGTAATAATAAAATAATAAATCATATAGACTTTGGCCCATTATCTATAAAAAAAATAAAAAAATAAAAAACATTATAATTAAAAACTAATTTAGAAATTTTAAAAATCCAGTTGTAAAATTGAATTGTAATATTGAATTAAAAATAAAAATAGAAGATAATATAGACATTAAATTTTGGTTTAAAAAACAAAACATTAGTATAAAAACAAATGCTAAAAGTATTGATTTGTAGTGTGAGGTCTTCGTTCTTTGACTACTAAAGAATATCCGAATATTGGAGTCACCCAACATAGATGTCTATTTAATGGAATTGCTGAGCTTATCTGTATGAATTTATTGGCAAAGTACTAGTCTGCAATGATTTTTAGGGTTTTATAAAGCTCACCGAATTTCAAACTCCGTGGCAAGAATTTGGGTAAGATGTGTCACAATATCATTGCAGTAGCAAGAAAAATTTTGAGATTCAGCAGAAATTTGTTGGGTACCGTTTCGTGTAAACCCACGGTGATATTGAAGGACCATGTTTAAGTCCCTTGCAAACTGTATACAAATCAAACTCCAGTTTGAAATGGATTAGGACCTAAGGGGTCTAACTGAAGGACCCAATAACGTAGCTTTTAAGCACACAAAGGGAAGGGAAAATGTAAAGGTCAAGAATCAAGATAGTGCTACCACTCCATTTGCTAAGGAAACTAGAATAAATTGTTGACATGGTGACGGAGAAGGTCGTAGAAATAAAGTATGTTAGAAACTGCATCCTTCGAAGTATAAGAACAAGGGAAGGAAGCGATAATTACAATGCATACCTCTATCCATAGAGGGGTACATTTGAATACCAGTAAATATCATAGTAACACGGGGACGCGTCCCCCACCATTTTTGCCCCATGTCCTAGAGACTTCAACGCATTGGGGACTTGGGGACTTTGTCCCCCCCTCCCTAGCGGCGCCACCAAATTCTACCACCTCCACCGAGGATGGGACATACCAATGTTGACTATTTGCAGATTCGACTATTTCTGTTTAATGTTTGATGTTCCAATTCAATGAAATGTTCAAGTATTTACTCTTTTACATCTTGATATCTTATATTGCAATACATATTTTCATAACTAGCATCTTAAGTCCCCCTACTATCCCCTGCCGCCATCCTCTTGTCATCCCCCCATCATCCCCAAATTAAGGCCCCTATGTCCCCTCGTCCTGAAAACATGTCCCACCATTCCGCACTCCCCTCATCCCCCAGGGCAATGTAACTATGGTAAATATCAAGATAAAAAGTCTCAAAGTTAATGTATTTCATATTAAAATTTGAATTTGTAAGTCTTTAATCTCCTTTTAAAATGGTGATGCCCATTGAATCCAAACATCTATGGTTTGGATAGACAATGACATACTGAATTGTGTAGTATCTACTAGAGAACTCAAATTTATTGCCTCACCCTCCACATACAACCTTTTCACCTTGGCCTTCTTTGCTCGTGTTGTGTTTTCACTACCTTTTATCACCTATCCACAATGTAGCTGCCCTTATAATTCTCACTAAACAAATGACATAACAAAACTCAAGTCCCCCCTTGAAATTTTTTTCTTGTTTTTGTTTACGGTGTTTGCAAATCGAAAGAGAGACATTTTAGGATTGAATGGGTCCTTTGCATATGTTTTTAGAACTTAAAGAGTGATCAAATGGAAGGAGGCCCACAATGTAGCCGCCTCTATAATTCTCACTAAACTAATGACATTACAAAACTCGAATCCCCCCTTGAACTTTTTTTCTTGTTTTTGTTTATAGTTGTTGCAAATCGCAAGAGGGACTTTTTAGGATTGAATGGATTCTTTGCATATGGTTTTAGGACATAAAGAGCATTCAAATGGAAAGATAAACTTTAGGATTGAATGGGTCATTTGCATACGTTTTTACGGCTTAAAAGAGTAATCAAACAATTTAGTTAAACCCTCATCACTGCAAAAATTTTATACCTTAAAGAACCCCTATTACCTCTATGGCTTTTTTACTAAGTTGGAGGATCCACTCATACCCACAAGCCCCAAGCCAAGTACGAGTACATTTGTGGGTACCTGTTGGGTGTTCACTGGGTGTGTGTCGAACACTGTGGGTGTGCACGGGTTTGTGTACTTGTATTTATATACCCAAGATCCCAAACTCAAACTCAATTCGTGACTCGGTAATTACTCAACAAAATGGAAAAAAAAAAACCTTGAAATTTAGAGATTTTTGAAGTTTTAAAAGTTGTTTTATAAAGCTTAAGGACACAAGAACATCATAAAATAGAAACTGATTTGATCACATACATAAACTATTAAACATACATCGATCACATAAGTACAAACATAAATTATGGCTGAAGGAAGTAGTGAACTTAAATATATAAAATTTTAAATATTGTCAAATGTATATAAAATTCGTGGCATATGAAATCCATGACATCAAATGTTCAAAACATATGTGAAAACAAAAGATTAGCCTATGGTGTTTGACTCTGGTTCAGCCTCAACCTCAAAGTAGCCTATATCTCTCCCAAAAAGGTGTCTAAGGTAGGTCTTCGATGACAGCCATAGTCTATTCTTTTTGTGTGCCCCTCTAACCAACATCAGCTATATCTAATCATGCACTATCCTTCTCCTCTTCCATGGCTACATCCTCAACCTCACTATCCGCCTAGTCAACCCACACATGGTGCTCATTAGTACAGACAAAATTGGTAGATTCACTGAACCACTCAAATTCTGGAACAATCTCCTCTAGCGTGATCAGGCTGGAATTGTTGTCCAAATTTTGTCTAGTGCTAAAACAAAGGTTGACATGAACAAAGACTAGATCATTCAACATCTCCATGATCAAACTATTGCGCTTTTTCGTGTGAATATGCTATAACATGCTCTAGTTTCACTTACAACCTGAAGCATTACATGGCTAGCGCTTAGCTCAATATGTAGATGGCAATTTCTGAAGGTTAGGGGCTGTAGGCCCAAACATTTGCCACCATCTATCTAAAATAAGGAAAAGAAAAAAAAAATTAGTATTATTCCCAACTTTAAGGCTAGATTATAAAATCAAATTATGCACTTACAATAAATTTCAAATTTCTATCTGCCTTTGATTTTGTGTGAGCAGTTTTACATAGTTGGCTTTAGAAAATAGCCACTGTTGCATTAGCGAATACCTCCATATCATGCAATGTAGTTGTGGTATTAGTAGACATTCGTTGTACCACTAAATATAGCTCTGTAAGAACCTCCCATCCACTTTGAATCAGTGCAAAAATGGAATGTCGGACTGAGGTAATAATTAGCTACATGGATGGGCATGCAAAGCTGGTTATACCATATCCTATTAATTATTTCCCAAATGGGACCATACTTATGCTCGACTCCTCCATATATAGATGTAACGGGATCCTTGGCCCTATCCATGCTTTCATATATGTAGCCCATAGAGGGCTTCTCCCATCAAAACCTCATAGGAGAACAAGGGGCTCTGTAAGCTGCAAATACTGTTAAAAGGATATACTCAAGTCACAAATGTGAAAGAGAATAGGTAAAATTGCAAAGTCACAAACAAAACAAAAATATCCATTTAGAATTATAAAAAATAAAATATTAAATATCAAATTGTAATAAATTTACCTGCACAATCTTTGCAAAAGGGATCCAAAAACCTAGCTCATCAAAAATGCAATCTGCCACATCCAACCTACAGTGGTCATAGCATAGGATAAGCAACTCCACTCCTCACCAACAACATACATCTCAAAGATGCCTTTAATTGCATCATGGATTTTACTGTGATAAATTTTGACGCGAATCTTATGATACCATGAGGAGCCAACTCCCTCTACCCTATGTACTGCCTCATTATGCTAAGATGCATGATTGTAGATCAATTTGCAGATGTTTCTGGCCCTATCGACGCATTGTTCCACCCATTTAAGCTTACCAATATCCTCTAATACGAGGTCAAGGCAATGGGCTACATATGTAGACCAAATCTTTTTAGGACACGTCTCCATCAACACGTACACCACATTGTTTTCCTCCACACATGACTTCCTTAATAACCTCACATAGGTATATGGTATTCTTCACATGTGAGAGAGTATCAATGGACTTCAAAAACATGGTGGGTCATGAAAAACTAAAATAATGATCAATGATCAATCAATAAATCATATATTACAAAATTCAAATATTAATCACTAAATTCAATGCATTTAGGGAAGTCGAATGATCAATCACCTTTGCAGGAGACAAGAAAATTTAGGATTGTCTTATTCCTCATACCGGTCCAACTACCTATCATGATGGTGCAACCCTTTTTGCTCCAAGACACTCATTGGTCCTCTAGCTCAACTTTTATATACTCAACCATTTCTAACAAGAGGCCAATTATTTCATCATCAATGGGGGCTTTAAACCTCACCCCACAAATGGTTACACATCTACCATGCCTTGTCAGTTGGAGACTTGTCACAAATAGATTAAATATGTGGGAGAAAATTATAACAATTCATAATAATTAGACAAAGCAATGTTCACAGTTCAAACGATAAATTTTAAAATTTTAATTTAAAATAGTCAAATTAAAAAGAATTACCTAGCTGCAATAAATGGAATCTTGCAAAAGTACCAAAACTTCCAAATTGATTTTCTTGCTGCATCATGGACCTCCTTGTTCCAACCCATCTCTTAAGCAAGGGTTGTACACAAGGGGTAGTGTGGGGCACAAAATAATTGTCCAGCTTGGATTCTAGAAATCTAGGAATAACTCCTTCAATTGCCTGTTCTTTGTTTCCGTTTGTTGTTCAAACGTTTCCAATAGGACATAATAGAAACAAACTGTCACTAAAGGTACTTTTGTACATGGATTAGTATCATGGCCACATATGTTGACAATATGGTATTTAAATCTATTTCCGACATCATGATTAATTTCTTTACAAAATTTACATTTTGTTTGAGATCTTGGTCTACCAAAATCCTCTTTAGTTATACTTTCAAGTCTTGTCCTTTCAACCTTGTCTCTTAGGCTTAGGAGAAGGCTGAAGATTAGGAGCCATTGGAAAAAAATATTGTTTCCAAAACATGAGGGTGCTACGGTAAGGCAATTTACAAAGAAAATACTATTTGCACATCATATTTATAAAGTATTAAACTAAAAGGAAAAAAATCAGCAATCCCTACATTCATGCATTGTGTTTTATAATTTATTCTTGAAAATTTTTGAAGTTCAAAGAAAGAATTTAGAAAAATCAAAACCTACATTTTTTATGAAATATTTACAAATACATGTTTACAAGCTTTTATAAAAAAAAATACATAGGGTTTGCTATTGTTCTATTTCTCTCGTTGAAGTATGAATTTAAATTTGAATGAAAAACATTCAAATTCAAGATTTGGAAAGTTTACAAAATGAACAACAATATGAAAAATCCATAAACATTCCAAAAAAATCAACAAAATCTAAAAATTTTAATATTTACCTCTTTGAAATGGATTGAGAAGCCTTTGCAACTATTGCTATGGACCCTCTAATGTACTAAATGCAATAACAATGCTGCCCCAATGTGATTTGTGGAAGATTTTTAGCTCTTCCTCCCTACTAGTTGCAAACTTATGGCCTCTTATTTTTCTTCCTCTAATCTTCTCATAACAATGAAATAAGATGCCTTTTAAGGCTAGAAGGAAGAGGAAAGAAAAATCAAGTTATAAGAAATTATGTTTTTTTCTTTTCCTCTTTTCTTTTTGCAACTTGAGCTGCCACCTTCTGAGTCACCTAGCTTGGACTCAATGAGCAGCCATGTGACTCGAGACTCAACAAGTCACGTGTCTAACTTTGGCTGGGTCAACTAGAACCCCAACTCACAGCAAGTTTGGGAACTTTGACATGTACAGACGTACCCATACACACACAAACCCCTAAAACGAATTCGCATACCCACATACCAAGTTTGTGTACCCGCAGCCATTCTCAAACCTTAATCGATAACTTAACCTTTTTATTGAACAGATCACCTTCAACACCACGACCCCCATTTCTATTCTTTTTTTTTTAAACATAGTTGCAAGTGCAAACAAAAAACCAAAAACCAAAAACCAAAAAATAACTTCAAAGGTTTAAAACTTTGGAAGGAACCAGAAAAAAATTCAAAAGAAACAGTAAACTTACCTCAAATGATGTATGACGCTCTCATCTTCTTTGCACTACTATTTTCATTCTTTCTGTTCTTCTAACAAAATGAAAAATAGAAAAATAATGGAGTTCGTGTTTTGGGTGTTAGTGCTTTGTTTTAGGTTAAGGGTAATTGTCCTTATGGGACCCCAACTCTATTTTTTTTCAAAAGTCTTGCATGCATTTCCAACCAATTTGTACAACATTCTGAGTGATCCAATTTAACCGAGGGTTAGGGTCAAACCAGGGAATGTTTGCTATCTATGTCTATGTATATACGCAAAACATTTCTAGGGGGAATAGGGTCAAAAGAATTGGGATGCATCTTTGAGGTGTATAGTCTCATATGCCTCTCCAATGCTTGGAGCATTAGAATCCCCATATTTGGTAAATGTCAAAACTAAAGATACAACAGAGATAATGAATTTGACATAAACCAAAAAAGTATCACTCTTTACTCACTCTCTGGAAGTGTTAAAGATTGAATGCACGGAGAAAATGGAATAAATATTGCATTAAAAATGAACTCTTAAATAGAGTTTATAGATGATAATAATAGCATAGTCTAAAAATAGACTTAAATGAGAAAAACTGAAAAGAAACCCTAAATGACCATTACCTAAGGTTCTAGAAGAATAGACTAAATGTAGAAAGAATTGTAGATACTAAAAATAATCTAATACCCTACCTTAATGGCCATTCTATCAATCTACCCTATAGAAGACAATATAACCAACTGTAGTCAGAAATGGAGATGGCAGCACCCTTCTTTAGAATGATTTACTAGTATGAGAGTAGAGCATACCACAAACTCTTCCATTGACTCTCCCAGAATCGACAAAAATGTTAACCAGAAATCATCACAGAAACACCAAACCAATGTGATAACTGAACTGTCATTCCCTAGAAACAAAGATATATACTGGAAACAACTGCACAACCCTCCAAACTTTGCAGATGAGCATGATGCCCCAAAACAGACTGCAAGATACTATGATTAGACGAGTACAAAGCATTGTTTTCTAGATAAAAAAAGTAAAAAACCCTGAAATAAGATCACATGTGAACTTTGCGTATTATAGAAACCAGAAACAATTTATGAGACAAATTAATGAAAACCCAACATGATATTTGAGGTTAAAAATCAATAAAAAAGCAAACAAATTACTAAAGATATGAAACTCTATTATTTAGAAAAAAGGTAAAACCCAACTGAATTTTTTAAAGGGAAAAATTTATGAAATAGATAATTTTGAAGGAAAAAGAAATATTAAAAATCCTCCAGAACTTTTAAGGGGAAAAATTAATTAACCCGTCAAATTTATTTTTACAGTAATAGAAAACCCTAATGTTGGATATCAGGAAAAATATGAATTTAAGGGTTTACAAAAACCAGAGGCGAACCCAGAAAAAAACTCTTGAATGAATATCCTCTGACAAAAAGCCTCAAAAAAATCATTGAGTTTGCTAAGGCGGTCATGAACCAAAAAAAATGTGTTGACCACTGAACACTGAGAAAAATGGTGACTGGGCAAAAAATGTGGGCCTTGGACGCCAAAAGTGTCCAAAACAAATCATTGACCACTGATTTGAGTGGAAAAACAAATCACTGGCAAAAATGTCGGTGCTGAAAATTGCCAGTGACTTTAAAAATCGCTGAAGAATGCGGACACAAAACAAACCGCAAGCAGATGTGGCCAAGAAATTATGTTTGTGTCAAAGAAGAATAAGAGCCCCTGTTAACATAATGGAAGGTGCCCCCAAAAAATCGCTGCACGAAAAATCTCCAAAATCCACTCTGCAAATAGCAGAGTGTTGACATGGCATTGGATGACATGGCCACAGAAGACGTTAGCAGAAGGGAAAAAATGATAGTTGTAAGAAAATATTGGGTAGACTACCAGGAAAAAAAATTGACCAAAGACTCTACATGGGCCAAAAATGCCATAGGCTTAACTTTTTGAGGTGTAATTTTCCAGTGTTCTTGTTGAATTTATTTTTGTGTGATTTTAAAATTTGGCCTGCAATTATTGACTGTGAAATAGTTAGAAACCCTAGGCACCAACGAAGTCACATTAAACCATAGCCGGGTTTATAATAGACTAAGAAAGCTAAAATATAAATTTTGAAAATTTCACCACAAGATTTCCTACGAAAATTTCATAATCTTGGTCCCTCTCGTGAGTGAGTCATACCTAGACTTGCACCCGCTCTAATGCCATGAAATTTTTAAAGACTAAATGAATGGAGAAAATGGAATAAGTATTGCATTAACAATGAACTCTTAAATAGTGTTTAGAGACGCTATTAATAGTGTAGTCAAAAAATATACTTAATTGAGAAAACCTAAAATAAAAGCCTAAGTGACCACTAGCTAAGGTTTTATAAGAACGAGCTAAATATAGCAAGAACTAAAGATACTAAAAATAATACTTTCCCCACTCTAACCTAGAAACAACATGCCAATTCCACTCTTAATCATGACCACTAGTTGCAAGGACTCTTGTTCAATGCTAATTAAGTGCGAGGCACATTTGATCTAAACAGGTTTAGACAATCCTCCGTGGTGAATGCTCATAATAGTGCACGAATGTGTCGTGATTGCAAATAGAGCATCTGCAGATAAAGAGTTTGCACATCTCTCACATTGAGATCTAGTCGACCTCCCAGGTGTGCTATAGTGCATTGTAGTTGTAACTGTGACTTCATCTAAATCTGCAAAGGTGGAATTTGAGGCTCTTAAGACTAGAAGCCAAAGTTGTGCCCAAGAATTTTCCTCTTTGCCTATTTTATCTATAACTTCTCTCTCACCAATCACATATTTCTCACCACAAAATAGCCAATTTGATCAAACAGAAAGCCCTGCTAATTGTGACTTCATCTAAAGCTGCATAGACAGAATTTGAGGCTCTTAAGATCAGAAGCCAATCTTGTGCCCAGGAGTTTTCTTCTTTGACTATTTCACCTACAACTTCTCCCTCACCAATCACATATTTGGCACCACAAATTAGCCAATTTGATCAAATAGAAAGCCCTGCTACAAATTTAGACAACATTGCCCTTGTTCTCTTTCGTTGGATGGATTGTTCACTACCACTCATCTCTAAACTTAATTTATATAAAAGTAATATAAAGGAATTTAAACAACTAACTCCATGTTAATGAGGCATCTAAGACTTGTTAGCATATGAGCTTTGGATTGTACATATTCTTTAACAGTCTAAGCAATCAGTTATCATATTCATTCATCATCTATTGTACAATGTGATTTCCGTAGCTATTCAGTGTGAATTTATACTACTTTTCTCTTTCACTGCTGGTATAAGAATACTTGTTTAAACAGTATAAGCAATCAATTATCGCTATCCATTCACCATTTATTGTACAAATGTGACTTTCATAGCTATTCGGTGTGAAATTATAATTTTGAATTTCTACTCTCATTGCTGGTATAAGAACACCTGCACCTCCTGTAATGCATTTTTATAACAATCGTCACAAGGGAGTCTTATGAATCTACTTAAACACCAAAACAAACCATGATCAAATGAAAGATCGACCAATGCAAAATTTAACTGGGATTAAATCTAAGCTTCCCATACTCTCAATTACTCATCACGATCAATTTTGAAGACAGTAATCCATTTTCTGGACTGTGGCCAATGCTGATCTCTATGGCCAATTGTGATCAATTGAAAGGGATTGTTATTACATCTAGATGCATGTTTCTTCATTCTATACTCAATATACACATGATTAATCTGTTAAACAATGTTATTGGAACATGTAAAGAGGGAAACTCGCCCATCTTGCAAAAATTACAAACATTAAAAGAAACAGATAATTAACTTGTCCTACTGAAAAAATAGAACTTACTTCCTTTTTGTCATACGGTAGCAAGAAAGGGTCCCTAACACTCAATCCAGCTGCAACTGTAAGGATGGGATCCAAGCAATGGAGAAGTGCACCCATGATAATCATCTTACCCAGCTTAGGCTCCACAGGAAGCATTGATAAGTGGCGTCCTGCAAAATTTTTAATACATGCCATAAGACCACAGTAGATTAAGGGATTCCTAACAAGAAAAATGGTTCGTCTCTGCCCTGACAGACATTTTGAAAACAATCTCAATTGATTGTGTTCATTTATAATGCTTATGGATGTTTGGAATCATTAGAATTTTCAGAATCAATTGTACATACCAAGAATAGTTAAGTTTTCCTTGTCATCAAGAGCTCCAATAGTTTTCAAATATTCGACTGCATTTTGAACCTAGAATAAAGATAAGAAAATAAGATTTACAAGGAACTCAATAACAAATTAGAGATGGAGGAACCAATAAGATGAAGGATGCTCCAAGTCCAACAAAAGAAAGAAAAACATTTTCATGGTCTATACTTTTTGTCTAGTCCAATTTTCTTAGATTTCTTATTTTTTGTTATGCAAAATTTCCACATACCGAAAGCGGCTCTGGTGGCTGTAAAGCTCTTGACAAAAATTCTGTAATGCTTCCAAGCTGCAAGCTTTTAATTTGCAAACAAAGAGATTGTAAAGGTGTTCGCAGAAGCTCAGGTAACTGATAGTCTTCTAAAGCATCATGTACACATCTTGGATAAAGATGATAGGATTCACCTGGCTGAACGCGACCAGCTCGGCCTCTCCTCTATAGATAAGATGAAACTTTTTTTAAACAGACATGACGGATTAAAAAACAAGTTGAAAAGCATGAATAACAAAATAAATGATTTGTAGTCAGATGAGAAAAACACATCTGAAACAGTAATTCCTTTTTGTTGTCAATAAAACCTTTCTAAGTGTGTAGTTAATATACATTTTCATTTTAGATTTTTTACATTCAAACACAAATGAATAACATTTTAGTTTTGGATTTTCTAAAATAAAAAGAAATCGAAGCAGTTAAAAATACTAATGTTAAAATCTAGGTTACCGGGTATGCCAGTTTTATGGTATATGGTTCATGGTTTTACGATTGATAAGCTGTCAGAAAGAAGAAATCACAAAAACATTGCAGAGTAATGGGTAAAAAGGGAAATCTTTAAGTTTCATCTTTATTTGCCTCATTAAATTGCTGAATTTGTTGACCCGCTACTTGCAAACAATTTCTGGTGTCAATACGTGCCCTAATCTAGAAAAAGAAGGTTGCATGGGTACTTGTCCCCACACCCATGGTACTCGTACCCATGTACCCAGGTACCAGGTACACATTTCCAAAGTACCAGGTACTCAGTGCAGAGCATCATAGCTAAGGACCTTGATTAAGATTTCTGAAAAAAAAATCGGTTTTTTGTTTGCATATCAGCTTCTTGTTTATCAAGCTTAATTCAATACCTAATCAGTTAGAAACTTTGATACAATATTGATTAACAATAAACTTTATCACTGTTCAAGTCAGAAGTTTATCATTTGCAATATGTCATTGTCATATGATTTATGATCTTGTTCATGTTTAAAGTCTACCTTCTCTGTTATGCATCTAAACATTTATCATATATTACTATTACAAACATATAGCAAATCTGAAACTGAAAACAGTATATTAAATTTGCAAACTTTATCATTGTTCTTGTTTTAAAAAACTGCTTTCATGACTCATAATTTCAGATTTTCTATAAATATAAAAGTATTATTAAAAATAAAGTTTGACATTCCCACGTACCCCTGTCCCCTATTATGAAAAATAGCTGTACCCATATCCGTACCCGTACCCGTACCCTAAGTACCCCAAGTACTCCCATCCCCATGCAATCTTGTTTTAAAACAGTGATGAGAAATTGTGGAAGCAAAACATTGGATTCAAAATCTTCTAGCGTGTCCAGCATAGGGGATCCACAGTGGCCATTGATGAACTGCCTGATGCTTCTATTTGAATGTAGAAGTCTAGGAACAACTTCCTCAGCTACTAACGTTGCCGCCCACGTAAGAACACATGCACAAAAAGCAGTGCGGCTTCATTGCACGCCTTCCTCAATAAACCTGTCACACTATCATTTTGATTATGTATTATCATAATTATATTATATTATATTTTATATATATATATATATATATATAAAATTTTATATTACAATAAAAAATTAATATTAACTATAATTGATATTTTACAGTAGTGTAATAAAACAATAATTATTATATTATATAATTATAAGAATGAAATGATATAATATTAAATTAAATATAGTAATATATTATAATTATATTAAATATATGATCTAAATATAATAAAATAATAACTATATATATACATATTTTTGTACTGATGAACCCAGACAAATCCGAACCCCATTTCAAAATGTCATACCGGCAAACTGGTTCTTTGAACCCATATCTGAACCCTAATCAAAGTCACAGAATAAGGTATATTGGGTGGTATTTAATATTTTGCTAGTTAGCAGAAAACATAGAAGCTAAGCCCTTTGTCAAAACAGACTTCAGAAATAACATGCAGCTTTTATCCACATCAATTAATTCAGATTTTAATTTCCATGATAAAACGGATGGTTTTATGCAAATGAACTTGCTGTTGAAAAACAGTAAAGTTAAACCTCCTCCAAGAAAAGCACCAAAATGTTAAATCCGTCTAGTATTTTCTTGCATAGACACTTACACTAGCAAATATAATATGGTGTCCTTCTAACAGGAAAGACTTAGTTTAGTTAAAGGACACTCTTTAATGATCATCCATGTCAAGAGAGAAGATAAACTTATCAATGGAAGAGACACAATATTTTTCACTGGAAATGGCCTGAATTGCTGAGGACTTTGAACAACGATACCAATCAGCTTAAAAATAAATGGACAGTTAAGAGAAATCAAAGTTACGGCAAGACCTTGAATGTGGGACGGAACAACATTAGATTATTGGAATATGTAATGTCCCTTTCCGCATAGCCTATTTGATTCATGTAGGTTATTGCAGCAAACAAAAGGGAATTAATTAAATAATTATTTAATATTATCCCTCAAATGTTTAATAAAAGTGTAATATTATTTAATTAATTTAATAAGTGTTTAAAGTGACTTTAATGGTTATTTAAGAGAAATTTTAATAGTCATTTCATTACTTTCCTATGCTTAAGTTTAAATTAAAAAGAGCCTGAAAATGAAATTTGTTCTAAAGCTTCTCCAAAAGGTTATAAAAGAACAGTGAGGGGTTCATTTGGCATATGCTTGGTTAATTCCTCATATTGATTTGAAGAGCTCCTCAGAGCTTGTAATCCTAGGACAAAAAAATCTAAGGGATATTGGTTTCGATAGTGAGACTACCTACTTTAACCAGTGCTGGATATATCATTTAAGTATTTCACAATGCATTAATAGTTGAGTCATGATTTGTGTGGTCTCTTTCATAGACAAATTTGCGAAGTTTTTGGTTATATTGCAAAACACTTTGGTTATGGCTTGCCTAGAGCTATCTAGCTGGAGATCAAAATTATATGATATTATAGCATTTTGTCATGGTGGTTTGAATATCTCGGTCACTTCATCTCTTTGACTGGCATGGCATGCTTGTTAGGCACAGCTCCTATTCTTCTTGCATGAGTCCTTCTATTGGATGTGGGATTCTCTAATCTTGGCGAAATTTTTGCTAATCACAAGACTTATCAACTAAGCATGAGCCTCATGACTTGAGTGAATTGGTTATTTGAGAACATCTTGCCAGGTTGTGAGGATTAATATTGGATTTTATGCTGGATGCTATATTTCTTCCTATGGTGTCAAGCTCCCAATTTGGGAGTGAAACTTCCCCTTGTATGTCAGCATCATTCTTTGGATAAAACTTCACATTCTTGATGTGAAACCTTACATTCATCTCTTTAACTTGCATGGCCTGCTTGTTAGGCACAGCTCCTATTCTTCTTGCGTGAGCCCTTCTATTGGATGTGGGATTCTCTAATCTTGGCGAGATATTTGCTAAGCACAAGACTTATCAACTTAGCATGAGTCTCATCACTTGAGTGAGTTGGTTATTTGAGAATATCTTGCCGGGTTGTGAGGATTAATGATGGATTTTATGCTGGATGCTATATTTCTTCCTATGGTGTGAAGCTCCTAATTTGGGAGAGAAACTTTTCCTTGAATGTTAGCATCATTCTTTGGATAAAACTTCACATTCTTGGTGTGAAACCTTACACAATGGCATGAACTTCAATGGAGTCAACCTCACCATGAATGGAAAAGGTCTTCATGCCACAAGTTCACTTGTAGTGGCACATGCCCATTTCTACGCGTGGTGTTCGTGTTTTCCTTTAGATATTGTGGTCTGCTACAATACTACGTACTTGAGATTATACCAGTTTCAGACAGAGTTTGAAAGTAAAGGTCAGAATTTACATTCATTCCACAAACCTATCCTAATCTGATATTGACTGAATTCTGTTTATTTCATGATAATAGTGCTATTTTCTATGTTCTTATATGTTAAACACAAATATCAAACTACATACAAGTCTTTGCAAACAATTAAACATTAAATCTGAGAAACTTAAGAGCAGTTAAGTAAGAATTTTAAAAATATTCGAAGGATACTTTACAGAAATACATTAGAATGGATGCTCATTTTGAGTTTGTCAAGTTTGGGGCCAAAATACTATGCTGTTCTTGCAGGTTCCCATATTCAAAGGAGGACATTCGAAGAAATGCATTAGAAATAGCTATATGCACAAAGCTCTGTAAATTCAAAAAGAAAACAAACCATAAGCTAGTGCTCGAAAAGTCCTTGCAGAAAATGGCCCTTTTACCATAAGCATTATCTTATCTTTGACCATTTGCAATTGCTTACCTTGCACATCTATTCATTGGGATATTTGTCCGATTTTCTTACACCCAGAACAAGAACTTCTGGAGCATTGAACCTACTCATTAAGTCATATATTGACCTTAGAACTGCTTTTTCATTCCATGCCCTTGATATAGAGTTACCTCAATTTCAAAATGAATCCTGATTACTTCATGAAAAACATTTTAGAGTTTTCTAATACCTTTTCTTTGATAACCAGCAAGGCAAAACTAATAAAATTTACTAGACACTTAATTAATGGTTAATCAAAAGATTCAAAACAAAGCCATATTATTCAAAACTTCAAATTACTTGAGCTCTGATGCAATATAGGGCAATGCCTCAACTAGAATCTATTTAAAATTGTAATATATCATACTTGCCGGGCAGAAGCTTTTGATATCCAAGAAGGAAGTAGGCAAGGAGTGTTGTTCAACGCATCATAAGAAGTTTCTTTGGCTTTCCCACAGTCAACAACAAAAACGACATCATTGATGGTAATGCTTGTCTCCGCCATGTTTGTCGCAAGTACGATCTTCCGGATATCATGAGGCGGCTTTTCAAAAATTAATTTCTGCAACAAAGGTATCATGAATTACTTTCATCATATGTATTGACATTCCACAATATTCAAGAACTGCAAGTTAGCATTTGACAACACCATCTCATATTAAAGATTGTATTTAAGCTAATGATATATTAACAATCAAGTAAATCTTTAAACTTTCATGTTTCAATAAACATACAAGTTCAACATTTGAAAACACGTGATTAGAAGACACAAGACAGGAATGAGAATGCTTTATATACGAGAAAACAATAGTTTTGTGGGAAATGAAAGCACATTCTGAATTTGATTCCTCATAAGAAATTGAAATTATAGATACCTGCTCTGAACTAGCCATTGATCCATGGCATGCAAGCAAAAGAACCCTGCTTGGATCTCCTAGAAGGGGATGTGCAGTAAGCTGGTTCTTAAGAGAGTTAATGTCATCCCATCCTGTCATAAACACCAATATGGCACCTGCTCTTTCATTTCTACAAATATGACATAGGACAGCTTCTATGAGATTGAAGCCTATGCAATCAGGATTCCAGCAAGCCAAAGAATCACGTGTGGTGGAACTATACTGGTCAAAGTTAGCATTTGAAAGTGCATCCTGAATAGAAATTTCAAAGTAATGTATGAGTAAGACTAATAAAAAATTGAATTGTCGGTAATTAGATGAATGGCACAATTCAAAACTTAGATGTCATGAGACTGCACCTCAACAAGGGCAGACAGATGACTCTTCCGTTTCCGGAGTGCTTGTCTCTGCATTTTCCATGCTTGGTCTTGTCCGTAATCATCCAATTGGTTAGATTGTGTAAGTTTATAACCTATCTTCTCCAGTATATTTTCCAAATAATACCCTCTCACTGGATGCGTAAAACCCTGAATGTGAGGAATTGCAGGAAATATTATTAGATATTTAGATATTATAATAAAAAAATTGAAAACATGAATTATATACATAGAACTGAAAAAAAGATGTTAAGTTAATGCAAATAAGAAAGACAGACACACTTTAGGTAAGAGCCTATAACACAATGGTAAATTGTCAGCCTCTTATCCGACAGGTCTTGGGTTCAAGTCTACTAGAGCTTAACTAATAATAATATTAATTGATCATAACAAATAATGATAATTAACCATGGCTTCAGCCTAGTACTGATCAAAAAAAAGTAAGACAGAGACACTCAAAATTAATCCCCAGAATCAACGAACCTGTGATATCCCTATTCCAAAATAAGATTTAAAATTAGAATACAAAATAAATAAATAATAATACAATATAATTTCAATTTTGTGGAGTCTATGAAAGAGAATAAATTGATAGAATCTATTCTTTATGTGTTCAATGCCTATATTCATATATGAAATAAAACAGGCAGAGGAATACTGGAGAAATTATTGGCGCCTTCTCAAATATTCTGTCTCAAGATAATTACAAACATCGTACTATCAGCCCAGTATTCTGAATAGCATTTCTCTACAGGCTGCATGAGATCAAAGTTATTAGCTCCATTAAAGATAATAATACTAGCCAAAACTATTGTGAACCCAAACTCATGTCTGGGCAATTCTGATAATCTGTCAATATACTATGATATTGACAAGAATATTAGATAGAGGCATCACAATAATCAATATTTCAGTGAAGATTAATGTCTAACTATAGTTCTCTACAAATTTACAAACATTATCAAAGAGTTGACTCAATGTTTGGAATATTATTCAGGAATTTCAAATGGCCACACAAATTCCGAGATACATGGCAGCATATAATCAATACATAAAGACAGTAAATATTATAATTGTGACCACAAACTATCAATAAGAACAACCTTCAAATATATATAAGCAATGGCTTAAGTGTATGAGGAAGCACAATACATATACAAGATACAATAATTGGTGTTATTAATGATAATGTAGCTCTGTTCATTATAAGACTTAATCGAGGATTATATCCTTATATTGACAATGATCAAATCAATAATTATAATAAGTCTGAAAGGAGTACAGTTAATGATTAATCCTGGGAGGCAGTGGCTATACAAGGATAAATACAAAGAGGTGCAATTTGGAGGGATATGCTTTATGACCATCCAACTTTACAACACATATAATGGTTCAAACTCATTCTATCCAATCGTCGAATAGGAGATTGAGAATAAAAATCAAACAGGACACTTATCAGTACAGGGCAGGTAGCTGGAATCAACAGAAGTAGTTGGAATCCATCTCAGATTCTCAAGGGTTGTTCAGACTATATTTCTATTAATTGATTAAGGATGAAGTCTTATACATGCATTTGGCTATAATTAACAATATATACAGTAAGATATATATAGTAAATATATATTTAATATTATAAATTAGAATCACATGTATTGTATATCTGAGTCTTATATCAAGGACATATTATTGGATTATAAAAAGCCAATAAAGATTTTATAAAAAAATGTTGGAGATTTTTCATTTAGAAAAAGATGAATAAGCAATATAAATGAGTACTCAGAGATATATAAAACCATATTCGGTCTTATTATTATTTCTGCTGAGAAGAAAGGGGCAATAATGTTTCCAGGGAGGGGCTTGTCTAAATCCAAACAATAGTATCAGTCCCAAGACAGGGTATGGGTCAGCATACCCAAAACCTTGAGGGCAAGTCCCAAGATAGGATGTGGTTTTGGACGTTTAAACATTAAGGAAGCCTATTGTAATTGGTCTCTAGGCACCTTGGTTACATGCCTAATCCTTCCTTCATTGAGTTGAAGTAGTAATAAGGTCACTGTAGATGTTAGTAATAAGGTCACTGAACTTAATCTAATAAGATGAATAATAATTCTCTTTGAATATCTTAGACTGAATCTTTATATCTTTATCCATTTAGCTTAGGGTATTAATTTTAAATTTGGGTCAGAACAGGCCTAAGCTAGTAAGGGACATTATAGAGGTTAACAGTTGCTGGTATCCTCAATCCAAAGTACAACTAAAGGTAGTGATCCAAGGGAGAAACTAAAGATCTTTTCCAGAAACTCAATGGGAAGGCCATTTTTTAATTTTCAGCAGAAATGGAAGAATGCTCTGTCTGATCATGTTCCCATTAAAGATCTAAGAGTGCAAATGTATGGTATTGATAACAAAAATGATAAGAGAGACGGTGGTTCTAACACTCAACAATTTAACACTATTAATTGAGACTTTTCCTTTGGTAATCACCTTAAGTATTGCAACTCACTCTTCAAATGGTGACATAAGTTTAACAGGTTTTGAAGCTTTTATTGCAGAAGGAAAGATAGAAACAACAATTTCCAGGAAATGGTAGTAGGCATGTGTCATTCCTCTGTTACAAATTTGAAAAGAAACGGCAATGAAGATTATTTAACATAAGATAGGCACTACATCTTCAAGAAAAGTTCTAGAATTAATGCGGAATGTTTTATCATTGAAGAAGGTGTCAACCTTAAAAAGGTTTGAAATGCTAGCAATATAAAAAAAGCACATGTTAGCATTCTTAGGCATAACAGGAATGAAGGTAAACTGCTATATGAGTCTATTTTGTAGCTTATCAACTAAGTCACTAGGTTCACCCTCTGTTTTGTTGCTTACCAAGTTGCAGGGTTTTCCAGTCCTAAAAACTGGGATTGAACTGGTTCAAACCGGGTACGGGTCCTGGTCCAGTTCAGTTCGGCCAGAATTTGAACCCAAGCAGGTTCTTTTAACCAGGACAAACCTGGATAGTTGGGCAGATTGACAGCAAACCATTTGAATTTCAGAGTTATTTATTTATCTTTTGACAGCAATCCGTTTAGAAAATTATTTGTTGGAACCATCTGCCAGTAAATGAAGCACTGCCCTCTCTTGAGACATTTGAATTTCTTATTTGCTTTATCTTTTGACAGCAGGCCATTAGATAAAAAGTTACATAAGGTGATCAAGGGATACAAGACTACAGTCCCAGATGCAACTGATAATCTTTTATATTACTGTAACTTTCAACCTACTTAAGCTAACTAAATATTTCAACTGAGTTTTAACAGTGTATACTGAGATCCTAAAACAACAAAATAAAACAGCCAAACAGGTCAAACCCTGCTACAATTCCCAGTTGAACTTAATCCTTGCACTACTCTTGTCAAACATACAAGGTGATGAGGGAACTGATGAAATCAGTCCAGCTACCCTTCTGATACAGCATGTGGATTCTTCTGTTCTCTGATGTTGCTCCACAATCTACTCTCACTGCTATGCGACAGGATTTAGTGGGTTCAAAGCAAAAGTTATCTACACTGAAAAAATTGTTATCTGCACTGAAAAAAATTGTGCTTAAAACCTTGAAAAACAAGGTATCTATCGCACTTATTTGTTAAAGTATGTTTCTATTGCTTAGATACTAATGTGCCTGGGTTTGCTGCAGATTCGGAGGCAGATGCTGGGGAGGCAGAAGCGGCTACGGAAGCCCTGTGCATGCCTCCCAGAAGCCTTGTTTTTCCTCTGTAATGTGGTATGCATGTTGGTAATAAAACTTAAATTTCTCCTTTGTCACAATTTTTACTCTTGATGCCCCACATTATATCTGGCAGAACGTATATTCTCGTGGGATATATTCCATAGCGATCTTTTAATTTTATCATTTAGTGTTTAATATTTATTTAATTAATATTATATTTATTATTGGTATAAATATATTTTTTATCTTGTCATTTATATTTGATATATATATTTACACAATGGTAATATATTTAGATATTAAATATAGTTTTGTATATTTCTTGCATTTCTTTGCATATACATATTATACATATATTTTCTTTAAATATATATAAACGCATCCAAACACATCTGCATCCCTCCCAAAAAAAATCACACATCACTGCACCTAATTTTTGCATCTGCATCCATTTATGAACCCGAATTGGCAACTTAGTTTTATTGATCCAACTTACTAAAATTAACTTGATCCAACTTACTAAAATTAACTATCTAGAAAATTAATTTAGTGTTTGTAGAATATCAAGTAATACTAGTTCATCTATTTAAATATTTTGATATTGAATTTGAAGAATACGATGCTATGATGGTATGATGGTATGATCATGATATTATGATTAGAAGTTTATAGTGTTTTTTTGTTTATGATACTATGATTTTGTACTAGGGAACCCAAACCCCCCTTCAAACCCAAACTTGAGTCTGAGCTCGAACGGCAAGTTACCTTATCAAGAAATAAACAATGTCTTGACCACACAGAAAATATTGGTACTTCAAGACAAGTGCAAGCAGATGTATGACTTCCAAATTTTATACTGTCTTAGTTCATTTTCTGAATCTCCGTGTGAATCAAAAACAAATATTCACAGCGATGGAAGGGTGTGTGGAACCCAAATTTTCACAAAATTTAGGGTCTCCATTTAAACAATAATGTTGGAGATTTAATGAAGCCTTGTCATTGATTCACGTTGAGATGCTAATGCACATTGAGAATAAGTGCTTCCTTTATCCAGAGGAAGATATGATGGTGACTGTAATATGACTTGTACATATTCAACTATACGTCTGTTCTTTTCAGCATAGTATAAAGGTTGAGGCATCATCCAGAAGGAAAAGCTAGCACTGGATATGGCAATGGCATCTAAAGGCAAAGCAACGTGCTTTGTTGTTCTAATGAAAAATAAATGAATTATATAGTCCAATGAAGTAAACAGGGATACTTCTGGATGTACTTTAGAGTGGCAATGGTATTATACAAACTGATGGAAAGATTATGAGTACTGAAGACACTTCCAAAGGTTATTTTTATCAGAACAAGAGTGTTGAAATGCCTGGAAAGCTTTGGATAAATTATACATCAGTTTATGAAGTAATAGCAGCAATACCTGCTTGCTTCTCAAAATGATTTTGGTATCGCTATCTATAGCAAAAGCAAAACCGGAGGTCTCGAAAGGAATTCAAACTATTTATCTTTACTCATTAAAATCTAACTCCTTTTTCTTTGTTTGCAGGCACTGAAGCATGGATACTACTTTTAGCACCATGAATGATGCACTGGTGCAAGGAAAAGTCCTATATGGCAGTAGTGATACCGAACTCCAGTCAACAGGTAGATACGGAACGAAATTCCTGTGCCCTTGAAAGACGTAGCAATCATGAGGATTTTGGACTATGTGATGAGCGATTGGAAGGGGCATCACGAATATGAAGCGCCAATTGAAACAGGAGTCACCAAGCGTGAAGGATGTGCCGACAATAAGTAAATTACAATCAGGAAGCCATGTGCGATAGAGAAAGACCCGCATGAAGAAAAGTTCCACCATCATGATTCAGTGTCATTCATGGCATCAAAACACCTGCACCTTGATATTGTCTAGAATGAAGTTGAAGAAAAGCAAACGTAAGGAGAGGAGCCCACACAAATTAAAGATTTAAAATGACGCCACATACTTGATCGAATATTTCATTGTTGAGAGTAAAGGTAATATGGTTATCAAACCGCCGATTACTTTTTCTATAATTATATTGAGATTTTGTGATCAATTATTTGTTATGAAAACGAGTGGTGCTTGAGAAGCAACTGACACCCTTCAACCTTGAATAAATATGAGATGTAAAACTAAGAGAGGACATTCATATATACTTTCCAAAAATTTCATACTATACATGCTCATTTGATGTATTATATTCTTTCATTAGCAAATGAATGAATTTTTGAACTAAGCCCATGGATTGTGAATTATTGAATAAATTCGCATGCGATTCTAGAGTCAAACTACATTGAATGGATCATCCGTAAGGAGTGTCTCCAGTGCAATTTTATTTCCAGATGATCAGTAAGAAATATTTATTTTATTTGCATGAAACTTTAGAGTTAACATATTATATAGTTCCATCCTTTATAATTATTATTTTAATTTTATAAATATTTTATATGATAGATAAATGGACAGGATCAATTATAGCATTTTAAAATTGAACATCATAGATATTTAGAAACATTTAATTGTTTCTGAATCTATGCTAGTTTGTCTCCGAACTAAAGGAGTTATAATACATTCCAGACTATTTTAAAATTGCGTCCATATATTTGATCTGCCGCATCTTGATTAGTAAATTGTTTATAATTAAGGTGCATAGAATTTTATAAAGTTGTATGTTCTAAACTTATAATATTGATTCTATCGCCCTTTGACACTGGTCTTTATATTTTCCATAATGTGTATTCCATATGCTGGCAATTATTTCATATCTTTCCTTTGAAGAGTTAATATATTCATTTGTTGCATTCATCTATACTTTTTATTTTAAAAACATTCATACAATCATTTACTTTTATTCTTAATTTGTAATTTGCAAATTTGAAGTTTTCTATAATTATTGCCATTTTGGAAACTTTTGTTATATTTGTACTCTAACCAATCTGCTATAAGCATCCTGGGCTTAAGTGTGTTGTTCAGGATTAGGTGCACCCGCCTTGGCTTTGCAGAGCCAAAAGCGCGGGGGATTTGGATCGCATCGGTCAATCCTATCAAGTTGGCCATAACCGGTTGGATATCCTAACATCGAGTTGGGAAGACTCATAGGATTCCAATCTGCGGTTTTGGGAACCAATAGGGTGTAAAGTATTCAAGAAATGTGCAGCAAATGAAGATCGTCTTATTTCAAAATGCTCATTTCTTTCAAGTTTATACATCTGACTCATATTAATCATATAGCTTCATCAAGGAAAGGCCATCACTTCATCAAAGAATAGCTTAATGAGTCCAATATTAAATAAGGAAATAATATAGGCAAGTTTATTATTGGCAATAGAATGACAAAATATCTTATATCTCTTCTATGAAGCATGAGAATAAGAAGGTTGTCATTCTAACAAAAATATAAAGCGATGAAAAAGTCTTCTTTGCCAGAAGTTGTCATTAATGTCACAAGTGAAGGTTAAGTCATCATTAATGTTGAAGTTATTTGTTGATACAAATGTTGTCATTTATGTCAAATGTATATGGATGATTGGCAATAATTCTCATTGATGTCAAATGTGTATGAACACAAATAATAATCGCCAAAGGTCACTAATAGAAGTTCAAATGCTAATCCAAATCAATTTTAGATCTCATTCAAGGCAAGTTTATAATGTCATATTGGCATGGCATTTAATTTATGCATGATGCCTGACCACCTTTTGTATTGCATATAATCGTCAAATTTAATATAAATACAATCCCCCAATTCACTTAACCAATACAAAGGAGTAATCTAATCAATGGAGTGGCTGTAAACTTTGAAGATAGCAACCATTTAACACAGCAATTAGGATAACAAATTAAAAGAGTAGACAGTGATTAGTTAACAAAAGATGTCTCTCTTGAAGGATTGTTTCTATACATAAATGGTATGCCTCTCATCATAAGACAATGAAATAAATAGAAGATGACTAAGAAATAGATAAATTAAGTTTTGCAATAAAGATTATTCAAATTCAAAAAGATATAAAAATTGATTTGAAAATAAATAAAAGCAGTTTTAAAAGGACAATCAACAAAAGATGATGTCTTTTCAAAGTTCCTCTATATTCAAAGATACAAAAGGCGATAGAAAATTGGAGAGAAGTGTAAGCGTAGAGATTAGAAGATTAGATTATATCTTATGTCAATGCAGATGACAATTGATGTATGTATATATGTGTATCTATATATAAATATATATATATAGTCAAGGCAAACTTATGAGAGAGGTACATATGGCAGATTTGTGAAAATATGTATATACAGATATGAAAGAGGAATACACATAGATATTGTTAAGAGTAAATATGGATTTATCTTATTTACCATACTTAGGTTTACTTAATCATTATAAGCGCATTTAACTGTTTTGGTAGTTGGTTGTCAGTTATCTACTGCCTCTCTCTCCTTGCCTATCTAAGCAAGGCTTTGTAAAATATTTCTTGGTGTCTCATAAACAATTCATCTCATTCTAGTGAAATAGTCTCATACTACTATTTGTGTGCAAAGGCACATTTGCAGTTTGTACTTCTAGGAGGTTGTTGACAGAAACATGGTATTAGAGCAGACAATTTGCCTCTCCTTCCATTGAGAGTTTTCATCAGACTGATTTGTAGGTCCCGGGAGTTCCATATTGGCAATATATGTGCCACTGCATTTGATGCACATATATATATATATATATATATATATATATATATATATATGTTGTGTTATCATCTTTTGTGGATAGGCTTTTGTTGTTAACAAACTTCCATCAATGGGTTTTTGGCTCTAAGCTTTGTAGCAAGGCACATTGTTATTGTTTGGTTAAAAATTACCACATCTGCCTCTTTCTATTGGCTGGTGCAGTTTTCTTCAGAGCAATCACTATGTTTGATTGATCATTTTTATATATGACCAACTTTATTTGGCCTATTGCAGCTTTCCTGGCCCAAGTTCACATATTTCTTGGGCAGTTTACATGTAGTTTTTCTTTTTGAGTGTTATTTGTGTGAATGTAATTAAATTTCTTATCAGACTGGTATATGGTAAATTTCTTCTAATTTGTTGCAGGTTATGATCAGATTTTATTCTTGAAGGAATCAATATAGTAGAATCCATGGAATACAGATTTAAATCACAGAATGTAATTCATCTTCAAGTCTGCAAGTGCTGAACTCCAAACAGGAGAATATTTATTGATTTCAATATCTCTCTTGGCCTTTTGGTATTGGTATAAGTATGGTCTCTAAGAGACATGTCATGAGAGGACATGTCTCCACAATGTGAACCATGTTCGCTCATTGGCTCTTCATTTAAACAAACAAACATTAATCATAACCCAGATTGGGTTAGTTAACACTTAATCAATTTAACTCTCGCAAATTGCTGATCTGCATAAAGGTGAATGGATCATTTGCTCAATCCAAATTATGTTTCAATATCATGCTCGATCATTACTTCATAGATTCTATGCATATATATAAGATCATTACTCAATCTACACCAAGAGAATAATAATATTATAATCTGCTAATTCAGATTTCAATATACTTAATCTGATATATAGAGTTTCAATTGAATGCAAGAATAATTGCTTTGTCTCCAAGGTATATGAAATGAAAATTCTTATTGAGCACAAGAATTGTGTATGTGTGCATGTAACTCAGTTCATATACTTAATCTGATATATAGAGTTTCGATTGAATGCTAGAATAATTGCTTTGTCTCCAAGGTATATGAAACGAGAATTCTTATTGAGCACAAGAATTGTGTATGTGTGCATGTATCTCAGTTCACATAGTAAACTGACATACATACATACAAATGACCCATGAGCCTGACTCGGCGGGTAACTCGACTCGTGACCTGGTTTGGACTCGCGTGTGACTCAGCTAACTTGGCTGGCTGACTCGCCTAGTTGACTCGGCTAACTCATCTGACTCGACTGACTCATCTTACTCGTCTGATTTTTAATGTTTGTTTTCAAAATTTTCTTAATACATCTTAAATTTACCTTTGTACTTATGCAATCGATGTATGTTATGTATGTGATCAACTTACCTTCTATTTCATGATGTAATTGTATCTTTAAGCTTTATTCAATAATGGGTGCATGGAATTTCTTTAAATCCTAAAAAATCTCTAAATTTCAAGGGTTTTGTCACTTTGCCGAGTCATTGTTGAGTCACACGCGAGTCCAAACCAGGTCACGAGTCGAGTTACCCTTGCTGAGGCCGGGTTGGGTCCGAATCTCGTTACTTGAATATGCCCAAGTCATTCATGTCAAATCTTGAGGCAAAGTCCTTACATTGAACAATAAGGTGATCTTCTCCTATATAGGATTAATATTAACATATCACCTTTAATAATTTTAAAATAGAGATTTCAGTCTGCATTAATCTTTGTAAACTCTATTCCCATAAGATAGTTGTTGATCCTTTCATACCAGGCTTGAGGAACCCATTTAAGTCCATATAAGACTTTCTTCAATTGCATACATGTGAGGTTGCATTATGAATCACAAAACCTTCAGGTTGTTCTAAATAGACTTCTTCTTTGATAGTCTCATTCAAGAATGTAGTTTTCACATCCATCTGGTTAATCTTCTAGCCTTTTGTTGTTGCAATATCTATGACTTCTCTAAGAGAAGTATATCGGCAAACAGGCGCAAATGTCTCCTTGTAATCAATACCTTACTTTTGAGAGAAGCCCTTAGCAACAAATTGTTCTCTATGTTTCTCTATACTATCATCTACTGAAGAGCACACGATTATACTGAGAGGGGGGGTGAATCAATATAATAAAAACTTTGCCAATTTAAAACTTTTTATCTAAACAATAACTTTAAATGTTGGTATCAACAATTATGCACGTGAACACAATAACACAAGATTAAAGTGGAAACCTAATGCAAGAGAAAACCACGACAACTAAATGCTTTTATATAAATTTTGTTCTTTTACAATGTTTTGTAGGCTTTAACCTACTAGAGGCTACAACCTCTATGTTTATGAGCACTGACTCACAAGAAGCTCCAACTCCCACACTTCACAGGCACCAACCAACTAAAAGCACCAACTCCCCACTATCATCTTCATGAGCACCAACCCACTGCACACAAACTTCTCTTCCACCTTGATAATGTTGCCGACTCAACTGACGAACATTTCTAACAGAACTTTTCTTCTTATGTATACGTATGTTTTATCTTCCAAACATAATCTTTTATCAGTTCATATACTCTTCTATGAATATATAATTTTTTTTTGTTATTATTCTGACTTCTATATATATATATATATATATATATATATATATATATATATATATATATATATCAGATTTTAATAAATCTATATATACCACTCATTCTTGATTCTTCCTTTTCACACACTTCTATCTTCCGCTTCTCTGACTTCTATTGCCAAGTTTGAGTCTTACCCTTTTAAGCCTAAAGTCTTTGGTATGAAAGTCAGAGTGTCTCCAAGTGTGATGTCTAAATATCTTTTAAGTCACTTACTTCTCATCTTTCCCAAAGTGCTCTGCTTTCTTTGTTTTCCAATTCCCCCTTGCATTACCTTAACCCACCATCTAAAACGGGTTTCCTGTTTTTCCGGTGCGCACGGGGTCTAGGTGCTCTAGGCATGGTTAGGATGTGTTCTAGCATCCTCCCAATTAGAAGTAAGTTATTCGCATTTCATAATCTGCTATCTTGCCATAATATTCCATGTCTTGCAGATTCTGAGCTTTCGAGCTGATTTCCCCTTGAGTGAACTATATCGAGTGTGAATCCGAAGGATGAAGCCATGACAGTGGTTACCAAGTTGTGAAAACGATTATGTCATGCCCAAAGGCCTACGATGTTGTGGATCGATGCCAAAGTGAATCCCATTCAAATTCATGGAGGTAAAATCACGCACTACAAGGGAACATAGGTCTATGGGTTTTCTATTGCGTATTCATGGAAACGAAGTTGTTTAGTTCTTGTTCCTAAGCTATATAAACTTGAGCCAAATCTTAGTCCCAATGATCAAATAGTGTGAACACAATGTTGAATGAATCATTTAGGGCTCATGACCAGTAAGGCATGTTCAAGATCTAGCTTCAAGGCCATCAGATTGAGATGAAAGAATAAAGTGTTGTTTTTTGTGCTCCAGTCCAGGAAATGTTGTTAAGAAAGGGGTTTTCCATCCCAAGGCAATGAAAAAGGCCACTTCTCTAGAGGCTTTGAAAATAGAAAGGCAAGTTACTCTAAAGTACGAATATTCCTCGGAGATGCTCAAAAGATACTTCCAGAAAACTTAGTGATGGAAATGTGACCCCGATATAAAGGAGATGCAATGTTAAAGGCTTTAGGTAGAAAGTGAAAGGATGAAGTGCGCAAGCTATCTGAGGATCAGTCCCCGTGTTGCAATCCTGAATAGACAGAAAATAGCTCTGCGGAAAAGCTAAGTTGTTCTCTCTCTCTCCTGCATATGTTAACATTATCAAGTATATCTGCATTCCGAGTTTTGAAGCAAAGCAAGGCACTTCCGAAAAGCTAAAGCATTTGTCTTGTTAAGTGATTCTTAGTCATATCACTTTACTAATAAAGCTTTCGGGAATTCGGTATTTTACATGCAAATGAACGGAAAGTTTAAATGGTCATTACTCATGGAATTAAATGCAAATCCTAACGTTATAATGGTTGGCCGAACTTAATTCAGTTCACGTGGCACCAACATTCTAATTCCTAAAGCTATTTCATCGGAATTGCTTGCAATTGGTTTCTTCAAGTATATTTAAACGGCTATTTATCGAGAATTGTATCCTATACAATCATAGCGAATGACAATTAGAGCTGCTGGTTATGGTAAGTTAATTGGCCTGGAGAGTGAGTTAAAAGAGCTTAAAAGTACATCTTTCAAATTCTACGATTTGGGTGATCTTCATAGAAGACTTAATTCTCAGCCCATTCACCCAATCACTTAGAAACTTAAAGAGAGCAGACTGGTTGAAGCAGTCAGTTTTCCAATGGCAATTCATGCACTTGAGTTAGTGAAGGAATGCATCAAGAGATACAAACCGAAAACAAATCACATTTTGTTTCCTAACCAATCTATTCTCATCTCGATTAACAAGGCACTGATGCAGTCCACATTTGGCATTCCTATGAAGGAGAAGTATTGTGATGTTGATTTCGGCTCTTCCACATCATGTTCAACGAGAAAAAGACCCTCAGACAGGAAGATATCCAGAGGACATGGTTCCAAACTACCCACTCAAAGAAGAGCAAAATGCAGAAGGCCCTGTTCAACACGAATCTAAAAAGAGAGATTGTGGATATCCTCACGCTCCTCAGACTCAAAGGAAAAGTGGAGATTTTGGAGTTCATCAAGCACCATTTCTTCCTAGTACAAGCAATATGTGCTAAGGATATGCAAATCGACTGGGCATAGATTATCTATGATAAGCTCACCTCATGGTTGAATTCAGCCAAAGGATTCAAGCAATTCTACATGTCCTCATATCTAATCTATGCCTTGGCAACTCACCACTTGTGGCCCGACCTCCCTAGCATCACCAACTATGATGAGCGCACCAAAGTATACGCATTTTACTCACATCTACAGGGCCATTACAGTCCATTGGCCAAGGTGGAGACCAGCCTCCAGAAAAGAATGTGCCAGGGAAAGAACAAGAAAAATTTGTGGCCAATCCATCTTCCCTTGTCCAAGTCATCAATTTGGATGGTGACACTAACCCCATGGATGGCCAGGAACAAGATGCATCTCAGCAAGGGGATACCTTAGCCCTTCTGGTAACTAAGGTCGTTGCCTTCCCTATTGTTTCTTAGAGAAAGCCAACTCCATTAATCCCAAGGAAGCTATTTGATCCTACTGCATTGCAGTCCGCTATCAATGTGCTCTCTATAGAGTCATGGCTCGAAGAGACCATTGATAGGAAGAAGAGGAGATATGAGGAAGCAGCTCCATCGAAGGACTTGATCACACAAGTCACCTCCTCTCAGCCATCCAAGAAGACAAAGAAGCAGAAGATAATTGTTGCACTAGCTACAGATTCAACGACTGGCGATATGCTAGTTGAGATTGTTGAGCCACAAAAATAAGGCAGATTTTGAGAGCTCTCAACAGATGAATCCAGATTATAACAGTAGATCTTGGCATCCCAATTCAAGACTCCATGGTGAACATGTGGAAGTCTACCAATGAGAAAATCAAAGATAAGCTAGAAGAGCTTAGAGAAAAGAAGGAAATATTGAAAGCCTCGAATAGAGAATTAGTGGAATACATAAGATCTACACTTCGAAGCACTTCGTCGAGTCAATTTGACCTGAATGCAGAGGAGAACAAAAATCTACTCCTAAAGCTGCAACAAGAAAGGCAATTCGAGAAGGTTGGATGAGCATGGGTAGATCAAATCAAGGCTCAAGGTCCCCCGCTAGTTGAAAACTTGGGAAGCCTACTATTGGATGCTCACAAACTCAGGGAAACAGCTTCAAATCATCAAACAACCATACGGAAAGGCAGCAAACAAGCTGACAGAGCAATTGGCCCTTCTATAAGAAGTAATTGACATGAAGATAAATGTGGCCATTACTCACGGGATTTTGAAGACAAGCAAGGGGTCACTGTTTCACTGGAAACAGTCCTTGGAGTTTGTTATAGAAAGCTCCATGAGATCTGCAAATAAGCTCAAGGATGTGCACGAACTTGTGCAAAAGCTCATTGAAAAGTTGTTTCAATATTTGAAGATATTGCACATAGAGTCCTTTGTGTCTACTAATGGCAAGCTCGTTGATATTGAGAGAATGAATCAAAGTTCTTGGCATTTGTCAATGAAGTTGTTGATCCACTCAACTTCCAAGTGTCCAAGATCCAAGAATTCTCAGTAGCGGACGCAATCATAAGGAGACAATCGGAAAAGTTCCAATCAAGGGTGGCTAGAATAGATGAATTGACAGAGATGCACAACTACTGGATGGTTCGAGCTAACAACATCATCATTCCAGATGTCGAAGAATTGGACAAAGTAACTGACGCCATGAAAGCCTATAGAGCCAAATTAGTTACTTCTAAGAAGACATGATGTTCTTATGCTTTTCTAGACATTTGTCATTCTTCCCCTCCTTTTTCTTTTTTTAGCCATTTATGGCATTTTGTTAGTCCCTATAATGGACAATGATTCAAGCTTGTCCTATTTTTAGTTAATTATGTTCAGAGATGCTCTGGGAAGCAATCATCCAATGTAACCGGCCATTTTGAGAAGGCCTATAAATGTAACCTTTTCTGAAGTTAATAAGATCGGCAAACTTTACTTTGGGCAAACCCCTGTAGCTGGGACTACTGTGTGTGACTTTGAGTCCGTTTCAAGTTTTTTTGATTATTTAGTTTTAATATAGCGTATGGAATGGAAGTGCTAATGTTGAGAATTGAATGGATGTGAATGAACTTGGTTTTGTTTCCTTCGTTCAATAAATTGTATGTCTTACTCTCTTCAGCATAAGCATCTCTTTTGTTCTTTGCATTGTATGTCATTGTTTGTGTTTAGTATAGTTAGTTGCATGAGGAAGCCAGAAACTAGAGTATGGAGAGACAATCTAGGTATTGTCAAAATATCAGCTAATTGTGTAATCCAAGAATTACCTATTTCACCATCTCTTCCTTTCTTCCTGTTGTTGTAGCTGGTTATGCATCTTTCCATTCATTGCATTGTAGGTCAGAATAGATTGCATGTTGTGAGTTAGTTTCCCTTTTAATTGTCTAGGTTGTTCAAACTATTGAGCAACTTGGTTTTCGCCTCTTCTGCTCTCTGGTTAAGAGCACACCCCCGAAATCCATAAAACAAAATTCATTGCATATCTTGCATTCAAAAGGGAGTTGTACCTTTCAATTCAGGGGTCCTTGATAGATTACTACATTGACCCATTCTGTCGTTAACATCTTTGTCCTCCATAAGCCATTGGGCAAGTTAAGAGTCAAGGTATAAACCAAAAGATAAGGAAGACAAACTGCTAACCAACAACTTCTTATATTAATGTAGATCAGATAATAAATCTGCATATATCTTTTAGCACCTTTTCATATTTCTTCACCCTATAATATTTTTGCACTGATCTGCTCTATACTTCTTTACATTCTTCTTGTCTCATTTTATCTTTTCTTCACATCTCTTATATCTTTATCATACCCTCTCACCGAGAGGTTGTGTCTTTTCATTCAAATCAATTTTACTCTGCTAAGTATAATCATTACTTTTAATATGACAGTTCATTTATTTTTAGTGCTTCTTATTATACTCTTTCCTTATGTTGTAATGATCGCAGAACATTTTTTTTTATATGTACACTCCTTTAATAAATTCAAAGACTTCCATGTATTAGCCTTCCATATAATCTTCCACATTTCCACTTTGGGTAATCAAGCAAATACAATGCCAATCGATTTGCTGCGCTCTCATACGCATAGAGTATCATCACTCTGCCTGACCATATGTGCCTCTGCAGTAATTTAATTCTTTCCCAGCGATAACTTTGAAAGACATTGTTTATTTCTGTAGACACCATTTATTCTTTCATTGAGTCCTTGTATATTGTTTACACCATTTTCAATATATTGTTTTGGTCACTCACAACTGTGTATATTGTTAGGATGACTTATGAATATGTTTTTTGTTTTCTTCGATATACCATTTCATGATATATGCCTAGGTGTTTTCTCGCGACCAACAAAAACTTTCCGCTGCACAATGACAGAATGCTCTATTCATTTGAATATATCATGGAGCAAATATGCATATTCAAAGCAATATCTTGTATTACAAATGTTTCATCTTCAGTGATATTTTCCAGACTTCAATATGTTGTATTATCCACTAGAGTTCATGATATCGACTGATTATTTTCAATGATAACTGGCATGGTATATCATCCCTAGAAGGCATATGTCGACTTGAGTTGAATTCCAAAGTACTTGTCATTCACTAACGATGCTTCCACATAGATCATCTACTAAGACCACCATTAAAGCCACTGAATGTGAATTAATTCATTACACAAACTTCCACATATTGTCTTTATACGGTATGCATGCATTGGAACTTATCGCTGACTTGGCTAATATTTGTTTGTTTCTTCCTTTAATCAAAACATCTTTTATTATTTCCTAATACCATAATTCAAAGCTACTCCTGATATTTTATTAGGTATTATAAGTGACGTGTGCGATCAGGATGTCGTCACCCTTCATAGTTTCCTTTCATTGCTTTATTCATAATTTGCATTCATAGTCTCTATCATTTTTAATATCTGCCTCTGCTTTTGACTCTTATCGGGATTCCATTTCCATCGTCATCTTTTTCTGTATTTGCGTAGCTTCTTTGACTTTAACATTGCTCCATTAACCATTGACGTGTCTTATTGTACCTTTAATAGTAGTCATTTTATAACACAATGACAATCTTAACAATCTCTTGAGTAACCTTGACATTAATGACCATATTGCATCAATCTTACGACTGCTTTGACATCAATGACACTATCTCTTTTTTAACTTTGCCATTGATTATGCTACCATTTATAGTTTTGCTCGTGCTCGTGAAAACCCTTTGACATCAATGACAATATACTTCCATCATCTACAGCATGTTTGATTTTGAAGAGCTATTTGGAAGAGAACAGATTTCTCTTTAAGTCTAGGTACTATATCCCATACATATTTTTTTCAAGATGGATTGATACTTCTTTGTCATGGCATCTTTCCATAATTGATGTTTGAAAACTTTTTTAACACTAGTAGGTTTTGGGTTAATGATTTCACTTTCTAAGGCCGCATAGCTTGAGAATCTATTGGCCTCTTACTTTTTCTGTAGGTTCCTTTGGGTGCTACAAAGTTTTCAACTTCCTCAATTATTTTTCTAGCCCAAAGTGGTCTTTTCCAGTTATTGTTGTTTTAATTTTCCCCTTGATACTCTCTCTGATTCTCAAGAGCAGTTTGGATTTCATTTGGGGTTTCTTCTAGGTACTCTCTCTGAAACTCAGAAGTAGGGTCCTCCTTCGTATCTTTAGATGATGAATTTCTAAGTCATTAGAGCTCTTTACGTTTTTGAAGGCAATGTCTTCCTCAAAGATGACATTTTTGCTCAGATATATTTGTCTTTGTCATAATATGTATATCCTGTAGGTTTTTAAGGTTTCACTATAGCCTACAAAAATTCCTTTCTTTCCAGAAGGCTCTAATTTTGACCTTTTCTCTTTAGGCACATGGATATAAACAGCACAACCAAATATTCTTAGATGGCTTATGTCAGGTTTTATACCAGTAAAAGCCTCTTCAGGAGTTTTGTTATGAAAATGTGAATGAGACATCTATTTTGGATGTTAACAACTGTTCTAGATGCTTCTGCCCAAAACGAGATATTTATTTTGGTCATACATCATTGATTTTTACAGCCTCTACAATAGTTCTATTTTTCCTTTCAACTTCCCCATTTTGTTGATGATTATAGGGTACAGTAAGCTCCATCTTATTCCCGACATTGACAAAAAATTCTTTAAAAATTTTGAGATGTATTCTTTCCCATTGTCTATTCTTAGTGTTTAATTTTCTTTCTAGAAGAGTTTTCTATTAGGGCTTTGAACTCTTTGAACCTTTTAAGGATCTCTTTTGACTCTTTACACTTACGGAAATAGATCCAGGTCTTTTTGGAGAAGTCATCCACAAGATTTCTTAATATAGGAACCCTCCCATGGAATGGGCAGACATGGGTCCACATAAGTCAAAGTGGACTAATTCTAATATATTTTTGGTTTTGCTCAAATTGTTTTGAAAAGTTCCCTTAGTGTTTTGCCCTAAGGCACACCCTTTGCATGTCCCACTATGAGTTTGATTTAGTTTGGGCAGTCCTGTTACCAATTTTCCCATGGAGGTTAGGGTGTGAAAGTGATATTGACCTACCCTTCAACACCGGATCTTGTTGGAGTCAGAACTCCATTGGATGAGGGCTTGTTTTGTCTCAGTGCAAAGTTTGTATAGGTATCTTTGACTTTAGCTTTCTTATATGTAGAGTTCTTTGGCCATGCCAAAACTTTCCTATCCATGTAGGTGACCCTATATCCGTTGTCTTCTAGGGCAGATATGGATACTAGATTTCTCTTTATTCCAAGTACAAATAGTACATCAGTCAGTTGAATAGAGATGATTCGAATTTGATGGTACAAGTTCCCATCCTTTTATTGGATGTGCAGAATCATCCTTTATAATTAATTCTTTGTCAATTTCTTTCACTATAGTGTCTAGGTGTTCTCTGAATCCTGTGATGTGCCTTGATGATCCACAGTTAAATTTGTTTGATACATGATTTGATAGTGCCCAGTAGAATACAAAATTCTCATAATCATCTTCCTTATTTATTTGTAATGTCCCCATTTTAGCAGTTGACCAAGTGTGTGTGCGTTAGCCTTGTTCTACATGGTCCCGAGGGCTAACGAAGGGTTTAATGGGATCCTGGAGTGTTTTGGCCTAGTCATTTCCAGTTTGGGCCAAAACGAAGTTGATTTACTCAGTTTCAAGCATACTTACTATTTTTAGTAAGTCGACAGGACACAGTGCAGGTCAATTTTGGTGATTGGATTCGATACTCCTCAGTGAGAGCTTTCCGATGAGCTATCACTCGCATTATTCGGAGTCCGATTGCTAATACATTTTAATGCCTGAAGTTTTATTAAAGTAACATCTAATTTAATTGTAAAATATTAAAGTGTTACTTTAATATTTATTTTATGGTGATGTGTACCCAAGGGAGACATAAGGGGTATTTTAATATATGTTTTATATATTACACATCTTTTATCCCACATTGCCCATATGAGTTGAGCGGACCCTTGGAAATAGAATAAAAGGAAGCATTTGTGGCTTCATTAGGCAGGTTGAATATGAGAAGAAATTGGTGTGTGAGTTGCAGCTCCGTTCTTGGCATTTGAGGACGTCTATCCTCTCTTGTAACATTCTAGACGTCATTCCCTTGGGGTTTGGCCTTTGGAATTCTTTGTTATTGGCTTCATTATTAGGCAATTTAGTTGCATTTCCGGCTACAGGCAGATTTGGTATTTTGCTCATATCTTCTTCACTACTTGTCCGACGCTTATGCCGCTTTGAGGGAATGGTATTATGAAGGTAGTGGACTGATTGAAGGACAAAATATTGTAGCAGCAAGTTCGAAAGCATGGGCTGGAGTATTATGTCAATACTGCTGAAATAATTAGTGAGTAGATAAATCTGCCATGTATTTGGTTTTATGAATTCTGAAAATAACATTTTATTAGCAGCAGTTCATTTTCACTTTGCATATTGTTGTAGTTCCTTTCTTGTTTATGTTGTATGATACCAATCCCATGCACGAAACACAAAAAACAAATAAACGTTTGATTTCCAGAGTTATAAGGGGTTTAAAACATTAAACGGAAAAATAAGAAGTTGAATGCAAACTGTTTGACATAATTCCTTTCAGCAATTTGGTTTAGTGGGGACATCCAGGGGTGCCCATTACATTATTTTTCCGCCCTTAGCAAAAGATGCTTGTTTCATTGTCATATCAGAGCACTTGATAGCATAGTGTCCATATTGATCACACCTAAAACATTGAACTTGAGAAACATCCTTCCTCTGCTTGAACGGAGCCTTTTCATGAAAAAAATTTGTTTTCTTTTGAAATTCTTCGTCTTACCTTTCTTCTGAGAATTTGTATTTTAGACTTGAATATCCTCGTCTATAGGTTTTTGTTTGTTTCCCTTTTACATTTGTCTAGCTTCTTCTTGTAGGCAATCAGATCTTAACCAATCAAATTTTGGAAGTTTTGATCTTGCACTTATTCCTTGAACGAATGACTCTCATGCATTTGGTAGGCCACCTAAAACTATTAGAGTCAACTCTTTGCTATCAATTTCATATCCAGCAGTTGAACAGTTGATCCCTTAGCTCAGTTATTCTCATGAAGTATGCATTAACAGATTGTCCTCTGTTCATGCTTATGTGATTGATTTGCCTCTTTAGTGCAAGGGTTCCACCAATGTTGTTTATTTCAAATGTGTTTTCAAGGGATTTGAGCATAAGGTATGCAGTCTCCTGTTTGGCCAATATAGGTACTATGCAGTCCCTAACTGCATCTACTATTAATTTCATGGCTTTTTTGTTATCCTTAATCCATCAAGATTTTTCTGGTTCAAGCTCAGGTTCTGTCTTCTTGTCTTTCACAAACAAATCTAACTTATTTTCTTTTAGTATTATCTTAATTCTCAACTTCCATGACATGAAGTTATTTGCACCTTCAAGACGGTCCTCAAATCTGATCATGTTTGACATTTTGAAGAATGGAATGTGACTGCAAAATTTAGGTGAGTAATCTAGCATCTCAAAATTAATTTTGTATCTTCCTTAACAAGGCTTTGATAACATGTAAATGTAATTAAATTTCTTATCAGACTGGTATATGTTTAGCAATTTAGATTTGAATGCACTACTATCTTCTATGTGTAGATGATCCTTTAAAAGAGTACTTTTTTTGTGGCTGAATGAGGTGTGCTAGTGTTGTGGTCTAATCACACGTCGCCCAATTGTAGATAGGGATCCCAAGTTTTTAATTTTCAGGACTTAATTTTAGTCAGAGTCTCTTCCCTTTGAAAAAGAGTCAAGTTCTCGTGTGATGTCCTTGTTTGAAGTAGACTTTAATAATGGATAATCATTATTTAATAATTTATTTATAATAACATATAAAAATAAATAAGCAATAGGATACAATTGTAATATAAATAGTAATATTAATATACAAAGATAGAAACTTACAAGATTTTTTATTTTTTATTTTTGATTGGTAAAAGGCTTAAGCCAAAATCTTTAATTAATTAATTACATGGTTCCTCTGATTAATCAAGGATTTCTTAGTCCATTTACATAGTGTGTGGATAATTTAAGGGCATTCTCCTATTTGCATCATTAAGAGTTCCCAGAGTGCATTCTTGATTTGATAATGGCCTTTGTAACTTTGGTATATACTTTTTACGAATATGGCTTCCCTTTATTGCTGCATATTTCTTTGCTTGTCTCCTTAAAATGGCCTGCAAACATTACTTCTTGACCAAGATTGTTGTTAGATTAACCAATTGAAAGATTTAATTGTATAAGGTCACCCTTAAATTATCAGACAAAGTATTTTAAAATGAAATCAAGACCATACAATATTAAAGATTTAAAAAAATGACTAAAGTCACCCTTAAATTATCAGACAAAGTATTTTAACATGAAATCAAGACCATACAATATTAAAGATTTAAAAAAATGACTATAACTATAATCTTTGTTGTATCCTTATTAAAACATTTTTATCATCCTTATCAATATCTTGTTATGAATGACCTATCCTTGATTAATAGCTTAATTTGGCAACTTCTTTAGGAGTTACTGTCTAAGGTATTCATGTAGCTAAATAATAGATTTTTGAGCTGATTAATATGTATCTTTGATTATTATTTTAAGGTTATAAATTTAAAATAACTTAATTATTTTTTAGGAGAGAATCTTCACCATCTGCTCCTTTGTTTGCTAATATATATGTTTCTTTATTTCTTTCTTGATATATATGTGTAATACTAATTTCTTCAAATTGATCGACTATCTTTAACGGGTATTCAAGTTTAGAATTTTATATCCAATTAGAAGTATTTCTTTTCCTTAATGCATTTAGAATAATTTGTGAATCCCCTTCAATGACTAACTTTCTCATGTCCATTTCTAAGCTAAATTTTATACCTTCGATCAAGGCCTTTAATTCAATTAGATTATTAGAGAGTACCCCTAACGGCTCGGAACGTTTAATAATCCAAGAACCTTTGTCAAAATATATAATACATCCTAACCCAGCATGCCCTAGATTAACTCTTGAAGCCCCATCAAAGTTAAGTTTTGCCCAACCTACTGGAGAGAGTTCCCATTTGCAATTCGCCCTGGCTTGGATATTTGCTTTAGCATAGATCAAGGTGGGTTAATAAGCTTAAACCATTTTTTGCACATTTATGCATCCCACTCAGAGAAAGAACCTTCTTCCTTATTAGAATCTTTGAGGCTATTATTTTCTACTTCTATAATACATTCTTCCACTTTACTGAGAAAGGAAGTTAAGTCCAAACTTTTGTTGGACATTAATAATTTTATCTTCTCTTATCTTATCTCCTTCCATATTTCCCATAGAAGTATGGATGGAGAGATTTTCCATAAATTATTGTAAACCCTAGAATTCCCATGTTTGGGCCAACTATAAGAAAATTCCTAAAGTTAACAGGAAAGGTTCTCAACCAGTTAAGCTTTTGACATAACCATTTCCAACATTTTCTAGCAAAGGGGCAAAGGAAAAATAAATGCTCAGTCGTCTCAAATTCAGTTTCACATAAGGAATATCTTGAGGTCCCCTGAAAGACCATCTTAATAAACCTATTACCTGTAAGAATTCCCCTTTGCAAAGAAGCCCAAAGAAAGATTCCTGTCTTGGGAAGACATTGTGTCCCAATAGAGATTGAGGGGAATATTTATTTTTCCCATTGATGAGAGTTAATAATCGTTCCATATCCTCTTTTAACACTATATTTCCCACTCCTTGAGGCCCCCCATATTAATTTATCCCTCCTAGCTTTGTGATTAACATGTCCATTTTCAAGAAATTGTTCATAAATTTGTTTTTCCTAAGTTGACAAATTTATTTCTTCAACTGATTTCCACTTCCAACCTCCATGTTGGTCCTCATTAATAATTTGTTTGTAGTCGCTAACATGATATCCCTAGAGATTATTAGAGTATTTTTTATATTAGCAAGCAAGTTAAGCCTATAGGGTGGAGAAAGGCCATCCCATGAATCTTCCCAAAATAGAGCATCCTCACCTTGGCCAATTTCCCAAGTAAGATAATTAGATATAAGGGGATGGCAACGCAACACGGAATCCCAAGTTCTAGATCCTTTAGGCGGGTTTCTAGTTCGAAACAAAGATAAAGCATCTACACTATTCAAATATTTCTGAAATAAAAATCTTTCCCAATTGCTATTGTGTTTTTGAGACATTTTCCAAATTTGATTTTGCTCCTAGAGCTTCACTTTGCCAACTCTAGTTCTTTATGTCTAGGCCTCTATATTCTTCAGGTCTGCATATATTTTCCCATTTAATCAATGCTTGTTTCTTCTTCTCTTCAATGCCTTGTCAGAAGAACTTCCTTAACTTGTTGTCTAAGTTTCATTTTACTCTCTTGGGAAGGGAAACACATGACATCTAATATGTTGGAATGGCAAATAAAACTATTTTAATCATGGTTATTCTTCCATCTTTAGTTAGCCATTTCCCTTTCTAGCTTTCCATTTTTTTGTCTAGTTTTTTAGATATCAAATTCCATGTTTTACTTTCTCTAGTATCTTTTTTGAATTGAATGCCAAGATATTTACAGAGCAAACTTCCTTTTCTGTATCCCATTGTATTACAGATATTTCTTTCTATTTCGGGAGGAGTATTGAGAAAGAAAATCTCTGATTTATCAGAATTAAATTTTTGTCTTAATGCTTCCTTATAAGTTTTTATAATTTGTTTAAAGTTACACGTCTCTTCAGTTGTACTTTCTCCCGGAAGAATGGTATCATCAGCAAATTGTTGATGAATTATCTTAAGGACTTCCTCAGTTACTGTGATTCCTCTAATTTTTCCATTTGATTGAGCCTTTTTATGGCTCTCCAAATGCTTCGGCCATTATAATAAAGAGGAAAGGAAAAATTGGGTCTCCTTGCCTATAACCTCTAGAAATGCTAAAGAAAGCTTCAAGCAAGTCGTTAATGAGGAAGGAGATTTTGCGAGTTGGGATACAATTATTTATTATATTGATCTATTGGTGTGAGAAGGCGAAGGCTTCCAGAGTTTTACATAAAAAATCTCCAATCTACTTTATCGTAAGCCTTATGAATGTCTAACATCATTAGTACACACGATTCCTTGTTAATTTGAGTTGAATGTATAAGTTCTTGGATAATAATTATCCCATCAAAGATTGACCTATTTGAAACAAAACTAGTTTGTTCTTCATAAATTAGTTTAGGTAATACTATTTTCATCCTATTTGCTAAATCTTTAGAAAGTATTTTATAGATGGAGTTACATAATGCTATGGGCCTAAAGTCCCCTCGTTCCTCATGTTCTGATTTCTTCAGGATTAATGCTAAAAAGGTATTATTTGTCTTAGCTAAGAGAGATCCTGAATTTTTTGGTTACCTCAATAGCCTCCCATAGATCGTAGCCTAAAACATCGCAGCAATTTTGAAAGAAAAAGGCTTGAAAGCCATCCGGACCGAGAGATTTATTTGGATTGAGGTAAAAAAAGGCTACTTCAATTTCTTCTACAGTAGATTTCTTATTTAGATATTTGTTACCTTTTGCTGTCAATAATTTAGGAAGCATACTTTTCATCTTGTCCTGAGCTATTAGATTAGATGATTCAAAATTATTTAATATATCAGTGTAATAAATAATGAAAACTTATGCTATTCGGCTTGGATTTTTTGTTTCATTGCCATCGTTGTACTTGATTTTCGTAATTCTATTTATGTTTCTTCTATTAAGAGTATTGTGAATTTATTTATTTTGTTTCTGTCCCCTTTTGTTAGCCATGTTTCACGTGATTTTTGTTACCAATATATTTCTTATTTAGCTAGAATGTTTTCCTGTTTTGCCAGAAGTTCCTTTTCCCTAATATATTTATCATAGTTTAAAAATTCGATATCGGCAATATCTCAGCCGGTCCAAAAAAATTGAAAAATCTTGGAATTAGAAAAAATACGACGAAAAAATCAGCAATAAATCAGCACTTTTATCAAGCATTTGAAAATATACAATTTCTTAAAATATTCTTAAAAATACATACAAACACACCAAATTTATAGAATATATAATAATTTGAGATATCCACCATATATCAATCAAAGTTTTTTGTTAAACAATAATTCATATCAACTAAAACTTAATAGGTTAACATAGTGCTAGAATCATATACCAAAGAAAAATACATCTAAATATAAATAAGTTCAATACATATAGAAGTCAAACTCCATGAAACTAGAACTTTTGAATACATGTTAAGTTCGAGTTTCAGTATCAATGAAAACTAAAAGTAGCTATCATCAATTGTGTCTGCAAGTAAAACTCAAAAGAGATCAATGTTGTTGGGTGGGTGGTGTTGAAGTAGTTGTTGTGGCAACATCTTCAACAGGTGCCCTAGTAGGTGTCTCATGCTCGACAGAAGCCTCTGATGGATGACCAAGCTCATGTTCCTCCTCACATGCTATCACATTCACATCCCAGTCATCTGCCTCCATCTCAAACTCAGTTATTTGCTCATCTGCCAATAAAGTTTCACCCACATACACATCTGCATCCTCACCATCAGGAGGAGCAATCCAATCTGCTGAATATGGATCAATATCATCCAAGTCTAGTGCTTCATATGAACTTCTTGTCATGCAAGAAAAGGTTGTACTTCACATAAACCAATTCATTCAGGCGCTTTTGAGTCAACCTATAACATTTCTTTGTGTTTATGTTCTGAAAAGTACTCAAATTTCTCTCGCAACCAAAAGCACTACAAGGCTGCGATAAAATTTGAATGGCAAGCTATTGAAGATTAGGCATTGTGGCACCATAATCTTCCCGCCACAAATCTACAAGGATTAAAAAAATCATTTATGATGTGGTAAAACTTCCAATAAACTTCATGAGCGAAATGAATGGTATGATAAAACTAAACACATGTTCTTTTTTACTTGGTTGCAAGGTGTATCTCCTATGTTTGCAATCAGGAGAAGAAAACAAAGGCCCCTCTTCCCTCTTGTAGCTCTGCAACTCATTAAGTATGAGGTCTCAGAAGTCTGTATCAGCAACCAATCTTCGAATACACGAGTCCAAGCCAAATTTGAACCTCTACATTTTCTCTTAAAGTGTTGGAGAAATAGAACTTGGGGTTCAAGTAGTATAAATATGTTGGTGGAGTTGTCAGTTCCACCTAGGATCAATGATGTTCCTTATGGGTCTATATTTGGTCTCATTTGACCTATACAAGTGTTGAATAGCCTCTTTTGCCCTATCCATGGCCTCATATAGAATCCCCATAGGGTTTTTATCCCCATCCACAATTCGCAAAATCTTCACCAACGGTTCTGACAGCTAGACATCATAAAACATTCAAAAATCAGCCAACGAAAATATTTCAAAATTCAATACTAAATTATCAATGAAGACTTGAAAACTTACTTTGAGGGTCTCCTCCATTAGCTTTTCAAAACTAGCATCAAACACAATCCTCACATTCTTCTCTGCTTAAGGCTTCCTAGCACAAGGACTCTCTAACCATTTCTTATCAAGAAGCATGCGCCTAAGGTTTTACAATGTCTTAGATATGCTTTACAAGTTTAGAAAATTAGTAGCTAAGTGTGTGACCCCTGCTCGTACAAGATTCTTACCACTAGTATGTTCTCTCATAAGACTCAAGAACCATGTATGATTATAGATGTACTTCGCAATATTCCCTCCATCTTCAACCACCTTCTCCACCCAACTCAGTTTCCCTAGATCCTCAAGAAGCAAGTCAAGACAATGGATAGCACAAGGGCTCCAAAATAATGTGGGATGTCTCTTCATCAGAAGTCTACCAGCTACGACATACGCAGCTACATTATCAATCACAACCTGGATGTCATTAGCCACTCCCACTTCTACCACCACCTCATCCAACATGTTGCACAAATTTTTTGCATTTTTTATTTGATTAGAGGCATCAACTGATTTTAGAAATACCAATTGTCCCCCAAAAGCAACTATAAAGTTGATGAGCATCCTATTTGTGCCATTTGTCCACCCATCTAATATAGTAGTGCAGCCTTGTTGTTCCCAAACTTTTCTTTGCTCTTCCACAAGCTGATGAATGTTTCTTACCTTGCCATCTAACAATGGCCCACTCACCTCATAAGGAATTGGGGGCTTAAGCCCCTTACCAGTCAAAGAAATTGAAGTACCACTTAATCGCACTACGGACTACATAAAGCATTGAAGGGAATATCATTGCAGATCCAAAATCTTGTAATCGCCACCTTTGTCTTCTCATGCATCTCTTTGTTCCATGCAGTACCTAGCAATTCGAGTTGAGCACCAAGAGTGTTACGTGGAATCCAAAAGTCTGCTAAAAACCTACTCGCACTTCCCGATCTTTGTAACTGCGGCCCAATAGAAGAACCCTCTCTACCTGTTTCTGATCATGTAGAACTAAAAGTCCCCATTGGAGCTTTCATGGCCTCAAATGCACTCTTTTTTGCTGCCTTACTTTGTGCATATTTTTGTAGGCTTGTCAAAGCCTCTCTTGTAACCTCTTCCAAACATTCTAGACACAGTGTAATATCATTGCATGGAATCTTCGCAAGATGGTATTTCAATTGGCTTATGCTTGAAGTCATATGCTTATGGCAATGGATGCATTCGATGTGTCCATTGATTACCCCTGGGATCCCATGTTTCCATACAGGGTCCTTACCTCTACCATCATCAATCATCATGTTTTTATAGGTACTGTCACTGACACTCGAAGTCCATTTTACAAGTATAAGAATAAAGAATCAAATATTAGATATGTTTTGAAATCAAACATACTTTGTAACAATTTTTAAAACAATATGAATATATGAAATTTAATGATTTCTAATCCAACTGTTATCAAAAGGAAGATGAGGACTGCTATCCAACTGTTCGGGTTTAAAATCTATTGATTCCAAAGGATTTCTAATTTGGTGAAGATTGTCATTATTTAATTTTATACACAAAAAAAATTGTTGTAACTTGTGTTGACTGTTTACCATTCAGAATTCTTAGCTATCAATCTATATTATCTCATATATAATAAATATTAAGAATTAAAATAGTATCAGACTATCAATCTACTGTCTATCAAACTATCAATCACATGTCATTAATGGTAAATCAGCATATAATATTATAATTAAATTTTGTTACTTATAATTAGTACTTATAAGCTATAAACTTTTATGAGGAATTTTTAGTGGTAAATGCCAAGTATAAGTGATTATTTAGAGGAAGCAAAATATAGATAAACTTACTTTGTAAAAATAAAAATAAAAAGCACAAAGGTGCATTCTTATTCCTTGTCAAAGCCAACTGCAGATTGGAGGAGCTATGCCTGCACTCAATGATGTGCAAGCACTTTGAGTAACTGGGAATCCGTGTCAAATGTGATATTGCAGGTCGTTGGGTTGTGAATTGAGCCTCAGCAGAAAATATCAAACAAACCAAAGAAACTATGGACGAGTATCAAACAATCGAAAGCGAACAAAGTTTCATCTTTCGTCGATGGTGGAAAATAAGGGAAAAAACAAAGTTTCGTCAACTGCATAAAACAATAAAAGCAACCCTAAAATCCTTTCACTCGCTTATGTGGTATGTTGACCGGATTTTTGGCAAAGTTGTCATGAGTTTTTTTGTGGTTTTTTTAAACAATTTCAGCCCGCGTTAATGTAAATATCGTTGTCGGATATCGAGATATTTACGTTTTTCGCACGCGATTTTAAACTATTGTATTTATCATTATCCATTCCTAATTTTATAAATTCTTCACTGAGATTTTTTAGTTCGTCTTCATCATGTAATTTTTCTGTAAATATGTTGTTAAAATGCTCTTTATTCCATTTTATTATTTTTTCTTTTATCAATTTCAATTTTGCACAAAACATAACATTTTTGACCCTTCAACTTTACCCTCAAACCACCATTGCTTTACATTTTGAAGAAAATTATCATCTGAGAACCACATTCTCAAATTTAAAAGGATTCTTAGATGGTTTATTTAGTTCCCCTATTTCTAACCTAACTGGAAAGTGATATGATCCTACATTAGGAAGTATGAAAGCATTAAAAGAGAAACTGAAAGTGCTTAGATCTCCTTTATAAATGAATCTATCTAGTCTTTTTGATATGTGGCAGAATCCTAATCTTCTGTTATTCCAAGTGAATACCCTGTTTGTAGTAGGAATATCTAATAGATTGTTCTTTGAAAGCCACTCTCTAAAATCTGTGATCACCTAAGACACTGTTTGTGAGCCACCATTTTTTTCTTCAAAGTTGTTGAGAACATTAAAGTCTCCTCGTAAAAAGTTCTCTGTGGGATTTGCCTCCAAGAAGTTATTGATTTCATTCCATGCAACTTTCTTGTCTGTTGTAGGTATTGATCCATAAACATTTATAAGTGTGAACTGAACTGAACTTTTAAAACTTCTAATTTTTTCCCCCATCCAACTATTTTTAGTTACTTGAGAAGTAAAATCAATCTTCCTTGGATCCCAAATAATTCTGACTCCTCCACAAGCCCCTGCTGATTCTACCAATTATGTTTTCCAATTTCTCAATTTCCTGCTTAGTTTCTCTCTCTTCTATTTTTAGTCTATTTTCTTGTATTAGAATTATATATGGTTCAAATAAGGATAAATTGTGCTTGAGCAGGAGCTTTTTGTCAGGGGGGTTTAGTCCCCTAATATTCCATATTGTGAGTTTCATGGTTCCATGGGAAGGAACTTCCCCTTTACTGCATGAAATAAGTCATTAATCTTTTTTTGATTACCGGCCATACCTGGAACTGTTCTGAGTTTGGCTAAAGATTTCCTTCCACATTTTTTGCTTTGTTTACCGCATTTGGATGATCTATGCTTTCTCTATTTGTTGCAATGCCTAAATTATGTAGATTGCTACTTGCATTATGCACACTGTATGCTATAGATGCATCTTCTTTTCTTTCTTTATCATCTTTTACCTCTTGCATTATTCTGTCACTTATTTCGGACTAGAGTTTTATCAGCCCCGTCTTTTAACTATGTAATTCAAATGCTCACTTTGATTCCCATACCCTTTGTCAATGTTATAGCCTTGTATACTTTCTAATGTTGCTTGAACTCCAAACTCCTCCCAGCATTGGATTATTTCTGCCACATTCTCCTCCACTCTAACTTTATCCTATACATTAGATGCTTCATCCTCACTAATTGTCCAACAATTCCTTATAAGAGTCTCTATTTGTACTAGAATGTGATTAAAATTTATCTCGTTAATTCCTTCTGCCTCTTGATGATTATTTAATCTATTGCCTTCCTCAAATGGGTTTCTTCCTTCTATCTTCTAAAATTTCCTTTTTTCTTTTTCCCTTTTTCAGTTTTCCAGCAGCCTAACTGTTACTTTTGCAGTACAACTCTTGGTTTCACTTCCACCTATGTTTTCCCCTACTAAAAAATCCATATTCCTTTATCCTTACAATTGTTGGAATTTGTTTTTCTAATTATGTCTGAATCTACCTCCTAAATATTAATCTGTTCTAAGACTTTATCAGCACAAGTGTCCTTAAGCCAACTCTGTGGTCTTTCTTTTTAAAACTTGTCATTTGGATTCTGCTTATCGATTCTTAAATCTTTGTTTTTCTTGATTAAGTCTCGTTCTGGTTTGGCTTTTTGGTTTTCAATTATCCTATTTATGTTAGGTGTTTCTTCCTTATATATACTCTTATCGTTACTCAACAATTGCTCCTTCAAATTTAGGTGAGTCTTATGAGAATCTTTCCATAAGATGAGTTGGTTACAAATGTCATTGTGAACTAGCATAATATCTTTTAAAAGTTTGTTATGTGTCCTGATGTTTTCCCTAATATCTTCAGAGTATGGATTTTGATGCTTACATTTTTTGCATTGTTCCAATCTATTTATACTTTCATCGATTTTTGGAATTTCTTGAAGTTTTTTTTCTGAAACCACCATATCATTTTCCAGTTCTTCCAAACTTGTTGTAATATCACAATGATTATTATTATTATTGTTCTTGTCGTATGATTGGTTCTGGTTTGATATATGAGATGTTTTTTCTTCTACTATCACTCCTAATACCTAACTAGGTCTCTGAATACACTGCACCTTATTACTGATATTCTCATTTTTTATGTTCTTTATATGACGTTTTCTTCTGCTATTTCTGCATCTTCCTCCGTTGTGATAGTTAATTGATCATTCTCCCAATCTTCTATTGAAGTACTACCATGTGGTAAACATATGTCATCCTCCACGATCTCTCCTTCTACATCCTCTCTTAAAATACATATCATACTAGCTAGTTTATGTATAGGTCTATTAGGCTCCATGTTTTCATCTTGACTTGTTGATCTAGTCTGCCTTAAGGGTATCTCTATTTCACTAGGAATGAGATTATGGTTTTGATCCTTTGTTTCTTCATCCTTACAGCAGTCTATTCTATCCTGATTTTTCTTTCAAAATCTATTACCTCTGGGCATGGTTTCCACTTTTTCTGTCTTTTGGTAAGACCTATTTTTCCCACCTTGTTCAGTTCTATCTCTATTTTTGGTGATTGGGGGATTGAATATTTATTGCAGTCGTTTACCCCCATTCCAGAGCTTTGACTACTAGTTATAGGGTACAACTTTTTTAAGTTTGATTTCTTGTTGACATGGTAGTGTCATTCCCATAATCCTTTCTTGAATCCGAATCATATGATACTATATTTTTGATATACCCATCATACCATATGACTTGCAAAGTATAAATTGATCTATTCGTGATAATTTTAATGGAATCCAAGTCCTAGGTATAAACCCTAATGTTAACTAAAATCTTGATTTCATTAGAAACCTTATAATACGGGTCAAAACCTATGATATCTCCCATCAAATTTCCTATTTGTTTTAGTATTTGATTATGGAATAGTTCAACTGGAGCTTTTTTAATAGCTACCATGTCGGGAGTACTAATTTATTCATACTTCTAAGTAAAAATTTGGCATCCATTTTATAAAATTAACATTATATCATTTATAAAAACAAAAAGGTTCATTGATTTACTCATTCCTAATTTCTTTATTTTTAGAATGTAAATAAGCTAAGCAATCAGAAAGAGCGGTGATATATGCCTGGCTACCGAAGGCTACTTGCATCCAATCTATGAATTGCGATTCTTTTTCCCTAGGACCATTCCATAATGCAAATATACCTAATTCTTTACAATCAAACCATCGATCCTCACTCGAGTAGTTGTCGATGATTAATGTGTTGTTATTTCCATTAGAGGTTGGAGTGTTGTTCACAATGGCTATTGGTAGAGGGTTTATATGTCTGATGACTTTTGCATTTTATTGCGGCCTCTTCCAACTATTATCCAACACTCCTCTTTATATTTGTCCTCGCTTGCCCTATTTGTGTTGGAAACCTTTAAAGAGGGAGGAGCAATTTTTTTCTTGGGCAGTGAAAAGTTTCTTTGCACTTCCCTAATTTCATTTGTACCAAGATGTCTTTTTAGATTTCTTTTGTCTGCTTCCAGCTTTGATCCAATTAGGGCATCACATCAATTCTTGCATGGTAGTCCACAGATATTGTTTTGGAGAGCAAAGTTGAATGTTGCTTGTAGATATTTTTTCTTTGTAGAAAAAGCCGCTAGGTTTGCATATTGATGATTACTATTGAATTCATGTTTCACATTATCTGTAGAGGAGGAAAAGACCTTATATCTGAAATTAGATTGATAACGACGTTTTTTATATATTGTTTTTTATGTTCCACAAAATGCCAACGATCTGAAAGCAAAGAGCTCGTTGTGCTTTCCTTCATAAGATCTACCAGACTTATATTTACATGTCTAGTTTTCCCAAAGTGCCAGAGTTGATTATCAATTCTAGCCAAAGAATAGTCGAAATTCGCTGAATTTTGGTGTAGAGCAAACATATTCGCTGATTGCCATTGCTTCTCATTATTATCTTTTGTGGTGTCAGGAATTTTTGAACTAGGGCATCTAGATCCATTATCTAATTTCTTTCGATGAGGACCAAGATGGGATCCGACATAACCTGATCAAGCATTGGCAATAATTGTAGAATTTGCGAGCACTGAAAAGCAAGGGAGGTCCTTTTGCATATTTGGTCTTACCGAAAAACAACGCCTGATTATCAATGTTTATGAGACCAAAACGACAGATTGTCGAGTTCGCATACTCAGGCTTTCTTCAAAGGCTCGTCCACATTTGCTATTAATGCCCTCAACTCATTTTTCACATTTGAAGCGTCATAATCCATCCAGATCTTGGGAGTGTTGCCTATTTTTCGATTTTGGGAGAAAATAGAGTTTTTTCTTTGGTATGTATTTATTGTTTGGTCATAGCAACGATCATCAGAGACTTTGGTTTGCTTTTTATCGTTGGAGGAAGCAATCTGACTTGTGATGGGACTCATCTTTTTTCAAATCTTTTTTAATAATTACAAGAATATTGAGCATAATAGTTTGATATAGTATAATTATTGTTGGGTGGATATTTTGCAACCAACAGTTTTGGGTAAAATCCAATTGCAAAATAGGATGACCAGCCACAGCATGTGAGACAGAGTCTCTCCTACCTTAAAGGGAAGGCTCCTCCTTCTCACCGTTCCTTGTATCAACTCAAGGTAAGAAAGAAGTTGAGAGATTTTGTAAGGGGTGTTACCAATATTCATTCCTCAGCTTTCAGGAAAGAATCCACTTACCTGCGGAGCGAGTAATGGGCAATGTGAAACCTCAAACTACATTTCTATCTAAATTTGTAAACGGTGATACTGACAAACCAACACTAACTCAAAGGGTAGCTAAAAGTGTACCAGTTTGGCTTTAAGTGTTGTTTTAACCTATTCTATAAGAATAACCTCTACCATTGGGGCACAAAGACTTCCAGAAGTGAGGATTTCTAACTATTTTTGGTGAATTTGAGATGGTGAATACAAGCTACAATCAAAGCTCCTAGTCTATGTATTGCCACAAATGCTCCTAGTCAAAGCTTTGGCTCTAATTGCTTCTTAAATCACTATGCTCTATTATTGAACACACAATTATAACATGAATCAAAGACAATAGGCACATATTACAATCAAAGCTTCTAATTTGCTCTATCACAATTGCTTCCAATGAAAGCTTCGAATCCAATTGCTTCTTTTATTCACTTTTCTCTCAAATTCATACTACACAATCAAAGTTATGCTTGCACAAATGTGACAGAGCTTTCTTGCATACAACAAAAGATGATTTTTACAATGAGGGGGCACTCCTTTATATAGGCAAAGGAGTTAAGAAAAAGATGGAGGAAAAAGTGAGAGCAACTCAACCAACTTTGACCCGGTCTAACTGATGAGAGAAATTATTGAGTTACATGCAACTCACATTACATGTAATTACACATTTTCATGTAATACATCCTCTTCAATTACAAGCATGAAATAAGAAGAAGAACAAAGATGGAAAAGAGTTGAAACAATCCTAGGGATTGTTCGAAAGAGCCTTGTACTTGGCAGTGCAATCTCGGATGATAACGAAATCGGGAGTTCCTGTATTTCGTGCCACTATATTCAACTTGATAATCATGATATTAAGTCTTTTGATAGCCTCTGACTCTCTTTGATGAATTGTCCATTGTCATTTGAAAACTTGATGTGATCAAACTTTTCTCGCTCAAGTTCCTATGAATTATCCTTTGTAGATTGGCACATTCTAGAATCTCTGATACTTTAATAACCTTCTTGATGGTGTCCGGATGTAAACTCGGAATAACTTTCCATCAGCACCTTTAACTTTTCTTTTTTTTTGAAACTGCTTGGCTCATTCCATCACGAACTCGGGTTCTCAGATAACCATTGGAAAAATGGAGACCAAAAGAATTCTCCCTTCTTTGATTTGAAGCACGCCTTCTTTACTGGATGTCTTCATTCTTTATAAAAATCCAGGCATATCTTGACTTGCTGCAACATGAAAGTTTCAATAGGGATTGAATCTATGAAAGCTTTGAGATTTGAGTTACAATGACGAATCCATGAGGAGTGGGTATTCGAAGTATGGATTAGATACTTATGGAACACATATGATGGCTGGAAATGAACCGAAATTCATATGTATTTGGATGGAAAGGGCCAAAGTTAGACTTGGAAGGATGGATATGCTTTGAAACATGAAAGTGGAATGTATTTGAATTCGCGTGCATGAAGACTCTTGACTTTAAAAATTGACTTGGGCTTTCAAGATGTCATTGCACGGAAAGTGGATTACATGAATATGCAACATGTAATGAAGAATGAAAAGTGAGATGACATGCAAATGCGGATGGAGAATGAGCTTACATGTAAGTGCGTATGAAATGCATTACGATAAGGGAAGTGGAATGACATGCATTTCAGTCATGAAGTGTAAGTGCATATGGAAGCAACGAATGCAATGTGCCTTGAGGCGAAGTGAGCTTTTATAGACATCTTTAGGAAAGGTGAAGTCCAAGTACATGGGAATACATGCACATGACATTTTTTGACCTTTTTAGAAAAGTGTTTTTAAGTCAAAAACAGGTTTTAGAGATGCAATTACATGTAAAACTTTTCATGTAATCATGTCATGCAATTGGATGCGAAAAGTGAGATGAGTGGATATGGACATGAAAAATGAGATTACATGTACGTGCAAATGATGGATGGGATGAAATACATGTAATCGCATTTGATGAATGAGATGCAAAGTTTTGTCGAATGGAAAGATGGAAATAGAATGTGATGATGTTTTTGCATGAAATGGAAAATGGAGTCAAGTGAAACATGACCAAGTTCTTGGGAAAGAACTAGCAACTTCTCCAAAATGAAGAAAACTAAAAAGCAAACACACAAAACACAAAAACAAACTTCAAAAGAAAAACTCAAACATGTCAACAAACAAGCCACTTCAACATGCAATTTTGAATTTGGAGTTTGGAAAAAAACCAAAAACATGGAAATGAACCATTTCATCATTTTTAAAGGAAAAATACACTTTCTATGGCAACAAAATCAACAAGTGTAAATCACCAAGCTAAAATATGCATAAAATCAGCAAGATAAGCACAAATTAATTAGCAAGAAAGAAAATGTCCGCGTATATGATGATTGTGTGCCAAAAATGGAGGAGGAAGAAGCTCCAATGTTGAAAAATTCTCAAACAAACTTGGATCTTTTCACCCTTTGCAAGGAGGAATTCGTAAATGAGCAGCAAATGAGGTGGTTTCCATGTATGTGCCCAAAAACATGACCAATAACTACCAAAACATAAAACTTTTTTGGCAAAATGTATGAAAGGAAACCCATTTTTAATAAAAATGTGGTTCCAAAAGGGCATCACATGGATCAATTTTTACCCTCCAATGTCATCTAGAATGATAGAGACTCTAAAACGACTCCTTATTTAGCAAAAACATGAATTTTAAAGGCCCAAATCTGGGCACTTTTGTCCAAAACGTGGCTCCAAATGAGGCTGAAACAAAACATTTTTAGCATACATGAGGTTGATAAATGCATGGGAATGCATGAGGATGCAAATATGCCTCTTGAGGGAAAGATTTCAAGTCATTCCATGGAGAAATCTACAAGAAATCACCAAAAAAGGGGTTCTTGGAGGCCAAAGTCATGAAATTCTGCAAAAATGGGTTTTGGGAGGGCAAATGCATTAAGTTGAATGCAAAATATACCTTTTTGGTGTAAAGACATGTTTAAGTTACTTGCATATGCAACCCAAGGCAAAAACTCACATTTTTTATGCATATGCATATAACATATGTAGCTCAACTTTTTGATGCCATTGCACAATTAAGTTGAGTTTACATGCAATTACATCAAAAAGGTCAACTTTTAAGATGTCATTGCACATTTAAGTGATTTTAAATGCAATTGTATCAAAGAGGTCCACTTTTAAGATGTCATTGCACATTTAAGTGATTTTTTTAAGCACATGTCAATTTAATTTTGATAAAATATTACTTAAGTGGGACATAAATTATATTTACATTATTATATTAACAATATAATGTGAAATATCATTTAATAATTAATATTTACTAGAGCATCTGATTTATATCAAAAATTAAATTGAACTATATAGTTAATATAGTCACTTAAGTGAAAAATCAAAAAGCAACTCAACTTAAAAATATAACATAAAGTGCACTATAGTTACTTTAAGTGAAAAATCAAATGATAAAGTAACTTAAAAACATAATATAAAGTGAATTCAAGTTATATTTTTTTTAAAGTGAATGTCAAATTAAAAATATAACATGGTATTTTTAATTCGTGCAGTTGCTTCAAAAAGCTCTAGTTTTTGGGCACTAAATTGGTCATACCTTTTGATTGCCAACTCGGATTGAGCCCTAAGATAGATCAAATTGAAGGGGAAACCGAAAGCAATGACTTAAGCAAAATCAAAGGACTAAAAACCAAGAAACACACACTCAAAAAAGAAAGAAAGGACGATGAAGGCCTCAAAAATCAAGCACATGCTCAACAAATAGAAAAAGAAAAAGACTGGATGAAAGCCTTCAGTAAAAGAATTTGCTACGTGATTTGGAGTTGATTGATCGATCAATTTTAACCAATTGAATTACAAATTCAATTTAGAGAAATGCGAAACTAGTTTGAAAAAGTTTCATACAGCTACCTGCATTTTGTCACAACAATTATAATATGTTTACAAAAGAAATATTATGGTAATAATAAGATAAATAATATATATAATATTAAATAATGATTAAACAATTAATGATAAAAAGAAAACTAAATAAATAATATAAAATCCTTACCATGATGGTCAGGATTGGAAGATCGCTATAGAAAGATGCAACCATAGAGCGAACCATCTCTCATCAAAAAAGCATATATTTTATGATCCATATAAAACAAGGGATGTAGGAAATATAATAGCAAGCAATACATGCAGTTGTAGAAAGTTGAAACCATACAATCCAACACGGCATATACATTGAGTGCATCAGAGATTGTAATAACCTTTGGAAACCTTGCACTGATTAATCTAATGGGTGTAATCAATATACAAGGGCAAGAATGAAAAAAAAGTCGTGATATAGGGATTCTTTCATTATTAAAGATGGCGAGGATTAAGAGAAGTGTCATTCAAGATTAAACAAGTCGGTACTCCAAGATGTGGTACTTGATTGTAATTGATTTACTAAGGGTCTATTTGGATCGTGGATTTGAGTGGGAATTGGAATTTGGAATCCTCAAAAATTCCTAATCCACTGTTTGGGTCTGCAAAATAGAAACTAGAATTCGGGGAAATGTGGATTCGGTATCCCCATTTGACCCCCAAAACAAGAATTTTGTCTCCCCTCAAAATACTTGTTATTTGGAATACCCACTTTAAATCCCATTTTAAATCAAAATTAGGATTTCAACTAAAGTGAAATTTAATTGGGTTTGACATCCGGATGCCCATTTGGGAGCACCTATTTTTGAAATTTAATTGAGTTGTAACCGAGAGAGTGAGGCATTTCAAGAAATGATACCCCTTTCATCTACTTCAAGCACCCTTTGAACGCCATTTTGCAAAAATTAGCAAGTGCCACTAGAAGAAATTAGAAAGATTATTGCAGAAATTCATATGAATGCAATTTTTTTTAATTGGGGGAAAAATTTCAGCTATTGTTGCACCTACTCATATGTTTGGATTAAATAAGATTACTAGAACCGCACATATCTAAGGGCCCGTTTGTTTGCTGAAATTAACTTGGAATAGGGAAACAGGAATAGGAAAATTGGAATAAATCTATTCCATTTTTGGCCCAAAATGAGCATAAATCGAATTCCAAGTATTTTTTGGAATTAGATTTATTCTTGCATTGGACCAAAATTGGAATAGATTTATTCCAATTTTCCTATTCCCGTTTCCCTATTCCAGGTTAATTCCAGCAAACAAATTTCTTTCGCCTTTCTTTTAACTTTTTCTTGAATTTTTATTTTGGAATGAACATCGACATTTTTGGCATGAGTGGAGTTGGAAGCACCATGAACAGGTCCTTGAACAAATTGGAGATATGAATCGCCTTTCTGACTGTAACTTGTATATTCATTTTGTGAACCATAAATTCGTATTTTGAACCATACAAGTTTCGAATAACAAATTCTGAATATCAAATATTTTTGGGTTTGAACCAAACAGTACCTAAATAAATTCCGGAAACCGTAATATGGATTTCAAGTTCCAGAATCCCAAATCAAGGATTTTAGATTCCAATTCCTAAATCATATTCCATCAACCAAACGGGCCCTAATAGCATTGATGCAAAGCAGGGATTGACAACTAAACCATTGATACAATATTTTATAATAAAGGGATTTATTCTTTCTTTAGGACTAAAAGAAATCATATTAGGGATACTTCATCACAAGAATAGACCTTTGACATTTAAGTACTTCAATTAAACATAGACTCAACTTAGTTTGGGCTCCCAACCAACACTCCACTCTCACCCTTTAAAATTCAAGCTTCTTTTGAAATGGAGTAATGCTCCTACAAGGCCTAAAGGCTCCAATAGTGCATCACTACTTCATTACTTTCATCCAACACTTAAGATACCTTAGACCAAGTGTAAACAACATGTGTAGATCAACAATGACTCACAAGACTCAGATTTTCCCAACCTTTGCATTTACCACAAATAGAACTAATCCGTAGTAGTACTCCCAGATGACAAATCTAGACACAACTCTTGATGCAGACTTAATATCTACAAATTAATCACAGATCCAAATACCCTTTTGGGCATTGCACAACATACCTAAAACTTGAATAGGATTACTTTGGAGCATGACATTCATCAATTGAATGGTAATAAGCTTGTAGGCCTGATTAGGCCACTTTTACAAAGCAAGTCTTGGGTTTCTCCATCACAAATCACAAACTCCACTCCAAGGGTTTAATCAAGTCTCTTATAGTCTAAATCCATCATCTCCATCAATTGGAAACCCTCATTCAATTACCATTTGATCAAACTCTTCATCTATCAATGTGTAACAAGCCCAACACGTGAAGAATTCAGGCTAGAGCATCACCAAAATGGCCTCTAGCATTCACTACTTCCCTTGCAACTTTGTGAAACATAAAATGAACCCCAAACCCTCCATCCTACCAATTTGTAGATTTTTCCACCAATGGAATGGCATTCAATTGATGATTTTTACAACCAAGCCCCCACACCTAGGGTTTTTGGACTATCTCAATAAATTGGCTCTATAATGAACAAAGTTCAATGAAAATATGTGAGAGTAATGAGAAATGAAAGCTAGTTCAAAACCCCAACTCCCATCACTTTCAGATCACATGAGTGCTGTACAGTATTGTACAATTCTTTGCAATAGTGGAAAAAGCAAGAATAGGTAAGAATAGTTAAGTTTTTATTGCTTAAATATCATCAAATTTACATTCTAACCCTTCTTGGTTGGTGCTAGTATATTCATGATTGGATAACCTTTTCAAACAATTAACAACCAATATTTGGAATATAGCCACCGTAAAAACAATTTGACCCATTGGACCAATATTTGCAAGAAAAGTTGCTTGACATTTTTTCTTGCTACTTTAGCAATTTGATTAAAAAAATAACAATTGATTCTAAATGACACGACAAATGGTCTTGATGGACATTATTCCAACCCACAACATGATGCCACCTAAAAATACTCGCTGTGCCTCAATTACAACAAGTTGACAACATGAGTGATTTTGTCTGTTTTACAAAAAAATTACATCCTCATGTCCAAAAGACCCAACCTAGGGCCCATTAACAAGAAATGGTATAATAAGACCTTATTACATCCAATATGACTCAAAACACCAAAAACTCAACATTATCCCATATTAGTAAATGAAGTTGGGTGCCCCTACACTATACAACCTAGGCAAAATTTGACTCAAGTCCCCTTGAGGACAATGTTGCAACAAAACCAACCGTGATCTCATCATGCTCTGGCCTCCAAGTGCTGCCTCCATCCACTACACCCTTCCGCTACACTAAAAACTAGAAATGCTTTCTTAAAGTCTTTAGTATCTAGGATATGCTTTAGCTGATAAAACCAGTGAGATGGTTGATTCTTGAATCCTTCCTTTCTTGTAAATAGTGGGGAGCCTACTTTAGTACATGCAAATATACTTCCTCCATCCTTCTTCGTTGCTTTAGATGAGTGCTTGAACTTGCGCATCTTTCTTTGAAGTTCCTCCTTGACCTTCTCACTTTACCTTTTATCTCTTTCATCTATGGTAGTGTCCTTGAGTCTGCTACAGAAACAATAATTCTAACCTCTCTCATACAATAAACAAACAAATAGAACATCTCTCCAACTATTGTAGCAAGACACTTCTAAAGCCAATCTTGAAACTCAAAAATCAATTCACCCTTCAAGCTATTGTCTTAGCATCTTTATGGTTAGAAGTGGTTGCAAGAGTCATGTCCTCTTCATCTACCTTTAAAAATTCTTTTCTACTCACCATCATCACATTAGCTTTCTTAGTTTGCCTCATATCACCTTCTTTCAAGGGTGTCAACGTGAAAGAAATTCCATCTTTTTCCATCTTATGTGTTTCTTCAAATTTACATGCCCATCAAATTTACATGCCCTCCCTAGCAGTACAAGTCACACATCCATTGGTACTATGTCACAAATAATTTATTACGGAAGTAATTGGAAAATATTTGTTTGTTATTAACAGTAATCAAGAGATCAATTTATACAAGAGACTGAACGGTGTTTCCTTAAGAAACAATCGTAAAGAATAGAAACATTCTATTCTAGAAACAAAAAACTCAATATTAGAAACATTCTAATATTTACAGAAGATTACAATAGATAACCATTAGATACTAAACAGAGATAATAGAAACTATCTATTATCGTAATATCCTCCCTTAATGGTTAATCCATCCAAAGCACAAAGCTGTCAAGAAGCGTAAAAGGAAGATTTTGTTTGCTCAAGGGGCTCCGCACTAATCATTGTGGGTTGCGAACCAAATTGCTTAGATAGGGCCGCTAAGCACTTCCAACATTCAACCTTCATATGACCAAACTTGTCGCAATAGTTGCATTGAATGTTCTTCTTCCAAGAGCCTTCTAAATTTGGAGCAGAGGATGTCTCTGAGAAGATTGTTGATCATACTTTGGATAATGTTCCAAAACTTTGTAGATAAGCATAATGCTCCAAAACAAACCACAAAAAGCCATATTTTTAGGAGAAAATCGAAAAAACTGAACACGATTTTTGGGGGTGAAAAATAATCAAAACCTATGTTACCCCTAGTCTTGGGACAGGGATGGCAAAGGACAGCAGGATGGGTTTTGAGACGACAATTTTTTTACCGATTTTGCGGACGGCTATATAACAATAGGGAAAATTTAAATATATAGAGAAATTTAAAATATTTATATGAAAACATGGATAAAGCATGTACTTATACATTATTGAACCTTAAAATATAAGAATCAACAGAATTTATATACCAAATTTGTGTTACTTTGAGAGTCAAAGTCTAATTTGTTCTAGAAGTTAGCGTCAAAGTCCCCAAGTCTCCGAGACGTTTTCAGGACAGGGACGGCTGAAAATATACCAGGGACGAGTCCTCGAGTAACACTCATAAATACCCAACATGATTTTTGAGGGGAAAAATCAATCAAAACCCAACAATACAAAGCTTCATTTTTTTAAAGGAAAAATGGTCAAACCCAACAGAGAATTTTTTAGGAAAAAATTACAAACCCACAAAGGAATCTTACACAACTTTGCGAATTATAGAATCAGAAATTTTTAAGGGAAAATTTATAGAAGCCCATAAGAATTTTTTTTAGGGAAAAAAATATGAAAACCCATCAAAATTTGTTTTTTGAGGAAAAAATTATGAAAACCCACCAGAAATTTTAAGGGAGGCAATACATGAGAATTTGCATGGCAAAGCAGCACATGTAAACAACATGCAAGTACATGCAACCCTCAAAAAATAGAGACCCAGAAAATTTGAATGGTGAACCAGAAGAGAGCTCAAAAAACCCAGAAAGAATATGTTGTCAGTTTCTAGATTGGTTGGCTCAAAAATTGTGGCACAAAAATCAAGGCACGCAGAAAAATCTGAGGACAACCAAATTGAGCTCTCAAAAAACCCACCAAGAATCTGGGATCAAAAAAAAATTCCAAACCCAAAAATTAGGGTTTTGAACAAAAACAACCTTGCTGCAAAAAAACCACAAAAAATGGCAGAAATGTGTAGAAAAAACCAACGAATCTAGACAGAAACGGGTTGTAGAACTGAAGTAGAAGTCGGCGGATTCAAATCTCTTAGAACGAAAACCCTAGTCAGATTATAGAGTGAGTTAGAAGAAAATATGCATGTAAATAATTTCGAAAATAAAAGACAGATAATTTCAACCAAGAAATTATAATTATTTTCAAAAAAAATTAGAGTATTAGCTTTGATACCATATTACGGAAGTAATTGGAAAATATTTGCTTGTTATTAACAGTGTTCAAGAGATCAATTTATACAAGAGACTGAACGATGTTTCCTTAAGAAACAATTGTAAAGAATAGAAACATTCTATTCTAGAAACAAATAACTATATTAGAAACATTCTAATATTTACAGAAGACTACAATAGATAACCATTAGATACTAAACAGAGATAATAGAAACTATCTATTATCATAATAGAATTCCACCCATGTTTGTTCATTAATGAACACATTTTGTCTCTCATTTAACCAAGAAATTTTGTAGGGAGCATTATGAGGTATCCTAGGCAACTTTAATTTATCAACCTTCTCAATTGAAACCATGTTATCTATACTTCCTAAATCTATTAAAACTCTACATACCTTGCCCGTGCACTCATAAGTGGTTTTGAATAGTATCATACTTTGTGATGGCTCTTTTTCACTTGATGCTTTGAGAACCCTTACCATCAACGGCTCACATACCTTTGGAACAGCATGGTGAGATGGAGAGTTTATAATCTCATTATCCTCTTCTTACACCAATTGAACTCTATTTTCATTCCCATGTGAAGTAGAAGTCTGGCCTTCATTGCATTGCCAAGCTTGGTGTCCAAATTTGTTGCATTCATAGCACTTTCCTAAGAATGTATATGTGTCTGATCCTTGCCCTCCAAATCTGACTCTAAAGCCTGATCCACATCTGCTAAATCCACTTCTCTCATCAACCCCTTGCTCTTGCACTTTGCTTGTATCTCTTTGGTTCTCATATGACTACCTTGGAGTAGAAAAGGAACCTCTTCTTCTAAGATTGCTGCCTTTGCCCCTAGTTTGCTTCTCCCGCCTCCTCTTTAGCTTCTCCTCAATCCTAATTGCCATTTGGTAACATTCCTCAACCATCCTTGGATTGGCTAAGGTTAGCTCATCATGGATGTTGAATCTTAATCAAGATACCTAGCTACCTTCTCCACATCATCCCCCATATGCCCTGCCCTTATACTCAGCTTATAAAATTCATCAATATATGCCTCAACATCCATTTCTCTCTGCTTGAAACTTCGCAATTTCTTGTACATTCTAAGTGCATAACTAGATGATACGAACTGTCCTTTGATTATGGCCACCATTTTGTCCCAAGAAACAATCATTTTCTTACCTCTCCTCTTTTCAATCTACTCATAATACCACCATAATAAGGCACTACTCTTCAATATTGTTTTTGCTATCTTTACCCTCTATCCCTTTGGAATCTCTTCACACTCAAAGTAATTGTCAAGTGTTGCAATCCAATCTAAAAGCTTTTCTCAATTCATATTTCCTCTGTTAATTTCTAAGATCATTTCTACAAATGTAAAATCATGGCCATTGTTATTGATGATGTCCAAATGCAGATTTGGATCTCATATAAATATGAGAGGAGACGTATCTCTATGGTGTAATCATCATTTTAATAATATTATATTAACATGAATAATAATAATATGTATAACAATATATATATATATATATATATATATATATATATATATATATATAAAAGTATTATATACAATAATATATATTATTGACATGGATAAGTATATATATGAAATGATGATTACCAATAACAATAATGTATATCAGATCAAATCAATCCGACTAAAGCTACAACTTTAACACTCCCTCTTAGTTAGGGAGGATTGATATAGAACACAATATGCTCTCAAGTATATGAAGAGATATCATCTCACCTTTTATAACATACAATTGAAATAAATTTCATAACTTTAATATAATCTTAAACACCACCTTAAATGTGATCTATATATAATAGTAACTATGTCATGGTGTCTGACAAGATCCGACCCAAAGATCCATAACAAGTTGGTTATCATGGTGTCCGGCAAAATCCGACCCAAAGATCATAGTGTCGAACAAAATATGGCCCAAAGAATCATGATAACAAGTCTTACCATTTATAAGATCGCCACCTTACAATGTTTACCTTATTTTTGTTTGTCATCATGACTTCCAGCACTCTGAGACAACAATTTAATGAAGTTTGTCATGATAACAGGTCTACCATTTATAAGATTGTCACCTTACAATGGTGACCTTCTATTTATATGTGTTAATAAAAGATCATCACCTTTCATTACAAATCATATGCGAAATAGTAACCACCATGAACCCACTCAGAAGGTGGTACAAAGGCTTTCACCTTAATTCTCTCTCATAGAGAAAAATTGCACATTACAAGGAATTTCACTTAGAATGTCTCCTCATAGAGAAGATATCATTCACAAAGGATTGCACCTCAAAATAGTAACCACCATGAACCCAATCAAAGGGTGGTACAAAGGCTTTCACCTTAATTCTCATTTTGAACAATGATCCTGGAGGTCAGGTCCTGTAGTCACTCCCTTTGAGACTCTCTTCACCCAAGGATGCCTATCGAACTCCCTCTGAATTTGATATTAATCTTTCAATCTTCAGGTGACAAGTTATTACTTCCTCGTGATGTACACATGAGTAGGCCCTATCACAATCATGTAGTCATACATAGGTATGTTAGGCTTCCTCTAAGTATGAATCTTCTGAGCTCCTTGTATAAGGTTGTCTCTAATGAACTATTGAGCTCCCTCTCGATATGAAAGGATACTCATAATCTCAATCATCAAAGATATTCGCTTCTTGAGCCTCACTTTAACGAGTCAAACCATTAGATGACTAATAAGTTCTAGATCACAACTTCTATAGAGCTACTATCATGAGATTGAATCTGCACAATATGCCTAATGTACCATTCTTCTTTTCCTGCAAGATCATCTATAAATACAAAGGACAAGATCAAAGAAAATAACTCTTAAAGTATGTATAGAATTACGAATAAGAGAGAGATACAACGAGTAGATAAATGTAAAAGATGAGAATACTTATTTGCACATGAGGGTCCATAGATATTAGAGAATGTAACATTTCCTTTCTATAGATGGTTCAAGTGGGAATGAAGCATTGACTATTATTCCCCCCAAAATGTACAATTTCCACTCATTCTCATATTGTTGAACAATTTTGTATCAAATATGACAACTCCTTTCTAAGTTCCAACTTGCTCTTTTCGTCCATTGGAGGTCCAAACATTCATTTAATTTAGCAGTAGAAGCGAACATGTCCTTCCATTTTACCAAACTCGTCCAGAATACGCCAATATCTTGATTAAGTGTGATTGTGCCACATGAATGACTACAACTCATACGGTAGATGGTTCAAATGAATCCCTAAAAACTTCATTAACGTCTCACAACTCCTCATATTTCCTTACGATAACTTCTACAAATACAGGTGACATCATTTAGAAGTCATCACTTCCTCATGATGTACATAGGGGGTAAGCCCATTAAAATCACATGATCACAATGTATGAATCACAGTCCTCTTGACAACAGCAATTTGTTGATCACTAAAGAAATCCATCTCAACATTGTTTACTCCCTCTTAATCAATAAGATCGAGATCACTGAAGGTTGACTGAATCATTTCCTCTATCTGCTCCCTCTCTTTCAAGGTTGCCTCTAATGAAAAATTACTCCCTCTTTTTCCTACAAGAAAATTCTCGAAGGAAAAAGATCAAGGCACATGGCTCTTATAGTATATATAAAATACAAATAAGATAGAGACTCCATTTATTAAATAAAATAATCAAGGATAATAAATCATTCTATATAATAATATAAGATCAGTACAATACAATATAGATAAATATCTAATTTAAAGATATACTTTAATCTATATTCACTTATATTCATAAGAGATTATATTACTATCTTGTTGCACATCAACTAATCCTCTTACATTTAATAATGTCAAATTATTAAATTAAAGGATATATTTATATTTTCATTTATTGAAATTATTAAATATCATTTTTGTATGAATATATATATATCAATTAATCCTTTCTTTTTAACAATGTCAAACTGTTTTAATCTCATTACTAAATTAAAATATTATCCTTAAATATTTGCATCTATATATGTTTTCATATTTAATTATATGCTTACCATATACCTATAACATATCAATAATGTAAGGACATTTTAACAATATAAAAAACTTTAAATAATACAACATAAACATCGAACATCTAATATTTCAAAATAATTGAATATAAAAAATATATCTAATAAACATTGAACATAGAAATCAATATTTGTGAAATGAACTCATAACTTTATACTTACCGAAAGGTGATTTGTATGTTTAGTGCATATATTACCTTGAACCTCACCAAAAATGCTTTTGTCATGAAGTGACGCCTCTTCGAGAGTGTATCGGGTTGTATACTAATCATGTCCTACAGTTTCTGTCACTCATTTCTAATATAGTTAACCAAAGTCAAGAGGCACCCTCACAATGTCTTGTAGTTTTATCACCAAGACTTTAACTTTCTTCCAATTAGTTACTACATATTTTCTTCATACAACAAATACTTTTGTGTCTTGTAGATTAACTATTATTTCCATGTGATAACACTAAAGTATTTATCTTATAAATAATGATATTCCACTCTTACTCGTTGATCTCCTCCAGTATCCTCAATTGAGACTATTCTTCTAAAGTTCCTCAATCACCTACATTTTTAAAATGTATGCTTTGATTATATATACATTTATTCAACCTTAAACTCCATTTGTATGTCCCCTGACTAACGTCATCACATGGAGCACGTGGGACGTTAATACGTGTTGGGTGTTGGGCATATTTTTCCTATGCTTTTCTCATAATACCTTCCCTTCATTTCTATTTTGAATATACTTATTCTTAGAGTAGGGTTGTCGTTGCACCAAAAGACCGATCTTTCAATACCCAATACAACCACTCAACTTATAGTACACAAGAAGCGGTTAAGCCCTTGTCACGAATCTCGAGGAGAGCGCTAAACAAATTTCTAACAATCTCCCCCTCAACATTACCCGAGGGTCTGAGGATTCCAACCTGTGACCAAGCTCTTACACCACTTGTTAGAGTGGGGTTGCCATTGCACCAAAACACTGATCTGTCAATGCCTGATACAACCACTCAACTTATAGTACACAGGAGGTGGTTAAGCCCTTGTCATGAATCTCGAGGAGAGCATTGAACAAATTTCTAACACTTCTTTCTTGCCACTGACTTAACTTTTATTCAATATTCTTCTATTATTTATATATTTTCATTTTAATGTTTGTGAGTTTTCAAATAAAAGAGTCGTGTCCCTTTTAAATAAACTAACTCTTTCATTTTAATATAATCGCATCTTTTAATTGAAATTAATTCCTTCTGCAGTGTTAATTTAATCTTATCGGACTTGTCTGAAGTTATCATGTATAACCTTATTTTTAAATGCCTCTTTAATAGTTTATGCCAAAAGACTTATCTTCAGATTGTGGATGCATGATATATCTAGTCCATATCTTATCATGATTATTTTCCTGTTTTCTGATGGTACTGGAGTTAATGACATGGCTAAAGTGGCTGATTTATTTCTTAGACAGGAAAGTCTTCAAGATGATTGGGCCTTGTATGTTTATCATGACTTTAGAATTCCTTTGTTTATTATATTTTATCGTGAATTTAGAATATTTTATCCAACCTTTCATTGCTATCATGATTTCTTTCTTAAGTTGATAATTAACATTGTTTGTTCCTTTTAGAGGTAAACACTTAAAAATGAATGATATGTTTGTATCTTTCTTATCACCGTCAAATCATTGTTGTGCAATCTGCACACGATACAATTACATATACTTTCCCTGATGCAGTAGCTGCAATAATAGTCACCCTTTTTTATTATGTGTTTCACTTGATTCCCTTTACTCAATACCTTGACCCAACAGATGCTCTTGTCTACTTTTGCTTGCATGGCATAAACACAACGGAGGCTCCAACTCATGGAACGTATGAGTAGTATCCCTGCATGGTCAACAAGAATTCGAACAGAAAATAGACTCACCATTGCACATGCCAAAGCAAGGCACTCAGTCCTTCACCTCCTCTGTCCACGTATCTCTAACTCATCAAGGGGTAGGCATTATCTACTCTCTAACACAGGGTATTAAAACTAGCAAGCATCCTCTTAGTTCCATCTCGGTGGATCATGCTAAGCATTTTTTATTAGGCAGAATAATTTGGGTAAACAATCAATATGGAAAATGATGTGCTGGATGCTTTTGGTTTGCACATTCATGTATGCACATCTTTCACTATTTCAGATTAATCAATTTAATTCCCCTCCATCTAAGCAACACATAAAATTGTTTAGACCAGAAATATGGTCTCAATCCATGAACTTCCTCATGACTCTCTGACATCCTTGATTCTTGCAGTAGAAAACTTATATGATGCAGAGTTACAGATTTGAATCACTCTACTATTCCTTTATTGTTTCAGCATCAAATATTCAATGATTTTCATCTCCTTTTCCACATTTGCAGCCTTGCTCTAATACCATGTTAATTTCTAGGGTCATTTTTGCAAATGTAGAATCATGGCCATTGTTATTGATGAAGTCCAAATGCAAATTTGGATCTCATATAAATATGAGAGGAGACATGTCTCTATGGTGTAATCATCATTTCAATAATATTATATTAACATGAATAATAATAATATGTATAACAATATATATATATATATATTATCAACATGGATAAGTATATATAGGAAATGATGATTACCAATAACAATAATGTATATCAGATCGAATCAATTTAACTGAAGCTGCAACTTTAACAACCTTCATACATAGGGACATCAATCTTTATCTTGTGCGTATTACCCTCAATAGCTTAGCCATTATCTAATCATCAAAGTCAAGTTTCTCCTCTTCTTCTTGGGAATCTTCTTCTTCCTCTTCTTTCTTGAGGTCCCTCGCATCACTAGGAGCCACACTTCTCTGACCCGTTTCAACGGCCTCAAGCCTAGCTGCCAACCTAACTTGGAGTTTCATCAATCTCCTAATCTCTCTTGCAGTCTTCTCTTTTGTCTCTCTCATTTTCCTAGCCATGTTTTTAGCTTTTGGATGCATCTTGTCTCTTCAACTTCCATCATACAAACAACACAAAACCTTCTCAAATCAGACCTATGCTCTGATACCGAATAATGCAGAGCAGGAGTTAACAAGTAGACCATTGATACCATATTTCACAACAAAGGGAGTCATTACTTCCTCAAGACTCAAAGAATCGACCTTTGAGATTTCATGACTTCAATTAAACATATTCTTTTGGGCTCCCAACCAGCACTCCACTCTCACCTTTTATAAATTCAACATTTGTCCAAATTCGACTAATGTCCCTACAAGGCCTCAAGACTCCAATAGTGCATCAATGCTTCAGAACTTTCATTGAACATTTGAGACACCTTAAACCAGGTGCAAATAACATGTGCAAACCAACAATGACTCACAAGACTCATATTTTCCCACCCTATTTGGTATTCCTCACAAACAGATTAAACACATAGTAGTATTGTGATAGACTCAATAACCCACTTGGATTTTGGATTTACCTCCTCTACTGTGATCGAGTTGGAGTCATCCAAAATTTGTCTTGTTCTAAGACGAGGGTTGTAATGAACCAATACTATAACATCAACCTATCCATGGACAACCTATTGTGGATTTTAAAGTGAATGTGCTTGCATATGCTCCAACTGTGCTCACAACTCGAAGCGCAACATGACTAGCTTAATGTGCAGATGGTAATTATTTGAAGGTTTGGGGTTGTAGACCTTGACATTTGCTAGCATCTATTTGAAATAAGGAAAAGAGAAAAAAAGTCGCATTTTCAACTGTAAGACTAACTTATATAATCAAATTATGCACTAAACACATTTTTACCTTGTTGTAATTTTGTTATTTCGCCTTGCACACTTGACTACCAAACAATTTCCTTGATGCATTATCAAATGCCTCTTATCTCATGCAATGTAATTTGATATCATCAAAATACATTGGAGGTACCATTGAATAGAGCCCATCAAGAACCCCCTCCTCTATCCTAAAATTGTAATGGAAATAGTATACCGAATTGAGGTAATAAGCAGCTGCATGGATGAGACCTGTGAAGTTGACAGTGTCATCCCTTATCAATTATTGTCCAAATGGGAGACAATACTTATGCTCATCTCCTCCATATATAAATATAATGGCCTCATTAGCCTATCCATGCTCTTATACATATAGCCCATAAAGGGCTTCTCCTCATCATCAACTCACAGGAGAACTACCAAGGGCTCAATGACCTACAAATATTGTGAAACAATAACAATCAAGTATGCATAAAAACAAGAAAAATTGCAAAGTTGCAACCAAAAGAAAAAGACGTATATAAATTAAAAGTAAATACTAAATATAAAAACCGTAATAATAAAATATAATGTAAATTCTACAATTTATAAAAAAAAATACCCATACGCTCTCAACACAAAGAAGTCCAAAAGCCTGCCTCGTCAAAAATGCAATCTCCCACATCAATCCCTGCATTAGTCGTAGGATAGGATAAGGAAGTTCACCCCTCACCAACAAACATGCACCTCACCTCAAAGTTGCATTTAATTGCATCAAGGATTTTAATGTGATAAAATTTGAGACGAATCTTGTGATACCAAAATGAGCCATCTCCTCTTGCCCTGTATATTGGCTCATTGCAGATGGTTTTGGCTTTATTAATGCATGTTTTGACCCATTCAAGCTTGTCAATATCATCCAATACAAGGCCAAGGCAATAAGTTTTACAAGGAGACCAAAAAAATTTTGGGTGTCACCTCAAAAGTCTACCTACAACAACATACTTGCTACATTGTCCGTCACTACCTGAACCACATTTGTTCTCCCACCTCATGTATGACCTCCTCAATAGCCTCACATAATTATGTAGCATTTTTCACATGTACAGAGACAACAATGGACTTCAAAAACATGGAAGATCCTTCAAAGAAAGCACATTAATGATCAATCAATAAACCAAAAATTACAAATTCAAATATTAATCATGAAAAAAAAACCAAAATTATTCAATGCATTTAGGGAAGTAAAGAAATCAATCACCTCTTTAAGAAACAACAAAATTTAGGAGCATCCTATTCATCTTATTGGTCCAACCATCTGTCATGATGGTGCAACCAAGGCACTCATTGATCCTCTAAATCAACTTTTATATCTCAACATTCTAACAAAAGGGGACCACTTAACTCGGCGTCAGTAGGGGCTTTAAACTCAACTCCACAAATGGTTACAACATCCATCATTCCTTGCTAATAAGGAGACTTGTCACAAATAGATTAAATAAGTGTGTATTAAATTATATCAATTCATTAGACAAAGCAAAGTTCAAACTATAAATTTTAACTTTTTAACAATCAAATGAGAAAAAATCACCAGGCTGCAACAAACAGAGTGTTGCAGAAGTACCAAAACTTGCAAATGGCTTTTTTGCAGCATTATAGATCTTCATGTTCCTCATGCTCTCAGGTGAGGGTTGGGAACGAGGAGTACTGTGTGGCACAAAAAATTAGAGCCTACATTTCCGAAATCTAGGAGAAAGGCTAACAATCTCACCAAAAGAAGCGGAAGTAGAAACACTAGCACTAGCAGAAGCACTAGAAAGAAATAAAAGTATGGAAGAAACCTCTCCTATACAACCTATGGATGCAGATGAATGAAACCCAATATTAGCTAACTCTTGTCTTTGCCTCTTCTTTATTTCCTTTAATATTTCATAAGTTTCGCATTGCACGTAACATGTATAGACAATTTGTGATATTGCTATCAGGATTTAACTGTGTGATTTTGAGTCAAACTCATTGACCCATGTTTCATGAGTAGTGATTCAACATGAATCCATCTCTCATGAGAATAAATGGAACACTTAGCACTCATTGGATCTAGGTGATGCTCATAGGGGTGAAGCACTGGGACTTCCCGAGAGGTCACCCATCCCAGTACTACTCCAGCCTGAGCGCGCTTAGCGACAGAGTTTCCTCCATGGTTAAGCCCAAAGCTTGCAACCCCATTTGACTCAAAATCACACAGTTAAATCCTGATAGCAATATCACAATTTGACTTGCTGTGGAAATTATCTCCTACTTATCAATGTATAGACAACCTAGAGAGGTGCTTATTTACATGGCTCACTATCATCACCACAGATTTACATCTACCGATGCCACCATGATTAATTTCTTTACAAAATTTACATTTCACTTGCAATCTTGTATTACCACAAAATTCTTCAGCATATTGCCAAGCCGTGTCTCTTTGACCTCTTTTCTTAGCCTTAACGTTTAGGTGGAGGATTAAGAGTATGCATTGGGGAATAATATTGTTCTCAAAATGTCAAGGATGTCACAATAAGATAATTTCAGAAAAAAATAACCATTTGTGCATTGTGTTTTATAAGCTAATACAAAAAAATAGGTTTTGTCCAAAAAAATGTAGGGTTTTTTAAACTTTTCAATCATTGAATCCAGATTATTTTCCTTTCGAATTCTAAGTCAAACTTCAAAGTTCGAAAAAAGAAAAATAAGAAAACCCTACATTTAGTTAGAAAAAATTGCAATTACACATTACATTTTTTTTTAAAAGAGGGAGGATTTCTGTTCTTCTTTCATTGAAGTATGAATTTTGGATTTGAAATGAAAATATTCAAGTATTGTGATTTTTTAGAAAATGCCAAAAAAAACATCAAAAAAAATCCACAAAATCTAACACTTACCTTTTTCAAATGAGATGAGAACTCTTTGCAATTCTGGTATGGACTCTTTGATGCTCTAAATGCAAGAAATATATTATTCCCAATGTGCTTTGTTATAGAATTTTAGCCCCTCCTCCCTCTGGGTTGCACTCCTATGGACTCTTATTTTCCTTTTAATCTCACAATTATTTCTTCTTCTCAATACAATAAATGAAATTCTTTTTTATGGTTGTAATGACGAAATAGAAATCAATAAACCAAGTTAGAAAACACATTTTTTATGTTTTTTATGCACAAAACTTTTTGTCTGACAGTTGAGTCCCATCATTGAGGCTTGATGAGTCAATCTCTGAAGCACGACTTGCCATGACAGAGAGTCACATCCCAGACTCAGCCAAGGCCAAGTTCAAATCTTTGGGACTCGCCCAGAGTTAACTATGTCCCGACTCGCCAGATCTGGGTAAGTCATGACAAGTCTAGGAACTCTGGTTTCGGTGGATAACTTCTTATTGTTTGTATTGCTAATTTTCTAACTTTCGTGTGAAAACCTGTCAAACTATTATGTCAAGAAAATCATCATTAGTTGTGAGCTTTCTCTCCCCAAACAAGTGGCATAATGAGTATTAAGACATTTTGTGAATTAAAGTACCTATGTCACCATTTTTCTGTTCTTCTGTCATGTTTTCGTTTGAAAGTTTATGACATATTTTAACATAGATAATTTATTTGCTCATAAAGGTTTCTAAATAACTTGCATACTATTTTGTGAGCAAAGGTTAACTCATTATGTAATTTCATAACAAAAGCTAACAACTTTGCCTCTGCCAAAAACATTTCCTACAACGCTTTTTCGAGAATTGTTTTTCTGTTTGGATGCATATAATTTAAAAGTTTTAAATCTCTAAGATTTAATTAAATTTATTGTACTTTAGTGGTGACTTGGAAGATTTAACGTACAAATGTTTCATCATAAAAATCAAGTTAATCCATGTCATTTCAGACAAAACCATTGCACACATCACAAAGTTTACACTCCTTAATGGAAAATTTTCTTGTAGCAGAATGAGGCTTCCACAGAAATTCATATTGCTATTAAGCTTTAATGACCTGCATTTCGTGTATTGGTTGTAAATACCACTAGAACTGTAGATTTTATGTAATGTGTTAGGTTGTTGAGCACTGATATAGTGAGTTCTTTTGACCACTATAAATCATGACCCAGATTTACATCTGAAAGGCATTCTTCACTATTCAGAGGGTGCTTAACCTATCCGGAAAACAAAAACTAGTTTCAGCTCTAAGACACTGTTCTGTAAACATGATAGTTCAACATTCATCTTTAATCACAACTTTCACAGCACCTAATATGTCTGTACATAAATTTCTGAAATACAATGAAGCACCTGCCCTATTAATAATACTGTGCATCTAAAACTTACTGGTATATGTATAGTAGGTGCTCCATCAAAGTAAGTTGAAAAAAGTTCTGCATTAAGGGTTGCGCTCATCAATATTAACTTGAGGTCTGGCCGCCGAGGAAGAAGGTCCTTTAACACAATCAGAAGAAAATCTGCAATAAAAAACATTTCATCAAAATTTGCATTCAACCCATACGTCACAAATTACCTTATGGAAGACATTTATACCTTCATTCATGCCACGCTCATGTATTTCATCAATAACTACATGGCTTACACCATCTAATCCAGCGTCAACAAGCAGTCTTCTCAACAAAATACCAGTTGTACAAAACAGCAAGCGTGTACTCCTCCCCTTCATGCCCTCTAACCGAACTTTATAACCTACCTGACATATTAGTTGATATAGTTAGGAAATTCTCTATGATACAATAAACCTAGCCAGCATATTGAATATGCTTATTTCACAAGTATTGGATAACACAACAAAAAATCTCCAAATAATAGGAAATCTCACCGATTCACCAAGGGAATAGATTCACAAACAGTAGAAACTCACCGATTCACCTAGTGATTCCCCTCTCTCCGCAGCAACTCTCTCAGAAACAGATATAGCAGATATGCGTCTAGGTTGTGTACAGATGATGCTACATGTTGCCCCACAGCCAGATTCTATTTCAGTTTCCAAAATGTACTGTGGAAGCTGTGTTGTTTTACCACAGCCAGTCTCGCCTGATACAACTACTACCTGAAAAAGCACATCAAGTTCCATGTATTGTATAAACAGCTTCTGCAGAAATCAAGCACAAGCTACCATGTAACATACTCACCTACAAGCTAAAAGAAATTCAAACCTTCCATTTATTATCAAGCATAGTTATTAAATGATTTATCAAACATAGATATATGGTATATAGTAGATTACAGGGATTAGAACCTCAACCTCTCCCCAAGATTTCACTAAATAACAGACAAGGAAATTGAAAATATTGTATTTTGTAATATGTAATTTATAAATAATGATGCTCATTTTCAAAGGCAGCAATCATAGATTCATAGTACTTCTCAGATATCTATTTTATTAGTTTTCCACATGACAACGTGATTTTGTACTCAACTATTCGTATTTAATAGAAAACACTTTTGTACACATTTATGGACTCATTGGATACATTTTTTATCACTGAAATTTCCAGAACAATGTGTTTCTAAAACACTTACAATTTTTTGAATTGCTGAATGACATTTTCGGGGTCTCTCAAGTCTGGCAAGTCAGAGTTTGCCAACTATGGATATATGATAATGAAAGTGTATGTTACCATCTTGCAAAAAACTATTTGCAAAGTTATGTTACAATCTAATTAGATGAAAGGAATGCCACTTTCTGAGCCATTTCTTGCTAAAGGATGCTGATAGCCTTTAACAAGCATAATCTTAGGAGCAAGGCTCATCCAAAAGGTTGTTGCCATAGCTCTTACCATGGTAATGTTATTCACAATTTTCAAATTCTGTTTTTGCACAAACTGATGTGTGACTTACCAATTGGCTATAGGCCTGCTTAGGAGTCCTCTGTGCCAACTATTTAGTTTCTCTGTAAAATTGGATTTGATTTGTTCTTCAATTTCAGATGGCAAAGTCATTCATAGAACTATTTGCGAAAGTTCCATCCAAGTTACTCCGAGGGCCTAGAGCTATGCAATAACCAACAAAGATTGGAAAACATCTTTTAAAGGGGAAAATGAATTATAATGAGCCAACAAATGAGAGAAAAATAAAATAGAACTAATGTATAAAGTATAAAATAACCTGAATTAGACAGCGAAGACTAAGAAGACCACATTATACTTGTCTTGCTAGTTAGCAACGTTTACAGCTTTGGTATCAACTAGAAAACTATATTATCAAAACAAGGTAGAAATGGGTAGGAAAGTAGCAAATACATAGTAGGAAAGAAGAAAATTCAACAGAAAACAATATGATGACTAACTACTTTAAAGAATAAGGACTTTAATTTATTTGCATACCAGATATGACAAGTGCTCATTGATCAGCACCCAACATTATCTAATTTCATTCTGGACTCGACCTAACCATCATAAATTTTATAAGTGTAAACAAGTACAAAGGCAATCCTAACCACTGGTGGTGAGCAGAGCACGTAAAAATTTGAGAGTATGAACAATCATGCATTTCAAACAACAATCATACTCGTGCTCAATTCAATTCCCAAGCTTACCACGTAATTCAAAAATATTGAAAGATGTCATTGGAGAAAGGAAACGTTATTCATTTACTTGTAAGGACAGCTGTCCTTCAAAACACACAGAAAGTGCACTTTTCAAGGTTAACCAATTACTATGGAGGAAAACCAAATCATCATCAAGGTGGGCCAGTTAAATCAAAGTGTATGAAGTAAAAGATCAGATATTAAACAAAATGCACCATAACCGGGATGAGAGAAACCCTAGTAAACAAACCTGATTTCTTGCAACAGCTTCCAGCAATGCATCTTTTTCCTTGTAAGAAGGGAGGCTTTTTCGGAATTTTAGCATCTTCTGACCTTCAGGCGTTTCCTGTATAACGAGATGATTTAATTCATCTTTCCACAATATAACCTTGTCATCTGTCGCTTTCATATTATTCCATGTTGCAGGTTACGCTACAATAATATCCAAAAATACTGTATATCAAAATTGATAGGTACAATCATCTTCTATTTAAAACTCAGCATAAAACCCAAAAATACTGTGTGTCAAACTTAATAGATGGTATCATATTCTATTTAAAACCCACAATCATTATTACATTTAAAAACAAAACTATTAGTTCTGAGCTGATAGACTGGACCCCAAAAAAAGAGCTTATAAATTATAAGCCTACTTTGCCATAAAATAATGTGCAGTGATAAGTCAAAACATAATTTAGGAAAAAGAGCTAATGAACAAGCTATTGCAAAAGTTAGTCACATGCTCTTTTGTCACTTCATTGCAGAAGTCATTTAAAAGGATTGCTAACATTTACAATGCTAAACCAAAGCACAACTTAGGCAATAGAACCAATGAACAAGGTATTAGAAGAGTTATCATCTGTTATTTTTCACTTCATTGCAGAGATCATAGAAAAGATCATATTGCCTTCATGGTCAAAGGCGTAGGAATAAGAAAAAGAAGAAATTAAACACGAAATCAGTAACTGGTTAAGAAGCATAATTTTCATAATTTGTTTTGGAATGCAAAAAAGAAACACTTCTACAACCTTGTGAATGTTAACAAACTTACAAATAGTTACTTTAACATCTGATTTTCAAATTATATATATTTTATTTTCAAGGAAAATGACACTGAAACCTGCCAAGCTCGCTGCTTATTCCGAATTTCAATACTCCTGCGCTTAAGAATGCTTTCAAGGACAGTCTTCCTAGACATTTTCCATGCATCTTGCTCCAAAAGCCCATCTTCATTACAAATCAGGCTGTCCTTTGTCCCATATTTATGAGCATCAGGAAACAGATGTCGACTGTTCTGTTTACTAACAAGATGTTGTCGAAGAAGATTCTCGACTCGTTTTTGCAGTCCAAGAGGAATTACAACCTGAAAAGAAAAAGTGAAGATTTCTAACAACATTGACATAAAAAAGAAGTGGTTTTTTTAAAAGAATCCTTTAATTAATCGAACTTGATAAAGTGTATATTAAGGTTGAGAAACTGAAACCTCCCGTTGTGGACGCATCTCATCTAAATCTGGTCTGTAGTTGGGCAATGGGACCTTGCTCACAACAACTACTTTTGTATATTGCTGGCTGAAATACAGATTTCAATCTAAATGTTTCTCATTCATCTCAATACAATAAAAAAAATGTAAAACTAAATGCATATATTTGTCCACATGTCTAAATGAATGGTTTTGATTTGCTACATGTATAAACCCATTCTAGTGGCGATTGCTGCGATTTGCTCATAGTCACGTCTGCTCTTTTTGTCCTTTGATACTATCTCCTGCTCTTCCTTGTTGCGGATAAGCATGCTAAGCTTCCATTTCCATTCATCAATATTGGCAGCAGAGGAAGAAGCCTATTACCAAAACACATGTTAAAATAGGACTGTACAGCTCAAGATGTCAGATGCAAATAAGTAAATAAAAAGTTTTGTTTCAATTAAACAACCATAACCAAGAGACACACATACTACACGGGACATTAAAACATAGATAAATAAATCAATGTCTAAAACGATGAATTTCTAAGAGAATTTATCCAGCACAGATTAAAATTTAATGAATACATGAGTCCTGATAATTAATATGGAATTGCACTTATGTCTCACAGCACTTTAATGATTAAAAGTGGACCAATCATGTAATGGTGCTTCAATTCCTATATTTAGGATGTGTGGATCTATCTCACATGGACTGTACCTCAGACATTACTGATTTACTGACATGTTCCACCAAGTGTCTGGGATGGTAAAGGTAGAGGCCTTATTTTAAGGAATTAAAAAAATATAGGAAATATCAGATACTCGTATGATAAGGTATTTTATCAGAACCATTATAATTTATCATATCAAGAAACATTAGAGCTAAATTGAGACCTCACATGAATCAACATTCATATTAATAATATTTCAATGTCTGTATTGTTTAACATTAAAATGTGCACATTAACATAGAACAAAAAGTGAAGACAAAATGCTACTAGTGCAAAATGAAAAAAGTTACAGAATTGTATCTGCTACCACCATGCCTCTAGCTCATCTACACCTAAGGGCAAATCAGAATTGGATTTTAAATCTGAGTCACTACCAACATAAGGAACTACCTTGTCCAATCGTACCACAACCAATGCCCTTTGTGCCTCCTCAAGGTCAAGATCCTATCGTGCAATCAAAGTCCATCAATCTTGAAGCAGTGAAGCACCATGCACTGCCACAAACTTCTCCACTCATTGGAAGGTATGCATATTCCACTTGAATAAATAAATGAAGTTGTATGTGAACTAGTTCATATCTGCAATCAAGGAATTGGCAGCCTATAAATGGAGGCAAATGTCAAGCGTCCACAACTCTAGAGCATCCTTCCCATGCGAAACTCACTATGTAATGAGTCTGATTTGAACTAATCCAGCCCTATCTAAATCTTCCTATAGTTTATTAAATGTTGGAACCTAAAGATTACCAAACACAAGCCACTCCATTCGAAGCAAAGTTGACCCCTTATCATTATAAATCTTTCAAATTGCCTTCATGAAACTTTTTCACAAATTTTCATCATCAAGAAGAGCCACTCTTCGAAGCCTTCGCATACTAATTGGAAATTAGGGCACAAATTATTGTCTGAAGTAAGATATTCATAGTGTTCTAGATCCATGCATCGATGGGCCCAGTATGCTCATCATATAATCCCACATCAAGATTCCTACATTAAATAGCTTGGTTCATGTACTCAAACATGTTATGAAATAAGTCTCCTATATCAGCATATCTAATGACTTACACAACAGAGCATGAAAGAGCAAATATATTTGCTTACAAATAAAATTTTAAAAAGGAGACTCAAATGACAAAGACTGAAGTACTACTAAAAATGAAGAAAATCTATAAGTTATATATACTCAAAAATCGATAAAGTAATAATATAATTTTAAAAGAATACCTCACAAAAGACCACCAATCATTATAAAGAATCTTTTGCTTCACATATCCCTTCAACTATGTTCATTTCTGCCTATTTACCCCACTCTAGATTAACCACCATCAGATGTAGAAGCTCATAAACCTCGAGCATTCTCTCTAACTAAATGAAGTAGCAGGCACATTTACTTTCCACATATTTGAAGAGTTCCATCCTCAAGGATCGTGAAGAGAGCAATTAAAGTGTAACAATTTCAAATGAGCATCAGTATATCTTACTTCTACCACCACTCTTCTCACCCAGGCTATCTCCCCTGTGTCTTTCAATGCATAAATTTTAAAGCTTGCATTTTGACATCATTTGGCATTGAAACCAAACTTTAAAAACAAGACAAGAACCCACAAATCAGAAAATAGACTTTGCATGCGAAGAGTTTGACAAAAATGTCAAACATTCAAAATTAAAAATTCAAATTAGAATTAGTAAAGGCTCTTACAGCGGTATCAAAGCATTGCATGTATGCCAACTGTTTGAGTAAATGTGTTGAGTGAGAGTACAAATTGGAAGTTATAACCTGTTGGGGTTATCACAAGGGTGCCAAGAAGCTGGTTGGAGGAATTTGTTTCATCTATTCTTGGATAGAGGTTGGCATAATGATGAGATTCCTTCGTCACTTAACATTAGAGGTACCTATGGCTTCATCTGGAATGAGATTCTCAGTTGGATAGAGAATGTCCGTAATGTCCCAATATTAGCACATCTCGAGTTACAATGAGGATTAGCCTATTAGTGATCCTCGTAGGCTAATTAGTTGGTTAGAGGGTCTCTGTTGAGCCATAGGCTATTTTCCCACTCTAGAGGTCAAGGATATTCAGGTTTACTATTTTAAGGCACCTGAGCAGTTGATAGTAGCATGGAGTTGTGGGGACATCAATGGAGCTTCCAATTTGGGACTTATTATTTATGTTAAGTCAAATTATGGTTGGTCCAGGGCACCTCAGCGACTGAGTCAAGCAATGAACACCTTGATTTGGAGCAAGTCTTTCAAAGAATTTAATGAGCTACTAAAGTCATTTGTTGAATGTATAGCATCAGTTGGATATTTTGATTGGTTAATGCTCAGAATATTGATACTAACACACACACACACACACACATATAGCATCAGTCAGATATTTTGTGTGTGTGTATATATATATATATAGCATCATTCAAATATTTTGATTGGTTAATGCTCAGAACATGCATCCATACATGCATACATATATACATGCATACATACAAATGGATGCATGCATGCATGCATACATAAATACCAGTATCAGATGATTATTCAAGATGGTTCAATCTGATTGATAGTGTTCAATCCAAGATGCAAGATGATAATTTGTGCATCCGTCATATTCGATCTGCACATAATCATGACTAAGATCATGTACGATCTGTGAATACCCTTGTTAATATATTGCTATCGTGAGCAATGGAAATTGGGCTCATTCTGTATAATATCAGCAATCATGATTATGCTAACAACCTTGTTAATTATGTTTTGGAAAGGGACACATTATGTAAAGACATGGCCCTACGCACATATTATTACTAGTGATTTGCATATGAGATACCTGCAATAAACAAAGAACAATATCAGTATTATCCAATGCTTAGTTTGAACACAAGAGTAATAGATTAGAATAATCTTGAAGCACTACATACTTCAGCCGCTGTACTGTTGCTGATTAGAAAGGTTGTGTGAGAGTACTCATTCGCAGTAAATCAGACCATTGCATCAGAAGTTAAAGTCTACCTAGATTGATTTCCTTAACATGGTACCAAAGCTTGGCTGGTAGAACAAGCTTTATTCAAACTGTTGCTGATTCAATATCGCTGATTTGTTTTCTTTTCTATAAACAACCATGGTAAACAATATAAGAGTTGAGGATAGAGTGGAAGGTGCCTCTAACTTCATTTCATGGAAAATTCGAATCACAACAATACTTCAAGAACTTGAATTGGAGTCATTTATAGAGGAAAACAAGGAATTACCTCAAGATGAATCAGAATTGAGAACTTGGAAAAGAAGGAATAATAAGGCCAAGAAAATTATCATTGATGGAGTTAAAGATCATACTCTTCCATCAATAGCAAAACTTACAACTGCTTATGATGTGTTCAAAACTATTCAAGACACATTTGAGATAAACAATGTGTTGCCCAGTTTTCAGTCCTATTCCTTTTAGCTCTAAGTTGCAATCAACTATCAAGTCAATGTCCAGCTTGAGTTCATGTCTAGAATGTCTTTAGGATGACCTCTTTTCTCATCATCCCCTTTCAAGCTAATCTATGCAGGAAGTCATGTAAGCATTGCACTAGTCAAAGGATAGGTGATTTAGGGTTTGGTGGGAAGTCATAAGCGTCTCCTTAATGAGAAGAAGGTATGTAAGTTCTAATGTTTCATCATTTATAGATTTAGAAGGATTTTGAAGACAAAGATTTGCAGTAATCGCATCTCAATGGAAGATATCACAAATGATCAAGCTTAGAATGCAGAGAAATCAATTTGTATCAGTAGCCTACGTGGATGAGTGGAAAAGTCTATCAACAGAAAGAATGCACGACATTGGTCAGTTGAAAAGTCAATTGTTCTTAGAAGAAGATCCCTAGTCGTTAGATGAAGAGCAGATCAACAGTGTTCACAATGTCACAAGTGGTTAGTCATAATCTAAGCTTAACATTGCGAAAGAGCGAAATCAAGTATGAACAGCTTCGCAAGGGTCAGATAAATCATGAGTTAACATTGCGAATCAGTGAAAAGTCATTCATCGCAAGGTCGCAGGCAAGTTAAGTTAATCATGAGTCAAGGCTGCGAAGTAGCGAAAATAGAAGAATCGCATGGTCACGGGTGGTTAGAAGTAACCCGGAGTTAAGACAGCAACAAAGCGAAAGCGTATAAATCGCACCGTCACAAGGTTAAATGCGGAGTTAAGATTTCAAGTCACAAAACCACGAAAAGAAAACATGCAATCAAATTTTAATCAGTCGTATGATCGCTAGCAGTTAAGGGGAACCCAAAGTTAATGCGGTGAAGCAGCGACTACAAAGGTGAATGATTGAGTTAAGGAAAAGGAAGCGAAGTTGAGAAATGATAGAGTTAAACCTTTTCGCGGGATCGCAATTTGAGAAAATTTTGAGTGATAAACCGCAACGATGGTGCGAAAGCCAATAAATGTGAAAGTGGACAATTTCTGCAAGTTCGCATGCAGTTAAAGCTAATTTCATAATAACGTTACGAAGCTGCAAAGTGAATAAAGTCTCAATCAAAACAACCATCACATGTTTGCAACATTAAGTGCCAGGTCAATATGAACAGCCCCAACGGTGCGAAAGCAAGGAATCCACTTGATTGCAAGCTTGACCAGCAGTTTAAGGAGCACAACTATGAAGCCGCGAAATGCTAGAGATGAATGCTAGGCACACAGTCACAAGTCAATGCTAACCAATGGAAATCTAAGTTGCAACAGTGCGAGAGACGGCAGCGATTAAGATAAACAGTCATCACAAGTTTACAAGTGATTAAAGATAACCAAGGGCTAACATGGCACAACTGCGAAAGCCATTGATCGCAAGGTCGCAAGTAGTTAAGGAGAACCCAAGGTTAATGCTCCGAAGTTACGAAAGCAAGTATATGCAGTGTCGCAAAGAGTTAAAGTTGACTCTTAAAGTAAGTTGTGAAAATGCAAAAGATAATAGCAGTTAAGGTAAATAGAGATCGCATGATCGAGGGCTAAAAGGTATTAGAGACATTTTATATTGCGACTTGGCAAATGCAGAAACAGCTAGTCCTAAAAAGTCATTGCAACATCACATGCAATTAGCTAACTCTCAATTCACTGTCGCAAAGTTGTGAAAGGTGATTTGACTGTTATGTGTAAGGTGATCACAACGCCACGTGCAGTAATGCAATTAAAAGACTTTAAGTCACAAAACTGTGAAGGACACATGAAAATCAATCATCACATCGTCGCATCTGAAGAAGATATCGGATGAATAATAAGAAGACGCAAGGAAAAATAAAGAGCATGATTATGTTTTAATCCTTATCGTTAATTTGAGATCGATGGTCAGAATTCAAACTTGCAGCAATCGTTGGAATTCAAATTATATGAACATGGCACCAACAATAGAATATGAAAAAAATGAAGATTTTCGCAGGGTTCCTGAAGTAGTATGAAGATAAACAGTCATCATATGTTTCAGAAGTGTCATGAAGTCAAGATCATCGATTGAAAGATGCCACGTGCCCATACCATGCTGCAAATTAGATATTTTTATGTTTTATTCCTATTCTTCTTTTTATTATGTGACTGTTCTTCTGCCAGAATGAAGGAATGACAAAAAACTATAAATGTAATCTCTTTTGATAATACAAAGGTCGAAAAACTTAATGGTGAATTGGCTCTGTAATTCCATTTACCTAATTTGCTTTTCATGTTTTGTTGCCCATAGATTAGTTTTGCATTAAGAGTTGAAGAGCAATTACATGTGATTCTGTGATCACCTCGTGGATTCCGTTTAACCATGGTATTTACAGTATAAGTAATTCCATTTACATTTTCGCATATGGTTTTGCTTCTCCTCTTGTTTATTTCATGGCATGTTAGTAGTTTCATTGGGAATTGAAGAATAAATGTGGTTGAATCTATTAGTAACTTGTTCGATTCCATTTCATCCAAGTTTGATAGTTAAAGCAATTCCATTTGCCCTCATGTGCATCTCTTTTTCCTTTCCTCTTTTGCATTTAGATAATTAATCTGCATTTAGAATAGGAGTAAGGGTCAGAAAATCTCAAGATAACCTACTGTAGTCATTCCATTGGGTGTGATAGGTTGTCCTCATCTATTTTGCCTGAATTGTTTGTGCCTACAAGCAATTTGGTTAGTCTTTACTACTCTCAGGTTAAGAGCCTATTCTGCTTTAAACTTTTGATTTAAGAAAGACATATTCATTGCACATCATTCCAAATCTTAAGGGAGTTGTACCTTGTAATTCAGAGGGCAATGATAGAACACATACACTGATCCATTTGTTGGTAACATCATTTTGTCTCTCCAAAACATTGGGTATTAAAAGAGTCAGGTTATAAAACCTAATAGGTGAACAAACTGTTAACCAACACAATGCAAGAAGATTGCTTACATTAAAACAACAACTCCTGAACATCAAGATGGACAAAGGAGATACAATCACCTCCTACTTATCCAAAATCTTTGAATTAAGAGATCAACTCTCTACCATTGGAAACAAGGTTGAAGATGTCGAATTATCTCTAATAGCTCTTAAAGGATTACCAATATCATGGGAATCATTTATTCAATGCATTAGTCATCCATCTGTACCTGAATTTGATCAACTCAAAAATGAATGTACCCAAAAAGAGGCTTGATTAATCTCAAGAGGTATCATCTCTAACAAAGAGGAAGAGAATCAAGCATTGCATATAAATTCAAGCAATAAAAAGGGAAAAGTCAAAAGGAAGAGATGAAAGAAAAACTATAAGAAAAGAGACCTATCAAAAGCTCAATGTTATAAATGTGACAAATTTGGACATACTGTAATGACCCTTACTATAAAGGCCACTGAAACCCTCAAACTGGACTTAGGAATTTTGTCAAACAGTTGGCATGTAACCAAATAAGGCTGCAATATTACTAATTGTTGTACAACGAAACCTCAATATATGATGCCAATAATGTATGAACAACAATTCCAGATTATAACACTACCAATCTAAGAGATAGAGGACAATATGAAACTCAAATATGAAGTCCAATGCAATTCTGATTTTATGACAGCAAATAGAACTGATTACAATGAGAGACAACTATGCACTTCTAATACATCAAGCTCTTGACAATGCAATGTTATGACATGAACAATAACCCAGTTCAGATTTGGAATGCAAAGGACGAAACTTTTACAACAGTTATTAATGACTGGAAATAACTATTTATGCAATGACAGTGCTGACTGTTCTAATCCATAACATGCAATATTTTGGCAATCAAAACTTCAGTTTGTGCACCTGAAATAGCTCCAATTTTGCTGGATATGAATGCTGAATTAATGCCACACGAAGACCTCACAATCTGCCCCAAACCAACTCACAAAATTGCTGCTGCTGCCCAACTGACAGGGCCGTACAGGTACGGCCTGGTACGGCTGCTAGATAAAAATATTGCAGCGTTTTTTGTCACTCCAAAAGCAATAAATCTGGGCGCCTAGGGTTGCTGAATAACCCCCTAAAATATGAAATTCATCCGTCAAGCCAATTAGGAGTTATGAGCAAAATCGTGGGTCCAAACCCTCGACTGGCAGTCTGAAAATAATGCACAACTGTGTCTTCAAACCCTGTTAATCAATTCACAAATGCTAGGGCACAACTGAAACCCTTATTCCAACCAAAGTAAACCCTTATAACTGAATCTCAATGAAGTCCAAATGAGATGGCTGAATTACCAACTCCTCAAATGCAACAATTCAGGTGATATTTCACACCCTCAAAGTCGCCAATCCAAGGGAGTGATTCGTTCTCAAAGATCAAATAATAATTTGCAGACCCAAGAGACTACAAATTTGCTCCACAATGGAAGAAGTAGAAGAAATCTCAAATCCAAGCATGTCCAAAATGAGAGGCTCAGCCCTCTATTTATTCACTTTTCTAAGAAGTTGCTAGAACTTTTAGAAACATCCTTTATAAAATCTCATTATAATGCACTTTTTCTAGAACTTCTAGAAACATCCTTTATAAAATCTCATTATAATGCACTTTTTATAATAAAGTAATTTTATAAAATAAAAAGTGCAACTCAACTTAAAATTATAACATGTAGGCCCCAATAACACATAATAATAAAATATAACCTCTTAACACTTCTTCAAGAGCAAGATATGACCATCTGATCCGCAGAATTGACTCTCTCTCCACACCATTTGCCTACGAGAGTCTGGAATAGGCAAAATCCATGATCAATGTCATGTCGAACTAAAGAGGGGACATTACACATACTCACATGTATTGTCCAGAAAGGAAGAAAAATCATGTCAACATGGCCGAAGTCAAGGAAGTCAAAGATAAGAATGAAAAATACTCATTATTCTACCTTGCCCTATCTAGTGAGCTAAACTCCAATTAAAACACTTGGATAGTTGACAACAGAGCTTCCAGACATATAACTGGATTCAAAGATAAATTTGATACTCTTGAAGAATATTCAACTGAAGAAGTGACAATAGGCGACAACTCCACTTACCCTGTGAAAGGAATTAGGACCTATTCAATACATCTAAGTACCGGAGTTAACTTGCACCTAAAAGATGTCATATTTGTTCCTAGAATCAAAAGAAACCTTATCTCTATATCCTGTCTAGCAGATCAAGGATATCAAATTGCTTTTCAAGAAAATAAAGTGTTGTGTTGGATGAAGAATTCAAACATTAAAAATGCTACTTCTATTGTAGTTAGAGAAGGAAGTTTATACAAACTTTGTAACTCTACAAATCTAGCACTAAATCATGAAACTGGAAAGGCGAATGAGATTTGGCATAGGAGACTAGGGCATTTAAACTTTAGAGCATTACCTTCTATAGAGAAAGTTGTAAAAGGTCTACCCAACCTTAAACTTGAACAAGAAGGAATATGTAAAGGATGTGCATTAGGAAAGAACCCTAAAACTCCTTTCCATTCCAATGAACATAAATCTAAGAGTGTTCTTGAATTCATTCATACTGACCTATGTGGACCCATGTCAGTACCTTCATTAGGAGGATTTCCAAACTACATCATCTTTGTAGATGACTAGGAACACCTATACATATTTTCTTAAATTAAGTCCTACTCAAATTTAAAGAATTCAAAGCTTTAGTTGAAAACCAAATTGGGAAGAAGAACAAAATTTTAAGATCTGATAATGGAGAAGAATATATCTCTAAGAACTTCAAAGATTTTTGTTTATCTGTTGGGATTAAGAGGGAGTATGCTGTACCATATAACCCTCAACAAAATGGAGCAACAGAAAGAAAAAATAGAACTATCACTGAAGCAACCAAAGCAATGATACACGATCAAAATCTACATACATCATTCAGGTCTGAAGCATCTAATACTGTTGTACATATTCAAAACAGATGTCCTCATGCAATTCTAGAAAACATAACTCTTGAAGAAGTTTTCTCAAGGAACAAACCTGACCTAATTTATCTTCGAATCTTTGGTTGTCCAAAATATATCCACATTCCTAAGAAGAAAAGAACTAAACTAGAGCCACCAGGGAAGAAAGGCATATTCGTTGGCTACAGTGATTCTTCTAAAGCCTACAGAGTATACGTACCAGGATCAAGAACAATTGAAATCAGTAGAGATGTAAAGTTTGACATACTACATTCGAACTTCTAAAGATATAGAAGAACTTAATGATAATTCCATTCCTAATAATGATGAAATTTTTATAATTGAGAGAGTGGCATAGAAGATAAAATTCAAATCCACTTAACAAGAAAAGACCCTTATGGGTAAGAAAAATGTTTGAGAAAACAATGTGGCACCTGATAAAGTACTTAGAGAAACCAAGAGGACAAGAAATCATTCATGTTATGTTACCCACATAAATGAATCCACTAAGTCTAAACCTTCTAATGTTGAAGAAGCTCTAAAAACTCAAGCCTGGAAAGATGCCATGATTGAGGAATATTAATCTATTATAAAAAACAATGTTTGGGATATTGTACCAAGACCCAAAGACAAATCAGTTGTCCTCTAAATGGTTATTCAAAATCAAGCAGGCACCTGATGACAGTGTTGACAAACACAAAGCCAGATTTATGGCCAGAGGATTCTCACAAAAGGAAGGGATTGACTATGATGAAACTTTTGCTCCAGTTGCTTGGTACACATTTGTCATAACTATACTTGCAATAGCTGCATCCAAAGGTTGAAAGGTATATCAGATGGATGTAAAGACGACATTCCCGAATGGAGTTATTAATGAAGAAGTATACTTGGAACAGCCAAAAGGGTTTATTATCCACAAGAAAGAGTCACATGTATGCATACTGAAGATAGCCCTTTATTGTCTTAAACAAGCGCCCAGGACCTGGTATGAAAGTATAGATAACTAACTTACCAAACTAGGGTACTTAAAAAATGAAGCAAACCCAAATATATACTTCAAGAAATCAGAGGGAGATATGTTAATAATAGTTCTCTATGTTGATGATCTTCTGACTAAAGGTGAAGACCATCTCATTATCAAATGTAAGCAAGACCTCATAGCAGAAGTTGAAATGAAAGATTTAGGGCTTCTACACTACTTCTTGGGATTAGAAGACAAGAGAGAATACATTTTCCTAAATCAAAAGAAATATACCATTGGCATGTTGAATAGATTTGGCATGATGGACTGCAAACCACTATCCATACCTATGGAGGCAAATCTCCATAAACTCAAAATTGAATCACATGAGTCTGAGGTCGTTGATCTTACATATTATAGAGAAATAATCGGATCATTAATGTACTTAGTGAACACTCGTCTAGAAATTTGTTATGCCACAAATGCACTAAGTCAGTTTATGTGTGAACCTAAGAAGATTCACCTCATGGCAGCAAAACACATCTTGAGGTACCTACTAGGCACTATTGGACTTGGGCTGAAATATGAAAGAGTTGAGTTACAGCTTCATGGATATTCAAATTCTAATTGGGTCGGATGCTCGACTGATTGGAAGAGCACTACATGATGTTGTTTTAGCCTTGGTTCTACAATGATATCCTCATTTAGCAGAAGCAATCGTCTATTGCTCTAAGTTCCACTAAAGCAGAGTTTATAGTTGCATCCATGGAAACTCGAGAAGTAGTGTGGTTAAGGAAGTTACTGATTGGGTTGTTTGGGAGGCCTCTAAAACCTGCAATCATTCATTGTGATAATCAAAGTTGCATCAAACTCTCAATGAATCCAGTCTTCTACAACAGATCCAAACATATAGAGATACCAGTTCACTACATTAGAGATATGGTAGATAGAGGTGTTATCAAGTTGGAATACATCAGCACTGAAGAATAGTATGCTGACATATTTACCAAACCTCTTGCTAAGGTGAAAGTAAATTACTTCAAAGGAAAACTTGGTATGGTAACATTGTGATTGTTATTGTAAACTCTTGAGACTAACAATCTCAATTTATTTTATGAAATTTATATATATATATGTTCTCTTGTTTTTAGAGTTACTACTGTGCACATGTGTCTATTGGTGGAAAGATGACGATCTTTCATTTTATGAGATGTTAGGTCTCTATTGTAACATGACAACCTCAACAATAGACTGACCTGTTATCACAGACTTCATTAAATTGTTGTCTCGGAGCATGTTAGATCATGTCATAACAAAGATATCATGGTTGACTTAAATTTTTGTCCCTGAATGAGCTAGAGATCATGATATCATGTGTTGATATTTTGTCATAATATTGATTCTGGGCTATGCCAGAATGACAATAAAATCATGATAGATAATGATTCTATCTAAGTTGTTGCCTGATAGACTTACTTAGTACTTTCCAGGAATATGTCGGAAATCAAATGATTAACATCCTTCTAGGATGTTTGTGTTGATAAGCTATTAGCATGAATGTTGATGATACTACTTTGGAGGAGTATCCTAAGCATTGGAGAGTATTGACATGTTGCACTCATGACTGTGTTTATCATTGATGTCAGCAGTAGTCTGTGAAGATTGACAGAGTAACAAAGAGATATTGTAGTTGTACGGACAAAGTTTTGCTTGTCTAGTGATGCGCGGTCATAGACATGTTTTATACAATATCCTGATGATGTGGTTCAACGCGCAGCACATAAGTCGAAGACGTATGAAAGTTGTACCTAATTTACAAAGAGCAATACAGAAACAGAGTATTAGGAAAGTAGTTCTTTATTTTTGTTCGCTATCTTACATCTGAGATGCAATGAAGAGATGCGCGGTCCGCTGGTGACAAAGGACAGTCTGTTGGTGACGTCAACAAGTACACAAGCCCTAGTATCGCATGTGCGAAGTTTTGCATAGACTCTGAGTCGATAGTGCTATTGTAATTGTAATTAATTAATTATCTTATTATAATTAATTGGGAAAGCCTCAAGGCCGACTCAAGGAATTATTTTGAAGATATGGTATAAAGGAAAGATGTTTTCCTTGTTTGTAATGTGATGTGATCGATTGTATGAAGTGTGAAGTGTGAAAAAGAGCAGAGTGTTTACTAAATGCGAGTAAGCAATCCAAGGGATTATTGGATGTGAGATTTGTAATCTGGTTACAAAATCAGGAGCAGAGGTCCAGTTGACAAGACGGAGGAAGGAAGTACTACTCAATTATATTATTCTACAAGGAATAATACAAAAATCATTTGGACAACAGGTTCAATGGTCTTACCTTAAAAGTTGTTTGGGCAATGGGTCCAACTGTCTTCCACAACTCCTGACAGGGTTAGAATCTCCTAACAGGGATTCAAAGTCTCCTAACAGGGACTGATATGTATTGAATGTTGTTATAGACCCTTAACAGGGTCCATCCTCTAACAAGGAATATTTATATTAGTACATCATCTTGTGGGTACCATCTCCACCGGGGTTTTCCCTTTGATCAAGGGTTTCCCTAGTTAACATATCTCGTGTTATTGTGTATGAGTATCTTATTGTGGTTTCCGATTATATTACTCATAAGGTTAAGTTTGTTTAGAGTTGATAATTGTGATATTAGTTGGATAACTGATTCAACCGCCCCCCCTCCCTCAGTTATATTGGTGGACTATATATTCTAACATAAGCATCTTTTTGATAAGATTGATAAGAGTCTAAGACCATCATCTTGTGAGATAATCATATCCTCCCTCGCTAAGAGGGATTGTTGAATGTATAGCATCAGTCGTATCTCTTGACTGGTTAATGCTCAAAAATATTGATATAATCATGACTAAGATCACGTACGATCTGTGAATACCCTTGTGAATATATTGCTATCATGAGCAACGGAAACCAGCCTCATTCTGTATAATAGCAGCGATCATGATTATGATAACAACCGCATACGATCTGTGAATACCCTTGTGAATATATTGCTATCATGAGCAACGGAAATCAGCCTCATTCTGTATAATAGCAGCGATCATGATTATGATAACAACCTTGTTAATTATGTTTTGGAAAGGGACACATCATGTAAAGACATGGCCCTACATGTCCGATGGACACGTAGAGCCAGTCTCAACATGAGACTGCCCTTCAACATGTCTATATATTTTGAGGATCACTAGAAACATATCAATAAACACATATTATTACTAGCAATCTGCATATGAGATACCAGCAATAAACAAAGAACAATATCAGTATTATTCATTGCTTATTTGAACACAAGAGTAATAGATCAGAATAATCTTGAAGCACTACATACTTCATCCACTGTACTATTGCTGATTAGAAAAGTTGTGTGGGAGTACTCATTCACAGTAAATCAGACCATTGAATCAGAAGTTAAACTCTACCTAGATTAATTTCCTTAACATCATTTATAATCATTAATTAAATTCCATTTAATTAATGATTAAATATGAAGTTTATGTTATAAAGTATGCTCAATTGCATTAAACTTTTATTTAATTATAACATGACTTGGTGCTTATGTTGGAGGGAAATACAATAAACTATTATATTTCAAATAGTGGCAATTTCAAATGCCTAAGTTTGTTTGTTATGCAAAGAGTAATCTGGAAGGTACTGGCTGATTTACATTGAATGTTATAAATGCAATCTAAATGCAAGGATCAAACCATTCTATTATGCATTTGTGAACTTGTGAGTTGTGATGAAACAGAGCCAAGGGTTTCAAGGAAAATGGACCTTGTAGAATTGTGAATTCTGCTAAGATTGTTGCACTTTGAATTGGTTGTCAGAGCCACTGAATTATGCCTAGAGTTGGTTTCATCTAAAGGGCCAATATGTGCTATAAGTTGTGATCAAATTGGGAGGAGGATTCCACGTTTAATCTCGGAGAGCGTTTGCAAAGTTGGAAAATGATTTATGAATGCAGATCACTGCTAAATAGACCTGTGTTTGTGTTTTAAGAGGCAGCTGTTGTCACTTAGATGCCACGTGAGGCCAGAAGGAGATAGCTGCTAATTATAGAGGGTTGTGGCAGCCATTCTAGGTGCTGTGTTCTGACAAATAGAGCTGTGCTTGAATATAGTGAGAGTCACTGCAATAAAAGAGGGCAGCATTACTGTCAAAGCCTGTCTTTAATCTTAGGAGCCTACAATTTGTTCTCAAAGGCAGCGTTAGACATCCCTGGGGTTTGCTTTGATTGTCTAGTGCTTCTACATATGTTTCATGAGCCTAGAGATCAATTGCAAGCATTACCTGGAGGCTGTGATTCAATTTGGACGATTGGTTTGAGCATGCGATTTTGTACAGTTTCTTATTAGTAAATTTAAAATTCTTTTCTAGTTGCATTCATATTCGTAAAACTTGTTTGGAAAAGAATGAATCAAGTAGATAGAGAAAATTGCATAGTGATAAAGAAATATGATTGCTCAATGAATTGCTTCATTAAGTTCTGAAATTCCAAGCACTGTATTTCAAAATTCCATATAATATCAAAAATCCAAAAAAGTATAAATTCTGGAAAAACTCAAAAAAATATAAAATTGCAAAAGCAATATCATTCAGAGACGTTGAATCACAGGTAGAACCATTGGAGTTCTAACTGTGATATCAGAGCTATTTCCTGCCATACTGTTGAGCAAGCTTCTTACATTCAAAATAGAGGAATAGTTTGATGCAGTTGAGATGGTGATGTTACAGGTGTTTATAGAGAGTACCTTGCGCTCCACAGGAGTTTACAAATGATCTTTCCTTTGACAGATATATGGAGAATCGGATAGATTGTAGCAAGCAAAAACGAAAAATCAAAGAAATGTGAGCAGCTAAATGTTGAGAGCATCGTGAATAATATCCAGCAAAAACTTATACTTTCACAACAAAGATTAGCTCATATCTTGCAGCAGAATGAAGATTGCAAGCAAAGGTTCACCCATAACAGTTCTGATTTTCAAAATAGCAGTTCTCTTTCCTCATATCATCAGGTGATAAAAGCCATTTCATGCAAGGATGACTGTATGGTGGAGTCTTCTAATATTGGTACTTCAGTTTCGTGTATCAAGGATGCATTGGTTGATGAAGATGAATGCCATTATGAGGTTAATTTTTCATAACAGACCTTAGAGAATGAAACAGCAAATTCATTTGTTGGTAACAGGTCCCATGATCAAGAATAGCAGCTTAAACTTTACATGTTGAGCCAGCTTTTGAGGTACATAGCAGCAGTAAATTGGTTGATAATTAGTGCACTGATGATAGCACACATTATGGTGATCATAAGGTGAATGTATGGAAACAAACTCCTATCATAGTGCAGACTTTTATTCAGAGCACTTGAATGGGAGCCATGAATTTCAGAGACATCAGTTGGTTAGGCAAATAAAGGTGAATGACAGTATGATCACCACATCTATTGAGCAATTTGATGTTGATTGTCAGATGTTAGCCACCTACGGTTGGAGCAATCCTATGATAGATGAGCACTATGATGGTGGTTTTCCCTTATATAGTTTCAAACACTTCAAGAAGCCATCGGAATAATGAAACAAAACTCTTTACACCCAGTGGCCGATAGAGACTATCTTCTTGAGTGGAGTTGCATTTGCTATGATGCAAGAGCACGGTTGGCCCTTCACGAGTTTCAGTCAAGACCAGATGAGCTTACCGTGAAGTTAAATTTGGCATAGTCTTCACCGCCTACAGATACAGAACAGTTTTCTATAGTGGCAGTTGGTGATGGTTGTGTTGAAGATGTGGCTACATCCATTGCTGATATAGGTGCAGTAGTTTCAGATATGATGAGTATTTTGGTTGAGAGCAGTAGAGAACCACTTGCTGCATCAAGTTCTCCCGAGGTCAGTACTATATTAGATGATGCGAGACAAATTGTCGATAGTTATTGTGTTGGAGAAGTAAATTCTCCAAAGAGTTGTGTTAGTACATGACACTACTTAATGTCATCTGGTTGGGAGTATGGCCCTCATGTTGGCTTTCCATCTCCTATAAGTGAATATGTTACTTCATCTCATTCAACTGATGGTGCTAGATAATTTGTTCTGTCACATGGTCAGAGTGATCAGCTGAGGGTTGTAGAAGCACAGGCTGATCTTGCTTCATTATATTTTTACTGCAAAGATTCATTTATTAAATACCTACTTGAGAGTGGAGGGATAGTCACTGAGGCTACTCTCATTTATGGTTCTCACGGCATTCAGCATTTGGTGAGGGCAATTGTAGATACTCTGACTACAATGCTTCCTCGTAGAGATTTTGTGGTTGAGTTCTCAAAGAGGGTTACCAGAGGCCCAACCCAATCAGTCGTTCGGGTTTAGGGACTAGAGTCATCTCCTGATTCCAGAATTGTCAGTGATACATCATTAACTAAGATTGGAGTTTTCTACCATAACTACACAGTGAGGAGTATTCATCATTTATCTTTTGATCCACGCGTTGGACTTGATGATGTGTTGGTGTGGATTGGCTCCAAGATTATACCCTCCTTTGTGGGATAGCTGTTCACCATCTTCAATAGATGGAAACAGTAGTTGCAAGTTGTTAAGGGACCACCTGCAGAGTCGGTACGTTATGATACTTGTTAAGGGACCACCTGCAAGATTTAACCAATTACTTCCCGTACTATGGTATCAGAACTACCTTTTCTATCAAAAAAATTATAATTTCTTTGGAAATTATTTGTATAAATTCTTCGAAATTGATTTTCTGGACAGGAAAATTCGAAAATTACTAGTGTTTAGTGCCATTTTTTGGTGCATTTATCCTTCTCTAGCATTGGTTTTTTGCTCTCTAATTGTGAGTTTTGATAGTATTTTTCATGTGCCAAGGGTCATGATTTTCTTGCACCATTTTTTGAACAAAATTTTTCTGACTCCATTTGGTCATGCAACTCTACAAATACGTGGCATTTTTTCCCTACAAATCACTGCTTATGCTTGGATGTGATTTCTTCCTGTGTTTTTTCCAGCATTATTTGCATGCAGTCACGTCTATTTTTTGGCCATTTCTCTACTCGTTTGGGTAACGTCTAGGGTTTCTAAAATCCTCAATATCAGATCCACACCCACAATCTGCCATTTTTCCTACAAAATTCGCCAATTTTTAAGCTTTTTTGGCGCCTTGTACATTTTCTTCAACACCCTAAATTTTTGTACCATATCCAAAAGGAAAATTATAGATTCTTGATGGGTTTTTTGAGAGCTCAACTGGGTTGTTGTTCATTTTTTTTGGGTGCCTCAATTTTTGTGTCTCAATCTTTGAGCCAGCGGGTCAAGAATCCGATATCATATTCCTTCTGGATTTTTTGAGCTCTCTTCTAGATACCTTTTCATTTTTACTAGGCCGTCCAATTTTTTCCTCAAAGTACATGCCTTCACAGATTTTCGCGCTTTTTCAATGAAAAAGTGTGCTATGGCATCCTTGACAAATATTTTGCTCAAGGGAAATTAGAAGTTCAATAGCCATAATTATGGTACGTGGAAGCAGCATATGCTAACAATCTTTGAATATCGGAATAATAATCAGACTTTTTTGGGTGCTACTCAACATCTAACTGCAGTTGGTTCTGATCAAAATACCTTTGATCAGAATAATCTGGAGGCAATGATTCTTCTCAAATTATCCGTAGTTGATGACTCAACTCCCTCTGATTCCATTCGGCCAAACTGTTGTCCAGATATGAGAGCATCTCAAGAAACTTCATGAGACTTCAAAAAAAAGCAAGGCCTTCTTTCTCAAGAACACTATCCTTTTTATTGTCATGGATGAGCGGAAATCGCTCTAGGAGCACCTGAATTGGATTCAAGAAACCCGTGATCAATTGCTTGCCATTGGACACAAGATGGAGGACAACGACATTGTGGTAATAACCCTCAAGAGTTTACCCGAGTCCTACAAGCATTTTATCAAGACTCTCAACATCATTTCTACTAGCGTTGATCTAAAGTTCATAGATCTTTGCACACTTCTGCTTCACCAAGATCGGTGGAAATAGTGATTTGGTAGCAGTTCTAGCTCCATCTCCACAAAGCAAGCCTTCACTAATAAATCCTTTTAGAAGTATAGGGCGAGTCTCGTTCACAGAAGTTTTCTCAACAAAAGTCCTCTGCTACTAAATCCTTTTAGAAGTATAGGGTGAGTCTCTTTCATAGCAATCTTCTCAGCAAAAGTCCTCTGCTCCAGCATCAGAAGGCTCCAAGAGCAAGACCATTCAATGTAACTCCTGCCACAAGTATGGTCGCATGAAGGTTGAATGTCAGAAACGCTTAGCTGCCCAATCTAAGCAATTTGGTTCACAGCCTGAAGCGAACAATGCAAAACACACTAAGCAGACAGAATCTGCCTTTTGCGCCTTCGTGGCTAAAAGACCTACAAATCATGTGAAGTCGTCTGCTTGATACATTGATTCAAGTGCCTCTCGTCATTTCACCCACCGTGAAGACTGGTTCATTGAATACCAACCTTTTCTAGATTCATCATTTTTTGTGGAGGGCAAGAGTACATTGTTGTCAGCAACGGCAACACTCGGATCCAGTTTGTTAGGAGGAATCTCATTTTCCTTGATGTGTACAACATTCCAAGATGGAACTAAATCTACTCTCAATCAGTCAGTTACTACAACATTCTCCACGATTGGATGTCACCTTTAGTTCACATCAGTGCACCATCACTGATAGCTCAGTCTGTTGTTGCAGTTGGCCTTTAAGATCATGGTCTTTTCAGACTTATTGATTTTGGTAATTCTTGGGACTTAGTTATGTGTGCTCGATGGTCTTCTGTCAGTTCACTTTGGCATCAGCAAGTATGGGCACTTAAATGTGCATTATAACTCTTAGCTTGCTCGGGAAGATCTTGTCCTCGGATTGCTAGAGATTCAGACTCAACAGCTTGGAGTTTGTGATGCATGGCAGGCTAGGAAGCAACATCGCAAACCTTTCAGAATTGGCAACTCATTGCGGGCTTCTCAGGTACTTCAACTTGTTCGTGTCAATATCTATGGCTCTATAGCCACTCCTTTTGTTCATGGGTCCAGGTATTTTCGATTGTTTGTTGATGATTTCAATAGAAAAATGTGGGTCTATTTTTTTGAAAATAAATCAAAAGCATTTATTGTATTTCAAAAGTTCAAATTTCTAGTTGGAAAAGAGTCTGGGAAATCTATTATTGCTCTTAGGTTAGATAATAGGGGGAAATTTTGATCTAATTAATTCAATAGCTTCTATGATATTCATGGCATCAAGCGCCAGCTAACCACACCCCACACACCATAGCAGAACAATGTAGTTGAATGTCGGAACAAAACAATCACTAAGATGGCTCGCTCCATGCTCGAAGGCGGACATGTTTCAAAGCAATTTTAAGCTGAAGCAATTAACACTGTAGTTTACCTTTTGAACCGATCACCCACTATGGCGGTCAAAGGTAAGAATCTAGAAGAGGCTTGAACAGGGTGCAAGCCCAAAATCAATCACCTGAAGGTTTTTGGCTCTCCTGCCTATGTTTGGATCCCTGATGTGTCACGCACCAAGTTGGACGGCAAGAGTTAGAAATTCATACTTGTTGGATACAGTAGTCTTCACAAAGCCTACCGCCTAATCGACACTGAAACATCTTGTCTCCTGTAAAATTGCGATGTAGTCTTTGATGAGCAGCAAGGACCATTCATGCATGTTTCTCGTGTTTCTAATCATGTAGATCAGCCTATGGAGGTTCATGATTTGGGAGTTCGGCTTCCATTAGGTCCACCTGATGGCAAGGCTCTAGCAGCTCTAGCTCTACTAATGATTCTTGTATAAACACCTCTGACTTCTCCTGCAAGATCACCTAGATATGCAAATGCTTCACCTGATTTTAATCCAAATTCTTCTAATGAGGAACCTGGTCATAAAGCATCCCCTGATACTAATGTTGGTCCTTCTCTTCAGCCCAAGTGGTAGGCTAAGATACTTATTGATCTTTGAGATGATGAACTCATCGATGGGAGAATTGCTCAGGAGAAGAGGAAACCTACTAAGACATCTAATTTTACTCTCATCGCCAACATTCACAGTGTGTTTGAATGTTACATCCCAAATTTTGCCCTAATTTTAAATTTGATCATAATCGTTGGTTTAACGAATTATTTCTTTTCCTGATCATGTTAAACAAGTTAGTTAATTATATACGTTGTATCAATTGTTAACAGAATATTTCTTTTCTTGATCATGTGAAACTAGTTAGTTAATTATATACATTGTACCAACTGATAACGAATTATTCCTTTCATGGCCATGTGAAATGAGTTAGTTATTATAGACATTGATGAAAATAATTAAGCAACCTATAACTGTCATTAGATGATTGACAATTGTTGGATTGGAATTGATGATCAATATTTTTTTTTTTAATTAATGTCTTGGCGAGAATGTTTTGCTTGGGTGATTGCAGGAAGACGACTGAGGAGAGGGGAAGCATTGCTAAACGGGATCATCGAAAGAGGATGGTCGATTGGTCCAGTCATCAGGATCGACAAGTATGACCTAAACTGCCTTGGAAAGGATACGAAGACTTGACCACAGGTTACATTAGGGGACCGCATGAACCATTAGGGAAAACAATATAGTAAAAACTTAAAATAATCTAAATTAAATATAATTCATACCTTTGAAGATTTATTATTGAATTTTCTTATTTAATCATTATTATAAACACTTAAATACGAACACATATATATAGAAATGAAGTGGCACCAATAAATTATAATTATATAATCTAATGATGTCACCTCATTGATATACATACATGAATGTACATAAGAGCTTATAATAATAATAAAATAAAAGATTAAAATCTCTTCATTTTCTGCTCATTTTCTTCCCGCTTTAATTCTTTTCAAATCGAAAATTCTTGAGGCATCTGAACAGACTTCTTGAAAACGAATGGAAGTCGAGGAGTCTCGGCTGAGTTATTAAGGAGCCGTGATTGGAATTGGAGGAGATACCTCTTACATTTACTGTTCTTTCCATCAGTTACTTGCATCTGATCACTCCTTTTCTGCCGAATACCATACTCTTCTTGCATCTGAATCCCTACAGTACATTATACATATTCATCTGTTGTTGATTCCATTACATTTTATGTTGTCAAAGTGAAGACAGAACCGAGCCTCAACTTGCGAAAGGTCAAGATACAACCGAACCCGCAGGTCATGATTTTTGTTTATATCTTGTTTGGTATTCCACGATAAACCGTTTGAGTAGTATTTGCAATGGCAAGATTAATACATATAAGCTGAGATAAATATGAATCGATTTATCTAAACTTAGCCGATAGTGAATAAAATGCACATGCCTTTTCCAAACCTTTATTTTTATTTCTTCACTCTCATTTTGGTTCGACATTTCCTCCTCAACCAGTTAAGACTGATCAATAGAGATAAATTCATTATGTTATCTGATGATATTTGAGGTGTGTATGAAACCAAACACTAGGATGATCCTGAACTTACATTAAATATACAGCCCATTTTGTTGAAAAGAATCCATATCACTACACATGCTCTTACTATATTACTAGGCAGAATTCAGAATACTTTGAGACCAAGGAATTCACCTAGCGATGAAGCCATAATAATGGTGAAGAAGTGAAAAACCAAATCATGAGGACACCGAGGAATTCACCCAGTAGAGAGGCCAATGAATGGTGAAGAGGTGTGAATTAAATCTGCAAATAAAAATCAAGAAATCAGATTGGAATAAATAATTAAATAGCTTATGCATGTCCTGATAATGAAATCTGTTGTCAAGTCGAGTGGTGAAGATCAGGTTTATGAACCCAAACTGAAATCCTTGGCCAAGGTGGTTATAGGCATATGTGCCAATCATGAGATCTTTTTGTTTGTCCATAAGCTTCAGTTATTTAGGAATAACTAATGGGGCACTCAAACCACTAGGTAGCTCAGATAACTAGACTTAAGAACATCCCAAGCCCGATCCCGAGGTAGGGAGGGTCATTCTATTAAGATAGGATGTGTGAGGATAAGTATGGTCCGCGGTTGGGAGGTTAAGCCATGACAGAGGGATTCCTCCATTATTTATGTATACTTCTTTTGCACTTTTACCTTTAGATCCATAGAAGAATAAATAGATAGTTTAGATTTCTAAAAGCATAAATTGAATGATTATATTAGTGGATAAAGAAGATAGTTGTTACTTTACTCTCAGCTGAACATGTTATCAGTAGAAATGGTTAAATTGTTAGTAATATATTCAATTATTTATTTCGTTATATCAATTGAATATAAATTGCAAATAGAATAGAAAACAGTTACTTCTTTCTGGTTAGATTTAGTTAATAGAAGTCACTATCATGTGAAATGGAATCAATTATTTGTTGATTAGGTGTTTAAAATAGGTTAGGAAAATTCATTTGTTACATTGAACCGTAGACATACTTTGAAACTAAAGGAATTCTAGAGTGGGGAACAAACCATGACATCTTAACACCAAAGCTTGGTGAAGAATCACACCTGGGTCCTTTCTGCTCTTCTACCTAGGAAGAAACCTATTGGCTGCAAATGGGTCTACAAAATAAAATACAAGTCTAATGGTACTTTGGATAAGTACAAAGCTCATTTAGTTGCAAAAGGTTTTTCTCAGTGTCAAGGCATTTATTATGAGGAGACCTTTTCTCCTATAGCAAAGATGAGGACTATCAAATTAGTCCTAGCCATGGCAGTACAATTTGGCTGGAAGGTCCATCAGATGGACATCAAGAGTGTTTTCTTAAATGGTGACCTACAAGAAGAGGTCTACATGACACAACCTCCTAGTTTCAAGGTTGTTGGTAAAGAACACCAAGTTCATAGACTGGTGAAAGCTCTCTATGGTTTGAAGCACGCCCCTAGGGTATGATACATGAAAATTGATAAGTAACTCAATGATCAAGGCTTCAAGCGGAGTTCTTCAGACTCAAATTTGTATGTTAAGAATCCGACAGTGACATCACCTTGCTGGTCATATATGAGGATAATTTTATCATAGGCAATTCGGCATCTTTGATTCAAGGAATCAAACAGAGTTTATGCTAGTCTTTTGATATGACTAACCTTGGGCTCATGCATTATTGCCTAGGTGTTTTAAGGTTTGGCAACAGTCATCTGGTATATTCGTTTCTCGATCCAAATATGCCAGGGCTCTGTTAGACAAGTTTTGTATACAAGATTGCAAGCATGCATCTACACCCATTGAGAAAGGTTTGAAGTTATCAGCTCAGTCTGATTCTCCTCCAGTTGATGATACTACATACAGGAAACTCGTAGGCAACCTAATCTACCTCTCTGCTACTAGACCTAATATCATCTTCGCAGTCAGCTACATCTCATGCTTTATGATAGCTCCCAAGGTTGATCATTGGATGGCAACATAGCGTGTGCTTCATTATGTGAAGGGCACTACACATAATGGACTTCTTTACTCTCGAAGTTCTAATCCTAAATTCAGTGGGTTCAAAGATTCAGATTGGCTAGGTTCTGTTGATGATAAAAAGTCAACTTTTGGATGTGTTCAGTTTGGGATCCAATGTTGTCAAATGGACCAGTAAGAAGCAGCAAGTTGTTTCTCTCTCCTCTACAGAGGCTGAATACAGAGAGACAGTTAAGGCAAGTTGTGAAGTTGTTTAGCTTTCTCAAATGCTTAGGGATATGCAGATGTCACCAGTAGAACCCACAACTTTGTTTGTTGCTAACGAAAGGATTATCAAGTTAGCACGAAATCCAATCTCCCATGAACTTACCAAGCATGTGGATGTTCGTTGCCACTACATACAGTAGATGGTTGAAGACGGGGCAATAGAGTTGCAATATGTTCCTACAGCTAAATCAAACAGCAAACATTCTCTCCAAGCCTCTTGGTCTAGATAAGTTTGTCAAATTCAGAGGACAGCTTGGTGTTGTGAATAGACTAACCATTAAGGGAAGGTATTACGATAATAGATAGTTTCTATTTCTATTTAATGGATATCTATCGGAATCTATTGTAATATTAGAATCTTTCTAATATTTAGTTAGCTTTTAGTTATCTTTTAACTAGAATAGAATGTTTCTATTATTGACAATCATTTCCTAGGGAAATATTGTTTATTCATTTGTATATATTGATCTATTGATCTCTGTTAATAACGAGCAAGTTTTTTACCAATTATTTCCCATTATAATTTCACCATTTTCAGCATGGTGACATTGTGATCAAGTTAGCGAAGTAGAGGTCTGAGATTATTCTTCTTAGTAGGGGATTTATTCAGGATTTGGGACACAAGCATATTTTGTTGGACACCTTTTGGGTGTGTTGTGGGATCCTTTGCTTGCATCAGGGTTTCAATATGGGTTTACTATGAAAGATTGCAGTGTGTACATGATGTGGGTTACTGATAGTTTTAGTTTTGATCCTCATGTACATGATTTGTTTCAGATGCACACTTTCAATGCGTAGAGATTGGACAGATGGGTTGTTCATTTATGTGCAATTGTGGTTATGTTGGTGTTGCAACAATTGTGTTTCATTGTGGCACACTCCATAGTCTTCGTTTGGACTTCCAATGTAGTGGAGTTCCTTTGCAGACATGATTGCTTGAGGAGAAGCAATGTTAGGGAGGGTGGACTGTAATGTCCCCATTTTACCTCATCTTGAGTTGCAACAAGGATTAGCCTATTAATGATCCTCATATGCTAATCAATTGGTTAGATGGTCTTGTCCATCTAGAGGCTATTTTCCCACTCCAGAGGTTAGGAACATTCAGGTTTTCACTTCATTTGAGTTACATTGGTACATTTACTATTTATAGTAAGTGACTATTTTGGGAAAGTCAAGGCTTACTATTCTGAGTTGGGCACCTAAACAGTTGTAATAACAAGTTTTCCTTTCAAAGTAGGTGTCGAGTACGAATTCCAAAGGAGTTTCAATAGTTGCTCGAGGGAGGGCAATTACAACACTTCAAGAAGATAACAAAGAATTCCAAAGAATGAAGATGGAAATGTGAATCGAAAGCCACGGAAACTAATGTTAAGCAAGAGACAAAGACTCAATAACGTGAAGATCAACCATTTCAAGTCATTAAAAAAGAGGAAAGTGAAGAAGATGATATTGACTAGAAGTAAGATAGATCCAAAAGAGTTAATCAAAGTTAGAAACTCACCCAATGGAGATTTAAAGAATAACAAAAAAAAGGCATTTCAAAGGATTGCCTTCGATGAAGAAAAGGTGATGTATCAAGAGATATTGCTAGAGATATAAAGAAATTCTTTGTGGATAAAGTATGAAAGTTACGTAGATGTACATGCATGTGGTATCTACTCATTTTCAACCAATCAAACAATTCCGTGTCAAAATGTCCAAGTTCATTGAACCAGACTCATTAACAACCACAAATGTGTAATGCGATGAATTCAATATTACAATTAATTCCCTAACTGTATCATCTTTGAAAGTACATGTATCTAACGATTTGTAATTTCCCCATTGGTGGATATTAAATGTATGAAGGTGGTAATACCCTACTTAGCATTTTCATAAAATTATCTCAATCATTGATTCAGAATCAACCTAGGCACTTCATTTGTAATTGGGAAGTTTGTAAAAGATTTGGCATTTTTATTTGTAAAGAGAATATAGGTGAATATATTAGGAGCAAGCAATAGTAAAAGGAGGAGATCAAAAATTGTTGCCAACACTATTAAAATTATTACAGGATTTTCCATGAAGATAATGGTGGATCTTTGTATGAGTTTCTAAATTGCATGGTTTCTAATTTTCAAGATTTAGTTAAAGTTCATTATTGCAATGTAGAAATGTAGGGATACTTGATGAATCCTTGGATTATACCATTTGTATATTGTTGATTACAAGTTGCTATGTATTGTTAGCCTAAGCATCGTCATGGCATATTTTAATTGTGTATGTTCATTTGCATTGTGCCACCATTGTGCATTTGGATGGATTATTTACAATATGAATATCTCTCACTACCTTAGAAGATTGCACTCTTTCCATGGCATTGTGAGCAATCTCTGGTTAAGTGCAAAGAAGTTCCACAAAGAGTCTATCTATCCTAACCCTTTTCCTTTTCATCTTTTGTTTAAAATTAAAATTAGTTTAGGAAGCAAGTGTCACTTAAATTGCAATATCAGATGTTCAAGTTCAAACTGCTTTATAAAACAATCACATAAAACCCTTTGTGAGAATAGAAAATGACATCATGTACCAAATCTATTCATTGTATACTGGTCTTGTTCACATTGTAAACCTTAGAGTTGTCTTAATTGATCACATAGTTTAGCATTTGAGGTTTCCTTGTTCAAGAGATGATAGAACACTTAGTATTCTATTCTGTGTTGGTGAGTGTCACAAAACAGCCATCAGCACCTTCGCCCCTGTGAATAGGTCATGAACAATTGAAAGGTAATTCACAAACATCATCATATAATAATGCAGCACTACAACTTTGCGAACACCATTTTGACCAGATCAGTTTTGTGTTGAATGGAATGAACATAATTAGGTTGCAAAGCGATTTAAATAATTAGAACCAAATGTGAAGCTTTTAACTCCAAATCGAGCCAGTGAAGATTATATCTATTACGAAGTAATTGGAAAATATTTGCTTGTTACTAACAGTGATCAAGAGATCAATTTATACAAGAGATTGAACAATGTTTCCTTAAGAAACAATCGTAAAGAATAAAAACATTCTATTCTACAAACAGAAAACTAAATATTTGAAAGATTCTAATATTTACAGAAGATTATAACAGAAAACCATTAGATACTAAACAAAGATAATAGAAACTGTCTATTATCGTGATACCCTCCCTTAATGGTTAATCTATCCAGAGCAAGAAGAGGTCAAAAAACCTAAAAGACAGATTCTGTCAGCTCAAGGTGCTTCGCACTATTCCCTATGGGCTGTGAACCAGATTGCTTCGATAGGGCAGCTATGCACTTCCGACATTCAACCTTCATATGCCCAAACTTGTAACATCAGTTGCATTAAATGTTTTTCTTCCAGAAGCCTTCTGAATCTAGAGTAGAGGATGTATGCTAAGAAGATTGCTAATGGTACTTTGGATAATGCTCCAAAACTTTTCAGATGAGCATAATTCTCCCAAACAAAACACAAAAAGACATGAATTTTTAGGTGAAAAATCAATCAAAACCAAACAGATAATTTTTTAGGAAAAAATTACAAACCTAACAGAGGAATCCCACACAACTTTGCGAATTACAAAATCAGAAATTTTGAAAGGAAAATTTATAGAAACCTATGAATCAAATTTTTTTAGGGGAAAAAAATTAAAACCCATCAGAAATCTTTATTTTATTTTTTTTAAATTGGATGAAAAAAATTATGAAAATTCACTAGAATTTTATGGGAGGCAAAACACGAGACTTTGCATGGTAAAGCAACACATGCAAACAATATACAAGTACATGCAACCCTCAAAAAATAGAGACCAAGAAAATTTGAAGGGTGACCCAAAAGAGAGCTCGGAAAACCCAAAAAGAATATGTTGTCGATTTTTGGATCAGCTGGTTCAAAAATTGGGGCACAAAAAACGAGGCACCCATAAAAATATAACCCAGTTGAGCTCTCGAAAATCCCAACAAGAATCTATAATCAAAAGAAAAATAAAATCCAAACCCGAAAATTAGAGTTTTAAACAAATACGACCCTACTACAAAAAAACCACAAAACATGGCAAAAATGTACAAAAAACAGACAGATTTGGACAAAAATGGGTCGTAGAACCCAAAATCAGCGGATTCAGATCTCTCAAGACGAAAACCCTAGTCTGATTATAGAGAGTTGGAAGCAAATATGCATATAAATAATTTCGAAAATAAAAGGCAAATAATTTCAACCAAGAAATTATAATTATTTTCGAGAAAATTTAGAGTATTGGCTCTGATACCATATTACGAAGTAACTGGAAAATAATTGTTTGTTATTAACAGTGATCAAGAGATCAATTTATACAAGAGACTGAACAATGTTTCTTTAAGAAACAATCATAAAGAATAGAAACATTCTATTCTACAAAAAGAAAACTAATTATTAGAAACATTCTATTATTTATAGAAGATTACAATAGATAACCATTAGATACAAAACAGAGATTATAGAAACTATCTATTATCGTAATAATATCAAGCAATCTTGATCTGATCTTATATTGTACGGACTGAAGAATATATTGTGATCAATGTTGTATGAGCAAGTACATCTAAAGGTTGGTCATATCATACCAGCATATGCAAGTGTTCTGACATTTAATCTGACCACAGATCAATAAGTCTGTCCAGCACAAATCATAAACAACAGACCAGAGTTTTTCTAGGACAGTTCAACACCAACATTCAGTTAAGACTGGGGAGATCATTGTGGAATGAGTAGTCACTGAAAGGTAAAGACACAAAAGCTGGGAAGCATTGGTTCAAATCATCTCATAAAATGCAGCTAACAGCAATCCCTATGGTAACCATAATACTTGTGACAAGCGGTTAACAGTATTTTTCAACGATAGAAGTGATTGCAAATAATAGGACTATAGCATCGGAAAAAGAATCTCATAATCACTGTAATCGATCCTGGCATTATCACCTTGCAGTAAAATTGTACCACTACCATATTCATATCAACTAAGTTGGTACTCGACCAATAACAAATTCATTCTGATCCTGGACTCCAGACAGATCAATACGAACCATATCAAGGTCATATCAACTAAGTTGGTACTTGACCAATAACAAATTCATTCTGATCCTGGACTCCAGACAGATCAATACGGAGCATAGGAGACAAAACTTCACAACCAATAGTTGTAGTGATCAACTTCATAAATCTACATTATGTTAATAACGGCTCCCTTCAATCAAAATGCATTGAGATTATCTTCCATGATTCCCAACATAGAAATGTTGTTTGTAGAACAGGTAACAACATTTTTGCATAACTGAGATATATCTTCAATCCACAGGTTTTTTTAATTCAGTTTTCAGTTTGAGGGAAAAAAAAGTCTTGTGCAAACATTTTTGTTCAATTCTCTGCAAGTATTTCGATGCATTTTGTTGAAATCTATGCAGACATATTTCAATTGAAAAGTGATGAATGGCTAATGTTGGACCACCCACAACCTATCCTCAGCCGATTGTGCCTCATCCTAGCTCTTTCCTAAACAATGAACAACCTTAAGAAAATACAAATCAACTCAAAATGTGACTATGCTAATGATCGGTGTTCAGTATCTAATAGTGGACCACCATCCTTGAGAACAATGCATCCCATCCTCAGCCAAGTGTGTGTAATGTCCCCATTTTTTGCAGGTTCTTGTAGTGGCTTGGTCAGCACATCATCACGACCCTCACGAGCTGACAGTGGGATTTGAGGATCTCAACTGCAGAGTTATTAGACTTTCCAATGACCTGTGGTGAGTTTTGGCCTCATTTTGAGGGGCTTAGTATTTTTAGTAAGTCAGCAATTGGTCTCAATGAGCTCAGTTGAGTTAGAAGAGTTGAATGATACTCTCAATTTTCATTTCAAGCTTCTGGTTTGGCCTCCAAGAATCTTTGAGAGAGCATCTATTTATAGTAAGTCATCCCCTCTAGTTCATTCATCATCTTTCTTCATCAAGATTAGTCTGGTGTTGTCAAATTTCAAGAGAGCGTCTATTTATAGTAAGTCATCCCACCTAGTTCATTCATCGTCTTTCTTCATCAGGATCACTCTGATGTTGTCAAATTTCAATTCTGATAGTTCTTACGTCATTTTTGCAAGACAAGTGAACTATTATTCTTATTCATCTAAATATGTTGAGGTTGCTATTTTTTTTGATATTGTACTTTGGCTACCTTAGTGTCATAGCTCATTGGAACCGGGATGGAAAGTTTTAAATCTTGGGCACAAGAAATGGTGGCCTTGTGTGTGATAATGTTATGATATGGTTGAAAAGGTCACTTTTGGGAGCCAAAATAAATTAATATATTGTAATATATGGCACATTATACAATGATGTTGTGTTGAAGCTTCTTAAGTGAAGTTGTATTCACAAAACTTTGTGCGATTCGGAGATTATAAATATGAGCCCATTTGATGAGAAAAGCATCCTATTATCTTATTTGCTTTTGTTGTCTTGGTGACTTTTTCTAAGGTTCTGATTTTTTGTAATGCCCTTGCTGAGGTATAAGGCTTTGGAGTTTCAAGTTGTGCATTGATTCCACAGCTTAAGTATTGTGGATCAATTTTTTAGATATGGAGTCTTCCATTTCTGTTTTCTACAGTTACTTGGAAGACCAAATTATTGTGAAATTAATTGCTACTAAGGAGAATCGAAATTCTGCATATGAATCTCCTTAGAGGGACACCAACATATCAATATTTTGGGCATCTAGGAAGGCCCAGACCATCAAGGGAGATATCCAACCTTGCAACTAGAAATGCCACAGTGGAAATGACAAAACAACACAATGAACAACCCCAACAAATAAGGATGTATGATCTTCAATTATCATCAAGTTGACTTGCAAGTGCAGATTATTTGTGTTACTCGGGAACGCATCCCTAGCCTAAAAAACCCCGTCCTTATAATAAAAAGGTTTCGGGGACTTGGGGACAGCTAGGGTGTTAATTTCTAGGATCACTACAAATGTACTAACAATTGCCACTGTAATTGATTGTGTTCCATATGCAAATGAAGGTTTATAAATAAGAGAGGAGACATGTCTTATGAAGAGACATGTCTTTGCGGTTAATCATCACTAGATAACATATTAATATATTAGTAATATAAATAACCATATATATAATATATTATTATATAGTATAACAATATACATATAGTATAACAATATATAATATAATATATACATAATATAATATATATATTATATACTATAATATATATACAATAATATATATATGTAAATATATGCAATAATATATATTATTTAACATGGATAAGTATATATAGGAAATGATGATTACCAATAACAACAATGTATCTCAGATTGAATTAATCCAACTAAAGCTACAACTTTAACACTCCCTCTTAGCTAGCGAGGATTTGTAGAACACATTATGCTCTCAAGTATATGAAGAGATGTCATCTCAATATGATATGATATTCACTGTAAGGCTAAATTTCTCAACACTCCCTCTTTAGCAAAAAGAATTTAAGCAATTTTAATACAAGATTTAAACACCACCTTAAGTGTGGTCTACGACAGATTTAAGTTATGGTGTTCGACAAGATCCGACCTGAAGAACCATAACATTAGATTTTCATGGTGTTCGGCAAAATCCGGCCCAAAGAACCATGATGAGTTAATTATCAAGGTGTCCGGCAAAATCTAACCCAAAGAACCACGATAAGTTGGTTATCAAGGTGTCCGGCAAAATCCGGCCCAAAGAACCATAATAACACTTGCTCCTAGACATCCAGCACATTTAGGTGCTACAAGTTAATGTAGCATATCTAGGAGATAGGTGAACCATTGATAAGGTCATCACTTTACAATGGTTACCTTCTAGTTGATACGTTCGCTATCATGACTTCCAACACTCTAGGACAACAACTTAGTGAAATCTGTCGTGATAATAGGTCTACCATTTATAAGATCGTCACCTTACAATGGTTACCTTTTGTTTATATATGTCAATGAAAGATCGTCACCTTCATTACATATCATATGTGAAATAGTAACCACCATGAACCCATCAAAGGGTGGTACGAAGGCTTTCACCTTAATTTTCTCTTACAGAGAAGAATGCATTACGAGGAGTTTCACTTAGAACTTCTCCCCATAAACAAGATATCATTCACAAAGGATTGCACCTCAAAATTCTCCCTCTGAACAATGATCCTAAGAAGTCAGGTCCAGTAGTTACTCCCTTAGAGGCTCTCTTCCCCCAAGGATTCTTGTCAGGCTCACTTTGAATCTGGTATCAATTTTTTGATTTTCTAGTGATAAATCGTCACTTCCTCATGATATACATAGGAGTAGGCCCATCAACATCATATAGTAACACATGTATTTCTAGACTCCCTTTGAGTATCAATTTTTTAAGCTCCTGCATTGCTTTAGAATAAGTGCCATACTCCCTCTTAATGTAGACGGATCTCATAACCTCAATCATCAAAGATGTTTTCTTCAAGAGCCTCACTTTATCCATCTTGATCATCAGGGTCTTTGGAGCTACTATCATTAGATTGAGTCTGCACAATATTTTGTAGCATGTGTAAAGTACCAACTTTCTTTTCATGTAAGAACATCTTCAAACACAAAGGAAAAGATCAAGGAAAATAACCCTTATAGTATGTATAGAATTACATATAAGGGAGAGATAAATGTAAAAGATAATAATACTTATCTGCACATGAAGATTCAGAAATCGTCTTAGATGATTTGAGGATGGAACATCTCCCCTCTAAATAAGGTTCAAGTGGGAATGGAACATTGACTATTATTCCCCCCATAATGTAAAATTTCCACTTATTCTTATTAAAATATGACAACTCCTTTCTAAGTTCCAACTTTCTCTTTTCGTCCATTAAAGGTCCAAACATTCATTTAGCTTAACAGTAGAAGCGAACATGTCCTTCCATTTTCTCAAACTCGTCCCCAATACGCCAATATCTTGATTGAGTGTGATTGTGCCACATGTATGAATATCTTGCAATCTATGTATTCCAAGTTTATACCATTAGTGAATCCATCACAACATGGTTTACTCTCTCTGAATCAATATGATTGAGATCATCGAAGGTTGACTAAATATATCATCTATCTGCTCCCTCTCTATCAATGTTGCCTAAATATCAACCTCCCTTTGAGTCGCAATCTCCCTCTTTTCCTACAATAACATTCTCAGAGGAAAAGATCAAGGCACATAGCTCTTATAATACACATAGAAATACAAATAAGAGATTAACTACAAAAATATGAATAAAGGTAGTTCTCAAGATATAATAATCAGAAAATACTTATCTCCTATAGTTAAAGGATGATGTCAGAATGATGAATACCCTTAAGATTTGGGATTGATTTTAGCATAAGAGAGTTCCTTCTTTCACATTTATTAGTTGTTCATCTTTTCACATCTTTACTCTACACACTTTCTTGAGTAATACCCCTTATATTGATTCCTCATAACTTTCTTATATCACCATTTATATGAAGAGATGGGTGTAATCTTATTAGACTTGTGACACTTCATTATGAAACCATACTTTTTGAAAAGGTGCATCTTACTTCTCACCTTTTTAATGATGGGGCCCATTCCCTTGTCAAACATCTTTATTTCTTTACCCATTCCACTTGTTTATCGACCACCGTATTGGTCTTTGGCATCACCATGCTGACGTGACCTCATAATTTTGTTACGTGACTTTGACCTCTTAATGTAGATCGAACTTGGGACTTACATATTATGTTCGACTATGTTTGTCGAGTCAACACCAATCTTTCCATTTATATTTCACTTCATATCTCTGTCTTTGATGTGATTGGATATTATCCTGTTGAATAGTATGATGCCTCTTATCACGAGTCTAGTCAAATTAACCTTCAATTGGCTTTCTTACAAACTAAGAGGTTTCTAGTTCTTTTAATTAAATTCATTTCCAAGTCCTTTTCTATAGATGATGTACCATAAACTAGTAGACACTGGCAAGTTTATCTGCTTACGCTCACACCAATCTTCTAATCTATTTGCACCTTAGTTTCCTTATTTTTGCCTTCCTTGTAATGGGTACTTCTACTCTATATTGTCAACACATTGTAAATGAGATCATTTTATGTTCTATGCCACCCAAGGATGTTATCGAACATTATAATCTGCAAGGTCTCAACCATAATATATGGTCATGTTGATCTGAGATGAATCCATTGTGTTTGATACCTAACCATTCAAACATATATTGCAATATTATAACATTAAGGGGATCGACTAAGTTCATGTATGGAGTACATAACATCGACACACTTTGGCAACGTTGACTTAGAATCATGCATGAGATATATTCCTTCCACATTGACGAATAATATTTCTAACTTCATAATATTCCCCTTCCCTTCGTGCCTTTAATTATTATGCATCAAATCTTTTGTTATATGCATTAAATCTAATGTCATTATAAACTCTTCTATTAGCCTTTCCATATTATCTACACATAATCATTGATTACTCCTTCAATTATCATTTTTCTATTCATGTTTGCTACCTATTTATGAAGGTGTTAGAACGTCTAATGATGGAAAGTTTCCTTGTAGATGATATTGGGCGATCTCCTAATACTTTTCCTGCAATCTATGGTGAGCCCCTTCCTATTCTTATTGTGAGTGATATCATGTTATTCTACCTTCTTCCCGTGGTATATGTAGTCACCAAATCTTAGTCAGCTAACTTGGCACATCCTACCACTGTCTGACTAGGGTATTGTCAGAGCAACCTCTGATTCATTTTAATGGCCTTTCTTTGGTTATGTTTTTCGTCCTTAATTTACTCTAATGAGACTTTTGTATAAACTTCCATGTTGATTTTTCCCATCGGATATTGCTCGCTTCCTTTGTATTAGCTAGTAATGTCATTCGATGCCTCTAATCGATGGTCCTTATATCTCTTTGATATGCGATGTTGGCATCACCGCATCCTCATTGTATGACCTTAAAGTGATGATCTACAATCCTATCTGAATATCATATCCTCCACAAGCAACACCTTGAACAAGTAATCATACTCATCGTCCATCTTCAATGGCCCGATCTTAAACTATATGTAAGTGTCATGACATGACAGAGATGTTTGTACCATTCACATTACAGTTTATTTGTTGTCAATTGAAATTGGTACTATTTATCATATGTATTTGAACAGTTTAATACATTTGCAGTTGGCTCTAATACCATGTTAATTTCTAGGATCACTACAAATGTACTAACAATTGTCATTGTAATTGATTGTGTTCCATATGCAAATGAAGGTTTATAAATAAGAGAGGAGATGTGTCTCATGAAGAGACACGTCTCTACAATTAATCATCACTAGATAACATATTAATATATCAGTAATATTAATAACCATATATATAATATATTATTATATAATATGTATAACAATATATATAATATAACATATACATAATATAATATATATATTATATACTATAATATATATATATATATGTGTGTGTGTGTGTGTGTGTGTGTGTGTGTGTGTGTGTGTAATATATACAATAATATATATTATTTAACATGGATAAGTATATATAGGAGATGATGATTACCAATAACAACAATGTACCTCAGATTGAATTAATCAAACTGAAGCTACAACTTTAACATAGGGGACATCTCCACCCAATTCCCCTTTCCTGAAAATTCCTAGGAAACATCCTAGAAACTTGGGGACTTCAAGAAAAAAATTTGGGGACATCTGTATGTCCTAGGGACGGTTGGGGACGCCTTGGAACTTCCCGGGACAGATGGGTGTCCCCGATTTGATAGACAACATCAATGCTTACAAAATATTTTTCTTTAGTAAAACATGTACTTTTTTAATTTTAAAGTGGGCCCCTCCTTCCAAGTTCACCCTAACATGCTTATTATTGTTTGGTAGTTAATTCCTACTATTTGGGGCCCTCTGATTAGTATTTGACAACATTACATCAAGAATCATGAAATTAATATTGCTGTTACAGTCATGCTACATGCTCAGAATTATATAGCAAACTATTTGCAAGGTGTTGAGAAAGTCTGAGAAGTGCATAACAAACCTAGAACATGCATCCTTATGTCATTTTCTAGCAATGTGTCAGAGGTTGGTTAGTCTTGGGTTGATCTGGGTCCTTTGTGGAAGATATGGTGAATATTGAAAGTTGGATCAAGATACCGTCTTACTATAACAAACCTATATCATGATCATGATGGCATGTTATCATTGATATCAAGAGTGTTATATGATATAACTCAAATTTGTGTTTAAAGATATAAAGGAACATGGTAGCAGTAAATGACTTGGATAATTTCACAAACAATTGAAGAGAGATGATACAGACACAACAGCAAGAAAGGAGATAATAAGCGTAGTCTCAAAGACAATCAAATAGCAATAAGAATAATATGTATACCAAAGCTAGCAGCAATGTATTCTGTACTGAACAATGACAATTATTGCAGTGATGTATACACAGCTTGAAGGCAGACTCACAAGACAGAGACAGAGGATGACTATCGAAGTATATATGTACTTCCTGATAACACTAGCACAGAAACAGTGATTCATTTAACGTTGTCTTGGAGAGTCAACCATATACAAGAACCACCGAAGAAGATAATCAAATATTTATGCTTGTCTATGTGTATATACAAACCGCACAAGTCACTTCCAGCATCAACAGCATAAGATTTCTAAACTTCACATGCCCAAAGGCCATTACAAGTAAGACGGCATCAACAGAAAAGCTACAGGTTAATTACATACAGGAATAATTTATATTCATTGTGTGCAAATGAGTTGTCCAGCATATATGATGATATTCATAGTGAATGGCATGTTAGGTGGCAAAAAGATTAAATTTACACAATATAAATTATGAAGAGAAGATCAGCAATGAATAGAAGTCAGGGTTCTGAAACAAAATTGACTGCCGATTTATATTGCTCAGAAGTTAAGAGAAGCATGCAAGTTAATTATAATCATTTACAACGAACACATAATGACGGTAAGAGATTGAAATTAAGAAACGGTGATCACATAAATATTCAAGCATGCAGCAATAAAAATATCCAGTAGGTTGTCAACAAATGGAAATGAGTGACACAGAATATTTGGCATGGAAACTATAAATAGTTCAAATATTACAAGGACCTGTTGTAGCATATGGATTCTAAGAGACTGTTGAAAGAGTCGTCATTTGAACCAGAAGTAAAAGCAAGGAAATAAGTGTCGTGAAGGAAACATAAAGAGAAGCGATGACGATAAAATAGAAGAGCCGGCATTCAAACTCAGGAATATATATGCCGTGTGACAGCGAAGACCTTTGTATTTATGACAGGCAAAGAAATATTAAGGCAGAAATCCTTATAATATAAAATGGAGTGATCAGAACATGAAACAAAGACTATCGGGATGATCTGAATAAACATTGGAATACAAAGAAATATTTCAAGTGTCTATACACTAAAAGATTTAAATTAAAATAAATAAAGTGTGATAAGGTGCAATTAAGATATAAATAACGTTAGGATTATAAAAAAATTATTTAAGTAAAGGGGTTTGATTTAATATAATAAAAAGGTGTGATGGTTCATATTGAAAAGACACATCTATTTACAAAAATGATATAGTGGGAGAGAACAAGTCATTCTAAAAAAAGGTCAGAAGTTTGAAAAGAGAGTGTAATAAGAGTGAAGAAAAAGAATATATATAATCAGATTTTTAATCTGGTTTATATATTTATCAGGATAAAAAGGAAGTGCCAAGAGTGTTAAAAAGAAGAATTATTTTGCAGAGTTAAATGCAGTGAATGATATATATATTAAAGAAATAAGTGAGAGAATGTGAAAAGGAAACTAAGAAAATATAAAGAAATATACATAATTAAAGAAATATACATGCATAAATATTTCAGTATAAGGGGCTGACTTCAAGTAGATAAGATATAAGAAGTGTGAGTGCTAAAACTAAAGAGTTCATATAGAGAAGAATTGTGTGCTAAAGGGTCCATCAATTGAAGATGGCAACATCACCACGGTGGAAAAGAAGTTTGTGTGCAGTGGGTGGGTGCTCACAAAGAGCACAATGGGGAGTTGGCCCTCCTAGTAGGTTGGTGCCTGCGAAGTGTGGGAGTTGGAGCTTCCAATAAGTCGGTGCTCATAAACACAGGGGGTTGAAGTCTCTAGTAGGTTGGAGCCTACATTCATTATTAAAGAACAAGTTTATATAAAAGCAATTCATTGTCGTGGTTTTCTCCCACATTGGGTTTCCACGTAAATCTTGTGTCATTGTGTTTATGTACATAATTATTCATTTCAGTATTTGAAGTTATTGTTTGGATAAAACATTAAATTGGCAAAGTTGATATTAAACTGATTCACCCCCCTCCTAGTATAATTGTGTGCTCTTCAGATCATAACTGTATAAAGGGCCTTTTTTGTATTAATATCAATCCACTTATAATGAATTAGAAGTGTAGATTCAAAATTAAATGATAGTAGTGTGTTTCAAATTGGAAGGTGGGTTATTGTTCTTGTTACTATTTGAATTTTAAATTATTTTCTTGAGGATATTTCAAATTTTTATGTTGTTATTTGAATATTACATGACATTGACAATAATTCCAAATTATGAATGCATAATAACATATTGAGCATTAAGTTTGATTATTGAAATGTTGTATGTTAAAGTTCTATGATGTTTAAATGGCATGGTTTATCCATATCTTCATATGAATGTAATGTATATATGCAAATTTTCCTAGATATTTTATATTTTCCCTATATTTGTATAGCTGTCCCCATTGCCATCCCTTGTTGTCCCCAAACTTAGCATAAAAATTGTCGTCCCCAAAACTTGTCCCCCTGTCCCCTATCGTCCCTATCCCGGAAACTTGGGGTAACACAACAGATTATAGATTATTCATTAGACATGCCTTATTACTAGGACATAAGCCTTATTCCAAGTTCTTCACTATCACATCTCTTGGATATTTTTATTACCACTAAACAAGAACTACTGCCCTAATTATATACAAGCTCACCAACCACAAGTCGACTTATCCCATCAACAATCTCCAAGATAAAGAAATGTATTACAAATTTACAACAAACAAGTCAAGACCCAAATCCATAAGAACAATCCCAATTGGATAAATCATGATGTGCAAACATACAAGGAGGTATGCTACGTGTATAACAACATAGAACAATGTGTCATTAAGCTTTGTACGATGTAACTCTCCATTGCAAGTTAAATCTTGCCAACCTGGCCATTAAAACATGAAACCAAATATAGGAGTGGACAAAAACATAAGATAGCTTAAGATAAAGAATCAATTGGACTAACTGCTATATAAAACACAGGAAATTGTCAACAAAAATAGACAAACTAAAAGGAAATCTTTTTGGGTGGTGCAAGATTGCCAACCACTCCTCCATGTTCCTGTATCATAGTGTTAAAGACATGGAAAGAACTCTATGAGTATGTAAATAGTGGAATGAGAAAGCTAAGCATGCCAAGATGATATCTTCACAAGCAAGAGAAAACTTGCTGAAAATCAAGAAAAGGCACGTGAAACTTGTATGAAAAAGAGATGCATGACTGCAATTCATAAATTGTATTAAGACTTTCTCTCTCTCACACACACACACACATAACAAAAAAATCACAACAAATGACATTTAAGACCTCTGAGGATGCAGTGCCAAAGGTAGTAGGATACAATGGCAGCTAGGTGTTATGAGACCCTAAATCAATATGAGCAAGGGAAGGATAAATTGATAGATGTTCATCAATGCTTGAAACCTTACAAACAGAAACCATGGTCTAGTAACTAGGCACTTCAAAGAACAAGAAGACAAAGAAAGAAATGAAGGAATAGAAAATATAGATGAGACCTATGACTCAAAACATTGTTTGAAAAAATCATATAAAGAAAGTTTGGAATAAGATAGGTTTGATTTTGGAAACAAGGATAACTTTTAGCATGCAAATAACCCGTTGTTTGAGGTTGACATTAATAGGACCTACGATAATCTTCTTTGCAAACTAGATATCAAAGCTATCTTGAAACCATGTGATGACAAAAAAGTCAATCAGGAAACTCGGATCAAGTGCACTTCCATCAATAAAGAATTGAGAGATAATCAAAGTTGTAAGATAATCCTTAGGGGGAATACCATTAGCTTAAGGGGTGTTACAATTAGCCACTTATGCCAGGATACATCAGCAGCTAGGTGTCATAATACCCTAAATCGATATAAGCAAGGAAAGGATAAATTGTAAATGTTAATGAATGTTTGAAACCTTACAAACACAAAATCGTGGTGTAGCAACTAGGTACTTCAAAGAACAAGAAGAAAAAGAAATGATGAATTAGAAAAATAGATGATAACTATGACTCAAAACATTGTTCGAAGAAATCTAGATACTGAAAATTTGGAAGAAGATAGGTTTGATTTTGGACAAGTATAATTTTCAGCTTACAAATAACACTTTGTTTGAGATTTTAAAGAAAGGACTTAGGACAATCCTCTTTGCAAACTAGAAATCAATGCTATTTGAAACCATGTCATGAAAATAAAATCGATCACACGACCGATAAAGAATCAAGAGATAAACAAAGTTGCATGATAATCCCTAGGGGTGTAACCATTAGCCATTTAAGCAAGGGTAGATCACCAGCTAGGTGTCATGAGACCCTAGATTGACATAAGCAAGGAAAAAAGAAATTGATGGATGTTAATGAGACTTTGAAACCTTACAAACAGAAAATGATGGTGTAGCCACTGGGCACTTCAAAGAACAAGAAGACAAAGGAAGAAATGACGAATTATAAAAATAGATGAGACCTACAACTCAAAACATTGTTCAAAGAAATCAGATAATGTAAGTTTGGAAGAAGATAGGTTAGATTTTGTAAACAAGGATAACTTTCAGCTTGCAAATAGCCCTTTGTTTGAGGTTATAGCTAATAGGACCTATGGTAATCCACTTTTAGAATTAGATACCAAAGCTATGTTGAAACCACGTGATGAGAACAAAGTCAATCACAAAACTTGGTATCCAAGTACGCTTTCCATCAATACAGAATTGAGAGTATAAGCAAAGTTGCAAGATAATCCCAAGGGGTGTTGCCTCCAAAAAATTTACAACAGATGGCAATTCACAATTGTACAAATCACTGTAGCAGTCATCAAACAGATGTTAGCTGCTTAAACTTGGTTATAAAGAATGTCCATACCTCCCAAACAAAGTAATTATTGTTTCCCCATTATAATGGCAATAATTAATGGCCAAGGGTGTACTGAACCATTGCTATCTTCGAGTTAAGAATTCCACCACTACCAATCAGATTTCCTCCATCACCATAAAGAGTGATAGTTTTACCAACAGTCGAGTTGGAGAAATTGCACTTTTCCCCTTGACACCTTGAAGGAATGTGTCAAGATTTCCATTCTATGGTTGAACCAAGTCTTTTCATTAGTTGAGAATAAGACTAACAATGATATCTCTTTCGGTTGGAAGTTAGACAACGAACACTTCTTAAGATTCCAAACGAGACTATTATAGTTTGGTCATAATAAAAGAGTCAGATTATTGAAATCAGAGTGGTGCTGTGTTGGCGTGACAATTCCGTTCCATGACCAGTTTGGAATCTCAGATTCATTTGGGATTCAATAGTTGTTGGGAATGAGATGAACTATGACGGTTCTTGTGAGCTTATGGTGTAAAGATTTCAGATCATCAAAGGACATTGTTTGGAAAACTGGTGTGATCGACCTTGGGACCCTGGTATTTATATAATGGGTAAACTACTTAATAATGTGCTAGTCTTCAGCAAACCTTGTGATTTCAGTAACAAAAAGCAAGAAATTGATGTTCTACTGACTTATTTGGAATCCAGGTATATATTAGATTAATATCTCAGTGATATCCTATTTATTATTAATTCAATGGTCAATATTGCAAATATTGTAAATATTAGAATGTTTCTAATATTGTTTTTATTCTTTCGTTATTTAGAAACTTTCTAATAGCAGTGATTGTTTCGTAGTTCATACCAAAATCATCATCTTTGTAAACTATAAATGAACATCTTGCTTGTTCATTAATTTATCTAGTATTTTACCAATTACCTGTGAAATATGGTATCGAAGACAGATTAATTTTTCTGGAAAATTTATAATTTTTAAATTGAAATTATCCACTAAAATTTTCCAAATTTAATCTAATTTTTTTTTTTGCAGAAATTTGTTTATCAAAATTCAACTAAGGTTTTGCATCAAGATTGATGCCATTTTTTCCAACTAACCTGGTCTGTTTGCAGCTTCTTTCCGAAATCCTTGGTTTTTAGCTAGACGACCATACCTTTGTCATTTTTTGCACACGTCATTTCTAGCTCCCACGTCTCTTTCTGTGGTTGCAATTGATGGAAGTACCTGTATTTTTCTACTAGCAATGGCTCTGTCCATCCAGGCTTTTTTTCTTCTGCAACAGCCAACAAATTTTCATGTCTTTTCTGGCAATCTGTGCTCACAATGTGGCTATGTAAATCACTCCCAGCCACGACTACCATTGCATGTCTACAATTTTTAATAAAAATGAGTGGTTTTCTTGGGATTTTTTTGTTAGAGTGCATCTTCTTGTGCCCATGTTTTATCTATTTGCAGTCATTCTCAGCCCTTGGCTCTCTAATTAATAGCTCCTTTTTGTGAAGGAATTCTCTTAACACAGCAAGCATTTTCTTTCATCAACATTCCATTTTCTGCAACTTCCTCAGTTGTCACGACCATTTTCTTGTTCGTCTACTTCTGCAGCAACCATTTCACACAGCTCTTTGTAGATTTTTTTAATTTGTTAGCTAAATACATAGTAGATTTCTTTTAGTTGCAGACCTTCTCTTTAGCCGCCTAGGGTTTACCAAAACACACTATTTCTTGGTTCGGTTGAGATTTTTTATTGCAAATTTTAGGTGAGTTTTTCAATCGCTTTTAAGGGTTTCTATTACAATTTTATGGGTCTGTCAAAGAATTATGCATTGGGATCCATGCCCGAAAATCTATTGTTCTGCCTCCATATCAATTCCTAATTTTTGCCTTGGTCTTGTTCACAATGCGGTTTTTTCGCATTGTTCTTATTCTTCTTCAATATTTGCGTCGCCATTTGGTCAACCTCCTTTGACCTCAGAATTCTGCAATGGCATCTCTGACGAATATTCTGCTTGAGGGCAGAAAAAAAATACAACGGCAAGAACTACAGTACTTGGAAGCAGTGTTTGATGATGATCTTTGAATACAGATGTCTTGACAAGATTGTTTTGGACAAAACTACTCGTCCTTAAGATGAAAGCAAGGAACAGGACAAATTGATGAGTAAAATTAGGATGATGTTATGCTCATCAAACTTTCGAGCACTAATGACCAACTTCCGCAAGTTCCTTCATGAAAATCAGCTGCTGAAATTTGGATGCATCTCAAAGGTTTGCATGAAACCCTTTATAAGAGTCGTGTGTTCTTCTTGAAGAGCATGCTCTATGTGATCATGATGGATGAACAGTTGTCCCTGCAGGATTGTCTCAATAAAATCAAGAACATTTGAGATTAGTTGGAAGCCACTAGACGCAAAATGGAAGAAGGCATAGTGGTGATCACCCTAAAGAGTCTATCGTCTTCCTATTAGCCACTTTGTTGAAACTCTCAACATTGCTTCCACTCAAGTTCATTGTACTGTCCCCCTTTTAGGGCATAATCAAATTATAATAAGGATTAAATATTAGAGTAAAATAATTAAATAATGAGAAAAAATTATATTAGTAAGATTAAATAAACAATAAAATATTATAATATGTAATTATCAAAGTTATAATCATTATAATAGAAGACTAGTATTATAAAGGTTGCGTGTAATATTATTATAAATGAACAATAACATTATAATCTATATTTGTAATAATTATAACGAAATTATTAAACTAATCAAAGTTTGTTAATATTGATTATATAACAAATATTGATATAATTAATAACAAATATATAAATAATATATTCATCGGTTTTCAATACTAGTAAATATATCAGGCAAGAGCCTACAACACAACAGTGAATTGTAAGCCTCTTGTATGAGAGGTCTTGGTTCGAGTCTAATCGAGCTTAACAAATAATAACAATTAATCACAATAATTAATATAATTTTTTTTTTAAAAACTTGGCTTCAACCTCTTACCCATCAAAAAAGAAATACCAGTAAATATATCAAATATGTGAATTGAATATTTGTTGATTAAAACAGTAATTATTATAATAATAACCAGCTCAAAATGATTCAAATTGGCGACTTGTTGAATAGTCTCAACCCATCTACCGTCACCCACACATATAAAATGAGACTAGGTTGGATAGGATAGATAGGAGAACGCAAAATGAGAAGAAAAATCGGGACAGGAACCAAATTGAGAATAGCAGGTGAGTGATACGATGTGGAGGAGGAACATACAGGGACAAAAATATTGAAATGAAAGATTCAGAGGAATTACTGATTACAGAATGGTTCCAACAGCAATAGATTGATTCCATCATTACATGCAATAGTTTTTTAACATAAAAAGAAGTCCTACTCCAACATATCCGTTCATGGAAGCAGCGAGTTCATAGATGGCTCTAGCAACAATGCGACATCACAGCAATACCTTTTATTACACACCATCAATCACTGCATATATTCTGCGATAACAGACTTCAATAATACTAGTGTGTAGCTTGAAATCATCCTAAAACAAGGAATGAACATCAAACCCTGAAGTTTAGAAGTAAGGCTAAAGGAAATGCAATTCATCAAACACACACGTCGATTCATTTTACTCGTCGTTGGGAGAACCAATGGGAGGTCAAACTAATGATTGAAGATGCATCTGTGATATGGACAAGAAAACTTATGCCTACTATTTATCCATTTTTGTGGACTGCGGGAATAAGCATTTTCCTTCTGGCATTACTGCTTGTAGAAGTCTGAAGTCAACTGCAGAAAGAGCACTATGTTACAAGATAAACCATTTAGATTGGAAAATGTGTTATCACTTCATATCTGAAACAACACCAAATCAAGCATTCAAATCAAAAATCTAATCAGAAGAATGTGAGAATGGAATCCAGGGAAAACTTGCATTTATCTTTATTTACATGAAGAGAACAGTCATATCCAAATGTTCATAAATAAGTAAGAAGATACATCATAACAGAGATATGATATACAGTTTCATAGGACTCAATGGCAGCATTATTAGGAATAAATTAGAAAGCACGTGTACAATAGATATAAGGGGAACTACTAAAGGGAGAAATAGGACGAGGAGAAATTCCATAATGATTGTCATTGATCAATCGAAAGGCTCATCATCAATAATAGTTAATAAATGGATGAAAACATATATGTAACAACCACTTTTCCCGGGTCTTAACTAACAACTAACATATTAAAGAAATATAGCTATTACTTCATTTTCATAGGAAGACAGTTATATCAGTTACGTTCAAGTGAATGAGATTAACGGTTACAATTAGTTAAATAGAAATTTCATAACTAACAATTGAAAACACCACCAATGAATTTACTATGGAAATTAAAATCTACATACCATGGAATTCGAACCCGAAATCAATCTAGGGATGCTTCTGCAAACACCCAAGTTAGTCCACAAATACCACTTAGGATCAAATTACGATTACCATCCAATACCACCATATCAATTAGGGCATCACATAATGTTGTATCAATTAGGGCATCTATTATCATTGGATCATTTGGGGCATCAGATACCACCGCATTAATTAGGAAATCAATTACCATTGGATCATTTAGGGCGTTAGATACCACCGTATCATTTAGGACAATGGTTACCATTGGATCATTTAGAGCATCAGATACCACTGGATCATTTAGGGCATCAAATACCACTGTATCATTTGGGACATCAAATACCACTGTATCATTTGGGGGCGTCAAATACCTCTGTTTCATTCATTTTCTTCCTATTGTTAACTGTAGCAATAACATAAGATTAGAAAATATGCTCATAATCATTATTCTTATAAATGAAAGACTAAAATAACAATCTTATAGATATATTCCATATTCAGTTGGAAGGTTAACCGATCTAAATGGTTACCAATTACATTGACGAGAAAGGTTGCTTTCATCAAAAGAATAACTAAATTCAGCGATATAAATTAATCCATCATATCTTCTACTTGTATAAATATCGTAAAAGTAAAAATACATGTTACCAATAAATGTTTGAATGCTCAACTTATCTTTATCTGATGCACGTCCTGACATCTTGTGGAGAGGGGAAACATTGTCAGGGGCTTAACCACCCAACCACAGACCTTATACTTATCCCCACACTTTTTCTAATTAAAAAAGCCCTCCCTACCAGGAATAAACATGGAACACCTTGTCAGCCACTGAGCATCCTGGTACTTAATCACACCACTTGACTTGACAATAGAGAATGAATTAGACATGCATGAACTATTAAACGATTTCCCTTTTTAAAATAATATATTATTGTTATATCATTTCTAATTTCGTTTTCCATGTTATTGCAGATTCCTTTATAACCTCTTCCTTGGCCATTCAACCAAGTAAGTCCCAGGTGTTTGAATCTCAAAGTAAACCAACTCAATCTGTTGATCCTCAATTAATGTATGATTAATTACATATTTAGTATATCTCAGCTTTTATGGCTTGAGGAAACAATCTTAAGACTTGCAAAAGTACAATTCAGTTCTGACTTACCGCAATAAAAGAAAGATGTTTGTACTCAACATGACAATTTGTCTTTACTCAATATGGAAAGATTAGTCTCTTGATATTACAGTGCAGACTTCTCATGGACGTACTTCCTTCTGCTATAATTTATAATGTAGAAATAAAGGAATGAAGATGCATTACTCAGAAAAGAAGTGACCACTTAACCTAGTCTAACGTAATACAAAAACGTGAGCCTTAGCTTGATGTCTAATAGTCGGCTTCCTCACAAAAGCAATCCGTATACAATATCAGAATGTGTCTGATTTCCACCTTCAACAATGGTGTGGAAACAAGGAGTAAAACTATAGAAAGAATTGCAAGAGTAAAATCGTGTGGAGGCAAAATACATATCCGACTTCTCTCGACTACCAAATATATGTAAAGGCATTTGATTTCTCAAGGCTTCCAAAAAGCCGTAACTCTTAAAAAAATGTTTTGCCTTCTTGAACGCTAATATAATATGCCAAGTGTGCATTTCGGTTTCAAGAAAAGAATTGAATAAATAAGGAAAAGAATTTGAAGGTTATAAAACAAGGATAATTTATAAGTATATTTATTTATTTGTATGTAAATATATTTATTAAGATGGCATCATGTTAAATGTTTATCCAAGGTCGTACCTTTTAAATATGTATATCTAAATACATGTTTCATCTGGAAGATTATTTTATCTTCTTGTACATGTATTTAAATGTACGTATTAAATAGATAAAATCCTGTATAAAATAATACCATGGTGTCACCTTTAATTTTATATCTGTGCATGTAAATAAATATGTATTATAATGATGTGGTGGAAAAGTCAACCAAAAGTCATTTGAGGTACACATTAATTAAGTTAAAATGATTAATATTTTAAATGTTTATTTAATAGCTCATGCATGTCTAATGTGTGTATCATGTTATGCAGACGCTAAGTACTCAACCATGGTGATTCACGATTCATACCCATTTGCCCAATGATGGTGATGCCCCTATGCCCAATTCTTTTCTAATAATGCTTCCACCCCTTTGACATGCTCCTTACAAGGAAATTCTCCACAGTTAAATCATATTTCCATAACAAGTTATTAATCATAAATGATCATAATGGCTAACCGCCTTTTTCAAGTCTATGAATTCATGATAATTAATCTACTAGCATGTTATCTTCATATGAAATTATAACGACTAACCATCTTACCATTTTGCAAGATTATAACAAATTTAACTATCAATTGACTTCATGTTAACCTCAACAGCTATATGAATATTTTAATTTGAGTCAAAAATTGGGATGTAACAATATATACTTGGTTAATAAAGGGAAAATGAATTACAAATATAAAGATTCTCATAATGGAAGAGTAGGACAGCTATTATGTAACAATCTCTACTTATTGGACTTTCAAACTACAAGTTCCAGTTTGACATGTAAAATATATCTTTTATAACAAAGTAGTCTCTTCATTAATAGGCATAGCCTAATCCACGAGGCTATCACACTCACACTTCCTCTTTTCTTACCTCCACGAGTCTAAGGCACAACATAAATTGAGAATCATCATGAGTAAAGAGAATTTGAGGAGGTCCCTAGTGCGGGACATCACAGTGGTAAAAATATAAACAATCTTGCCATCCTGTAGGGTAAAATATAAACAATCATCAAATTTTTAAAAAATTAATGAATACCCATCATTAAGTCACAAGAGAAGGGACATCATCATTGAGCATCAAACAACATCATAATATTAAGGTCTGAAATATTTTAATTCTAGAAAACAAGGTAATATCATTCTGGTAATATAAATTCAAAGCAATATGAAAGAATGGAAGCATAAGAAACATATTGATGTCATTTAAGGAAGATATGTGATAAAATAAGTGAGTTATGTACAAGATTTTAAGAGGGAATGTCAAGATTCCTAAAGGGAATCCAGAGGCCCAAGATATTTTTTGTAGAGGGCATTTTTTAATGTCAATCACAAAGGGCATTCATGGTGAATGTCGACCATAGAGGGCATTTTTGGATGTCAGTCGCAGAAGACATTCTTGTGAATGTCGGCCATAGAGGGTGTTCTTCATTGTTGATCACAGAGGGCATTCTTATTATTGCTAGCCATAGAGGGCATTCTTGAATGTTGGCCACACAAGGCATTCTTGGTAAATGTCAACCATAGAGGGTGTTATTAGTGAGCATCACCATGCTTGGTAGAGGGTGCTCTTGGTGAGCGTCACCATTACTAGCAGAGGGTATTCTTAGAGAGTGTCGCCATTGTTGGCAGAAGGAGTTCTTAGTGAATGTCACCATGCTTGGCAGAGGACGTTCTTAGTGAGCACCACCATTGTTGGCAGAGGGCGTTCTTAGTGAGTGTCGCCATTCTTGGCAAGGGGCATTCTTAGTGAGTGTTGCTACTTGTGGCAGAGGACATTCTTGGAGAATGTCGTCATTCTTGGCAGCGGACAATTTTGGAGACTATATCTTAGAGACTTATTCATAAAAGGTGAGAAGCACTCATCAAAGGAAAGGTGTTGCAGTGCATCAAAATAAGTTTACTTGAATGATTTTTAGTTTGAATAATATGATGAAATATTTTTCAAGATGATAATTTTATATTCATGAAGTATTGCAGTTCTAATCTAAAGTTGAAATTATCATTTCAGGATTGTTTTGCACCAAAGGATCACACTGCTTGAGGACAAGCAATTTTGGGAAGGGCGGACTGTAATGTCCCTTTTCAGGGCATAATCTAATAATAATAAGGATTAAATATAAATAATAAAATAATGCAAGAGCCTACAACACAACACCAAATTGTGAGTCTCTTATGCGGGAGGTCTTGGGTTCGAGTCTACTCGAGCTTAACACAAACATAATTAATTACAACAAATAATAATAACTAATCTAGGCTTTGGCCCATTACCAATCAAATATATATATATATATATATATATATATAAAATAATGAGAAAATATGATTAAATTATATTGATTATATTAAATAAACAATAAAATAGTATAATATATAATTATCGAAATTATAATCATTATAATAGAAGGTTCTACTATTAAAAAGGTTACATATGATATTATTATAATTAAATATTAATGAATAGTAAATTTATAATCTACACTTCTAATAACTAGTATAGATATCTTTAAAATAATCTATCTAAATGAATGCTGATAGATATCCAATTAAAATTTAATTTACAACACCCAAAACTACTTATTTCCTTTATCTCTATTTTTTTACTAACTTAAACTTTTTATTATAATTTGTAGAGAAAATCAATGAATTTTTATATCTCCAAAGATTATAGTTTTATCAAATAATTTATGTGATGTTTATTAAATTATTTTTAAAAGTATATTATGTTTATAATTAAATTTAAATTTTTGATGCCTAGATGATTGTCAAATTTAATTTGAAGGATAAAAGTTAACATTAACATGCTCACACCATCCCACTCCACCCATTCTGCCATTGTAGAATGCCTATCAGCATTAATTATAACGAAATCATTAAACTAATCAAAACTTGTTAATATTGACTATATAAAAAATATTGGTATTATTAATAACATATATATAAATATACTTAAAAAGCAAAAAAACCTCAGCAATGGCACTTCATGGCTGCCTATGCACTTCTAGCGCTAGGGTTTCAGGAACAGCAGCAGACCATTGGCTAGTCTCCAATGGCTTTCACAATTCTTTGGTGCAAATCCCCATTAATAATAATGGCACAGTCAGGGAACAAATAGAGGCCTAGACGTTGCTGAGAGAGCGCTTGAAAAAACCAAGGTTTATGCTTTTGAAGGGTGACTTAATGCACAGGCGGAGAGTGGCAAAATGATTTAGAAGGGGATCTTGAAATGCAGAGCCTAGATGGGGGTGGTGGCGTCCATTATGGCATTAAAAATGGCAGAGGATTGCGTCCTCCAACTACAGGCTTTCATCCTGCTAAAGACGGGGTGGGGGGGGAAGACAAGAAGTGTGTGAGATGTAGCATTAGGGCATGGATATACCACGCAGGGGCAGAATGGCTTCAGTAAAGTGAAGCCAAGACAAGACAAGTGTAGGTGCATGGCATTTCTAGCGGACAACGAGCATACATGAATGAATGAAAGGGGCATAGCATTGTGCCCATCATTGAAGGTTGTAACAGTGAACATCACTATGAAAGCTGAGAATGAGATTGCCCACAATGTCTCAATCTGGATGGGGGCGTCCAGCTCTACTCAACGACAAAAGGTTTTTTTACTATTGTCTTTGAAAATGTTCAAGAAAAGAATAGTATTTTGTGTGAACATTTTTTGTGTTGGAAGGATAAGTTTTCATTGATGTTGAAGCCAAGGCACCCAGGTTTTTGTCTAACAACAAGAAAATTTGATAGGGTTCATGTTTGGGTGAGGCTTTCGAATCTGCCCCTTCATCTATGGCTTGATTCTTTGTTGGAGGCTATTGGTAATTCTTTAGGTGAATTTCTGATGATTGATGGTGCTTCTTCAAATCTTCTTCACTCTATTTTCGCCCGAGTGCTGGTGGAAATGGATTTTGTGGAGAGTTTTCCAGCTGAAATCACAATCAAATCCTCCAAGGGTAGCTGGATTCAATCAGTTGATTATAAAGGGATTCCCTTCAGAGGTAGAAGATGCTTTCAAATAGGTCATGTAGCTGCAGAATGTGAACAGGGGAGAGTCACTAAGACTTCTACATGGTGTAAGCATGTATTGACCCAACATTATTCAGTGGAGAAGAAATCTGACAAACAGTGCAGTTCTTCTCAGGTACTGGTTGCAAAGGGCAATTGCAAGGTGCCCACTGGGCAAGATTTTTCTCCATCAAAGTTGAAAGATAACAACAACATGAATGGGGATGGAGGGAAAGTAAGTCAAGTGGAAGTGGGTACACCAGTTGGAAGGGAAAAATCTAGAAGGATGGAGAAAAATGGACTAAACATATTGGCACTGGAGGAACCTTTCATGGAGGAGGTCAGGTCAAAGGCTGAGGAGTGCGGGATTGACCCTAAGGAGCTTTCCATTGTGCAACAGGCCACTGCTGTGAGATTGGAAGAAGGATGACAAGTGGTCAAGAGGAAGCAGATTAGACTTCCAAAGAAACTAGGAATGGATCTTAGGTCCCATATGAAATGGGGGGGATGTTGAGGTTATTGTCTTTTATGTATTTTTCGGATGTTTTGGATGTCTGATGTGTTGCCGGATAGCTGTTGGGATAGTGGAAGGAACCCATGTTTCCACTCTTGCTTCAGGGTAAGCTCTTCTCGGCTTTATTTAATAAAATAATAAATCTCTATTACCAATCAAAAATATAACAAATATATAAATAATATATTTGTCATTTATCAATACTAGTAAATACATCAAATATATGAATTGAATATTTGTCATTTAAAACATTAATTATTATAATAATAACCAATTCAAAATGATTCAAGTAGGGGGCTTGTTGAATAGTCATGACCCATCTACTATCACCCACGCATATAAAACGAGACTAGGTCGGATCGAATAGACAGGAGAACAGGAAAATGAGAAGAAAAATCAAAATAGGTACCAAATTGAGAATAGCGAGTGAAAAGATGTGGAGGAGGAACAAACAAGGACAAATATTGAAATGAAAGATTCAGATGAATTAGTGATTACAAAAATGTTCCAACAGAAATAGATTGACCATTGAGAGGCAATAGTTTTTATAACTCTCAAACAACACGATATCACAAAAATAAGTTTTATTACACACCATCAATGACTGCATATATTTTGTGATTACAATCTTTAACAATACTAGTGTGTAGACTTTAATTATAATGCTTTGTTTTTTTGCTATGTTCTCAAAGTCTACCTATTTCTTTACAAGATGGCTAGTGGTAGAGTGAGGGACCCTTTATGGGAACATGGGATCCCGAGAGAATGTCCAATGTATCCATCGCCTTCACATATGACTTTGGGCGTAAGCCGATAGAAATATCATCTTGCAAAGATTCCATGTAATGACATTAAACCGTGTGACAAATGTCCAAAAGAGGCTACAAGAGAGGCTTTGACAAGCCTTGAAGCGTATGCACAAAAGAAGGTAGACAAAAAAGAGGACATCAAAGGCCATGGCAATCCCAGTGTGGGGTTTTAGTTCTACAGGATCACAAATAGGTATAGAGAGTTCTTCCAATGGGCTATGCTGCAAGGATTGGGAAATGTGGGCGATTATCAAACTTTTGGGTTCCACATAACATTTTGGGTGCTCAACCTAGCTTGCTAGGCACTACATGGAATAAAGAGATGCGTAAAAAGACAAGGGGTTACTGCATGGAATAAAGAGATGTGTAAAAAGACAAGGAGGGCAATTGCTAGATTTTCATTCTACAATGATATTCCCTTCAATGCTTTGTGTAGTCCATATTGAGATCAATTGTTCACTTTGATTGTTGTGTTTGTTAAGGGGTTCAAGCCCCCAATTTGTTATGAGATGAGTGGGTTGTTGTTAGACAATGAGGTAAAAAAACCATTCATCAACTTGTGAAAGAGCAAAGAAAAGTTTGGGAACAGAAAGGCTGCACTATTATATCCAATGGGTGGACAGATAGCAAGAATATGCTCATCAACTTCGTAGTTGCTTCAGCGGTATAGTTAGTATTTCTATAATCAATTGATGCCTTTGATCAAGTGAAAAATGCAAAAAAAATGAGCAACATGTTGGATGAGGTGGTAGTGGAAGTGGGAGAGGCTAATGTCATCTAGATTGTGACTGATAGTGCAACTATATATGTGGTAGCTAGTAGACTTCTAATGGAGAGGCATCCCACATTATTTTGGAGCCCTTGTGATGTCCATTGTCTTGACTTGCTCCTTGAAGACCTAGGGAAATTGAGTTGGGTGGAGAAGGTGATTGAAGATGGAAGCAAAGTACATCTAGAATTATACATGGGTTCTAAGTCTTATGAGAGAGCGCATTGGTGGTAAGGATTTTGTACAATCAAGGGTCACATGCTTTGCTACTAATTTTCTCAACTTGCAAAGCATGTTGGAAATATTGAACAACCTAAGGCGTATGTTTTTTAGTGTGAAATGGTTACAATCTTACAGAGTCCTTATGCCAAGAAACTTGAAGTAGAAAAGGTTGTGGTTGATGCTAGATTTGGTAAGCAAATGGAGGAGATCATCAATATATGTTTTCAAATCTTGGTTGATGATTTATTATTTTGTATAATCTTTTGTGCCGTCAACACCATTGGTGAAGGTTCTACAAATCGTGGATGGAGATTAAAAAACCATAGGGTTTCTATATGGGGCCATGTATAGGGCCAAAGAGGTCATTTAGCACTTGTATAGGTCAAATGAGACCAAATATAGACACATGTGGAACATAATCGATCGTACATGGAACTGACATTTCCACCATCATATTCATGCAACTGCCTACTACTTGAACCCCAAGTTCTATATCTCCGACTATTTTAGAGCAGATTGCAGAGGTTCAAATTGGCTTGGTCACATGTAATCTAAGATTGGTTGCTAGATTTGGATCTCCGAGACCTTGTACTTGATGAGTTGCAAAGTTACAAGAGAGAAGATGGGCCATAGTTTTCTTCTCCTGATTGCAAACGTAGGAGATACACCTTGCAGCCAAGTAAAAAAGAACATGTGCTTACTTTTATTATACCATTTATTTCGTTCATTAAGTTTATTGGAATCTTCACCAAAATATAAGTGGCTTTTTTTAATCCTTGCAAAGAAGATTATGGTGCCACAACGCCTAATCTTTAAAAGCTTGTAGTCCGAGAGAAACTAGAGTACTTCTGAGAACATACACACAAAGAAGTGCAATAGGTTGAATTCGAAGTGCTTGAATGACTTGGTTTATCTGTGGTACAACCTTCGCTTGCACGAAAAGAAGGTACAGGAGCAAGCTTCATATGAAATACTTGACTTGGATGACATTGATCTATACTCAACAGATTGGATTGTACCTCTTCATGGTAAGATGCAGATGCACATGTGGGTGATCCTTTATTGACTGATGAGCAGCTAGCTGAGTTTGAGATGGAGGCAGATGATTGGGATGTGGAAGTGGCAGCATGTGAGGAGAAACATGAGCTTGTTCATCCATCAGAGGTTTTTGTTGAGCCTAAGGCACCTCTTCAAGATGTTGCGACTGCAACTACTTCAGAACCACACATGCAGCAGCACACAATTTATGACTTCTAGTTTTCATTGATACTGAAACTTGAACTTAATATGTATTCAAAAGCTGTAGTTTCATGGAATTTGACTTATATATGTATTGAACTTGATTTTATTTAGATGTTGTTCTTGTTTTTTGGTATATGGTTCTACCACTATGCTAATCTACTAAGTTTTAATTGTAATGCATTACTATTTAACTCAAAACTTTGATTAATATATGGGGGATATCTCAAATCAATAAATATTCTATAAAGTTGGTGTATATGTGTGTGTTTTTAAGAATATTTTAATAAATTGTATATTTTCAAATATTTGATAAAAGTGCAGATTTATTGCCGAATTTTTCACCAAGTTTTTGGTGATTCCAAGATTTTCAAGACTTTTGGGCTGGCTGAGATATTGCCAAAACCGAGTTTTTCAACCATGGTCAGCATGTATCTGGGCACAATACATCTAATTCAGAAGCTTACATGTCTTATTTCCTTTATACAGGAACTTGAAGGGGGTTTAATAAATTCAGTTGTTGGAAATTGGTTGCCACCTGTTCATGTCAACAGCAGAGGGCTTTGTACAGTTAAAAATAATAAACAAATATAAACTGTTGAATTTTCCAGAACCAGCATAGCATACAATTTGATATAACTGAAATGCAAAACACAAGCAACGGAGAACACTAGTCTTACTCAAGGAAAAAACCCAGCCGCATCAAAAGATGATTTTTTTATTCAGATTTAAATGTCAATTGCAAAATTGATACTCACTGTTGTCTCAACTTGACAGTCAATAAGCTTGAGACTTATCTTTACCCAAATGAATCACTGCGACTGCTTAATGATCACACAAAGATCGGGAGCAAAATGAAACAGAGAAAAAGTGTATGAACCCGATACACAGATATGATCTATCTCAGACTATATACATAACATTGAATAGTCTCCAACCTATTAATCATATACAGAAAAGATATATATATCTGCAAGAACTTATCTAAATCAGACAAACTATGAAGACATTTCTCCTTATCGAGGACACAAAGCTATATCCACACAGCTCCGTGAAACATCACACATACTCGGAAGAATGAATGATCTGCAATAATGAAGGGTTGAAACAAAAGAAGAGGAGACTGTTGCTCATGATGATGCTTGTCAGTTACAAACTTCGTGGCCACATCATGATATGAATCGACGACAGTAATAATAAATATAGTAACATGAATCAATACTATTAAAGAGTGTCATAAATGACGCATGGTCATTTTCGGCACCATGGCACACTTCACAACGGCACGACAAAAATTAGTAGAAACTCCCAACTATGCTGAATATGCCTCATCGCAGCCAAAACACCACATGGAGTACACATGGCATTGAATAGACAGCCAATACAAGGAATATAATAAACTCTCTTGCCAAGAAATAGAACATAAAGAGGATTTCGCAGAGCAACGGTAGACATGATAAACACAATGAAACGCTGCCAGCAGGACAGAACATGTGCTTGATGCCAAGAGAGCAAACATTAAAGGCATGGACAGTTGCAATATCATGAGCCACCTAACGTCCACAAGCCACCTCACAGCTCAACCCACTCAATAATACAAAAAATCTCCATATTCATCAACTGTTGAATGATATCTCTTGCAGCTATAAAGCACTAACATAGATTATTGTTTTATGCAGCTCTCACAAGATAAAGAGACGGAAGTTTATGAGATAGAAGTTCGTGGAAGTTAAGCGAGTCAGTTGTAACTTGTTTGAAACTTCCTCTAAAATTGGGTGATATATATTATATTTCTTTCATTTGAAACTTGCTGAGTGTGAGTATCGTATGAATAAAAAGTTACATTGCCAACAGAGTGAATTCATATATTTTAGGAGAGTTGATGGATGTGGTTACCACAACAAAAATATATTATTAATGATATGATGCTCAGAAGAATATGAAGAGTGGCATGCTTGCAGAGAAAATGTGATTTTTCAGAATACATTGCTTGTGAGGTAAAGCAAAGTGTATATCATTAATTTTCATCTAACATTAACACAGCAGCCTCCAATAATCAGTACAAAGTTGCAGATTGGTGTTATTATGACAGTTAACAGTGCTCTGTTTGGCAAAGAATTTTTTTGCATGCCTCTGGCTTTAAAAATGCAGCATTACAAAGCATGATTGAACACTGACAATATTCAGATTGTGGGAGTGTTCTGTACATATTTCTATTTCTGTTAAGTGTCATACTTCTGAAGTTGTTATTCATATTTGGTCAATTTTTTTCTCAGAATATAGAAGTTTGTATCAGATATCAAAGGAATTGTTGCAATCTGTAATTGGCTGTTTAATGATTTTCTAAAGGAAATCTTAAGAAGTTGAAATTGGTATTCTGTAATTCTGATTGCAACTTAGTGGATGCTCAGATTGATTGAGTGGGTGCTCATGTGATGAGAGAGTTGATGCTCTTAAAAAAGCAGTGTTGAGTGACTCCTTGGGGCGATGCCCTAAAACTATTGTAAGGATCCCAATTTGTGAGGCTGGATTAGGACAGTAGATCCTAGCAGCATTGCTCACTGTGGATTTTCCTATTCCGGATTTCCATGTCATATTCTTGTGTACTGTCTTTTTGTCTTATGGTGCTCATCTTTTATTTGGTGTTTTCATTACAGAAAATAGTTATTTATAATTGATTGATGAATTGAATAAGAGATTAAGATCTATTTACTCTAAATCCCCTCCCCCAACACTTAGGAGTAAATCTGTGTTCTACATAGGGGTGGCCCAGGTTTGAAACCACGTAGGAAAAGGGGGAATGGAGGTGGGTGGTGTGATTACCGGTGGATGGTGGACTCCTCGAGGTGCATTAGAGGATGACTTGGCCGATCGGGAGGCGTGAGGAATACATGCAGGGAGGTAAGGAGGTCTGTGTACAAAGAATGGGGAGATAAAGGGAGGTGGAGTATGGGTTGCTAATGGTGGCAGGCAAAACAAAGATAGGAGAACACAGCAGATGCTTTGGCAAACAGACGTCTGGTGAGGCTGTGGTGGCAGGGAGTCATATGGTGGCAACAGTTGGACTATGGGTGGAGTTCGAGTATGGGTGGAGTTGGAGTATGGTGCACAATGGAGAGATAGGGGAGAAGGCAGGATAAAGAAATTGAGTAACAATCTAGGAGTTGTTAATGCCTCGGAAGCCAAAATATTACCATGGGGATGAAGTCTCCGAAATGTGAAAGCACTGGTTAAGAGCTCCAGTCAAAAGCAATTACTGATCAAAATAAATTTATAAACAATCTCCAAAAAAAGTATTACCTATGATGTAATAGAATTCAAGAAATCTAGTATCATTCAAGACTTATCCACAATTCCACATGTATTTTGAAAAAAAAAAGGCTGTACCAAAAAAAAGTGGAAAGAAAATTGGAATTGACCTTGAACCTCCTTCAAGATTTTCTAGCAGGGTCCATAACAGTAGTTATTTTGTCGTGGAAAAAGTGTGGAATGAAATTGGCATCTTTCTTTTGAGTTCCTTTCAACACTTTGCACTTCAGTAGTCCATAACATTCTAAAGAAGCGATATAGAAAAATAAAAGGATTTTAGAATGAAACTTATAAATTCATGCTTCAAGTCAGCCTCGAGATTTTAAGCTTCCATAGTCTATAATGTTTCAAAGATTAACCTTCGAGAAATCAAATTGCATAGAAAGAAATTGGGATAAGAGTCTACAGTCTCCATCCACTGTAAGGCTTCCATTATCTAAAAAATGAAATTGAAATCAATGTGTAAGCTTTCACAATCCAAATTTTTTTTGAAATTTTATAAAACTGGAATTGACATTGAATCTCCTTCAAGACATAGTAACAGAATAAACAGCGCTAAGTAAAGTATCTTTGGGAGAAAAAAAATGTGTTGAGAATGAAATTGATTTGTTTGTTTCGTATCTCCTCTAATACTTAGGCTTCCATAATCCATAATATTCTAATGAAAAACATTTGGGGAAAAAAACTATAATGAAACCCAGAGACGTCACGTTCCCACGGTCTATAGTGAGTTTGAAAAATAGCCTTCAGAAACAAATGAAATCGGAGTCAAAACTTTGAGTCTTTCAAACTCCACAGTCCATAATGTTTTCAGAAAAAAATGCGTGGAACAATAGTTTATTAGTACCAAAAGCTTCGGAACGTGATTCCGTATCCTCTTCTAGACCGTAGGACTCCAGGGCCCTAAAGTCCAACAATTTTGTTTGGACTTCGACATTCCATTGCGTGTTTTTCTTTTCGATTTGGCTTCCATAGTCCATAATATTTTACTGCACTAAATTGGATTTTGAAGTATACTTTCTAACATTATATCCGACATTAAATAGTTGTCTTCGACCTACAAACTTCTCTCTTAATGAACCTCGGCCATTTCAGTAGTTCAATGACTCTCATTGGAATTGGAAGCCAAGGTCTTCCAGATTGCTTGGAGATGCTTAATCAGGACAAAGTGGCCAAAATCCAAAAGAAAAGAGGAAAAAACAGAAAACGAAGATACTAACCTTTGCATTAGCAGTCTCGAGTGGTTCGTACTCATCGTCAGAATACTGTTCGGAAGCAACTCTGTAACTTATAGCTCTGCTCTGTGGAGTAAGTGACAATACTCCCTGCGAATTAATAAATTCCCTTGTTCTCTTCTTCCAACTCGAGAAACCGTAACTCCCCAATGCAACAAAATGTCTACTCCTGACAATCCTCAAGCTCCCCAACCTTCTGGATTTTGCAGAATTACCAGCCCAAAGCAAGGCGGGGCAACATTTTTTACCAGCAATCTGCAAGCCTGATGACCTCGAAAGCATTGTACACCCAGGCTGTACAAGCCTTCGAATTATAGCTGTATATGTCATACTAGAGCAAGTTGTCAAATTCTAAATGTTGATAATTTACAGGTTACCGGAACTGCTTAGCTTCGGGAGGCAGAGTTTAAGCTCCATGACCTGTAATAATACAGCTAGTGAAAGGCTTGCTGTTTTAGGAAAGGAAAGCCTCTCTAGCTTTTGACTCCCAACAGAATTATCAGGGTTTTAAGCAAAAACCCTCAGAAGGAGTGGCCAAATTATTTTCCCCATTATTGCGGGCACTTCTATGCATTATATGACCTTTTCTTTGAGAGGTTATTATTAGTACTATTGTGAGGATTTTATATTTTAATCACTGATTAAATTTTTGTGGTTTCTACTTGTTCAAATTAATCATTATTTAAATTTCTTTATCAAATTATTACATTTGCAAGATTTTTAACTCTACAATTTTTAGAAAATATTTTTTTACATTTTGATTGAGTAAACTCATATATTTCTTATAGTGGCCTTATAGATTTTAAAACTAATACATTTTAAGACTGATTTTTTATTAAGCTAATTGTTGAAATTGTGTCTCAACCTTGCAAGCTCTTTTTTCGGAAAAATTCTAAAAAAAATTTAGAAAATCTTTGAATTTGTTTGTGGTAGTTTTCCACATGTTTATGAGTTGGAAAAAGGTGTATGAGTTGTTAAAAATTTGTCTAGTCTCTAGAACAATTTAGAAGGGTTATTTTTAGAGTGTAAACAACTCATTATATGTTTTTTTATGGGGGTCTAAACTAGAAGACAAAATTATGGATGAAAATAGTATTTTTGAAGTTACAAATTACAAATGGGTAACATGTGGCATGGTTGTTTTGCTTATGGTTCTGTAAAACCACAAATGGTTTCCAAGTGGCAAATCACTATAAAAGGAGGGCTTAGTGAGGTGTTTGAATCATCAAGTTCAGTTTGTAAGACTGGTGCTAGAAAGAGTCTCTCTGAGTCCGAGTTCGAGTTCGAGTTGTGGTGATGCACTCTTGTAAGAACTTGCATTGCAAGTGTATTGTAATCTTTCCGATTTGAGAATACATTGTGCAGGTTTTGGAGGGTGGGTTTTTCTCCCGGAAGGGTTTCCCCATGGTAATCATTGTGTTATGAGTTCATTGTTATTTTGATTATCTTATTATGCATTCCTTGAGATCTCTGCAATAGTTAGTTGAATTTGCATAATCATCCTCTCAGAGATTAGTGTAGGAAGTGATTCTGCGCACCTTTGTTTCCTTACACTAATATGATTCATATTTGTTTGATAATTTTTTGAATGTAAGTACATTGATTTAGATTTTTATATTTTAACATTGTATTTTCTTATTATTTATATTATATAATTATTTAAGAAAATATTATTTTATATTATTATTATGAAAATATTATTATTTTCATATTATAATTTATTTATAGTATATCAATAATTATATTTATTAATATTTATTTTTAACATACTATAATAAATTTATTAAATTAAAATTAGATTTATATAAATAAGCCATTATGTGGCACTTGTTATTATTATTATTATTAGTTAAACTATAGCATTCAATGCACTTTTACATTTTAATTTGTTTGTCTAATGAGAACACTTTATTATTCAATTATTTTTGGAGTTATAAAGTTTTCATATTTATTGTAATTAAAATAATTCAAACAATATATTTATTGACAATTTGAGTGGTTGTTTTGTGTTATAGTAGGGAGTGCAATTTTTTCCTTTCTTTGTTTGTCCAATCAAAACAATTTATTATTCAATCACTTTTTGCAACTATAAAGTTTTCATTTATATTATATTTGAAAAAACTAATAATTCTAAAAAATATATTTATCTTTATTTGTATGTCCAATCAAAACAATTTATTATTCAATTATTTTTTGCAACTATAAAGTTTTCATCTATATTATAGTTGAAATAATTCATTAAAAAAAATTATTAACAAATTAACTTGTTGTTTTGTAGGGCTTTTAATTATTTATACACAAAATGCAACATATTATTTTTCGAGACTTTATACATTTTATTATTGCATAAAATTCATATTATTTTCTTCTATTGGCAGGAACTAGACACTTTGCATCCTTGTTATAACAATAGGTTCATATTGGCCGTATTGGCTATTTTTTTGGCTCAAAATTTGCATCATATGATTAACTAGTTAATTTTTTATAAACCCATCAATATGATACTTAAAATATTTTTAAAACATATTATGTACTTATTTTATCAATCTAAAATATTAGTATGTGAAATTTGAACTTATAAATTTTCTTAAGTGACACTAATTTATAATTTTTTTAAAAAAATTTATAATATTTTATATTAATTTATAAAACGTATTAATTTAGAAACATCCATATTTGAGATTTTTGTAAATATTATTAATATATATTTATATTATATTGATTGAATATTAAAATTTGAAATAGTTACTTAAAAATGACAATCAATATTTATCTTACTACATAAAATGAAAGACAATAATATTACCAAACAATCATAAAAAATACACATGACAGATAGGGGTGACTGTCAAATTCTAAACCTGATATTCATAACATTGAGATTTGATTTTGAAGCTCTCTGTTTTTTGTTAACATAGAGTATCAAGTTGAGTTACAATAGTATACAAAAAAATTATGAGTTACAATAACAATCACTACATTAAAAAAGCCTCAGAAGTGGTTGTTTTAAACTTTGTGGAGTGTATATTGTGCACATACATGCATAAGTATAAACATACATTGGAATACTGATGTAACTAATATATTGTAAGAGCAATTAATACAAAAAATTATTGCAAATCACATTCATTATCTTAGTATTTTGGCCCAAGCCTTGCTTGGTCTTGAAGTGTCCTATTAACATCAATAGGCTTATCATTAATCCTTAACCTTTACATGAACTAGTTTAGCCTTTCCAATTATCTTTGTTCAAGTATGTCTTTGTATATAGTAAAGTACTGGCAAGAGACAACATCTTCCTTGTGGATCATGATTTGGTTTTCCCACATCAACATCGTAAACTTGTCTCTAGATATTTCTAGGATTGCTGCCACCTGTGACATAATATGGAAATGTGTGAGTTTACAATAAAACTCAGTAAGTTGCCTCCTCCTCTTTTGAAAAATCTCTCCATTCCTCTCCTTTCAAAGAAACCACAAGATTTCACATGTAAGTTGTTAGCCCTAGTTTTAAGTTGCCATTGTAATTTTTCATTTCCCTCACTAACTCCAAAAATTTTGCATCGGCAAGTTGCTCACACTTCCTGTTGTTCAAAAGTCATCATGCCTTGTGTTTGAAAATTGAGTCTTGTGATGCCCCTTTGTGAGTCTTTACTTTGAACCTCTTTGAACCTTGGTTCAAAGCAGTTTAATTTAGTTCTACTACTAAGGCTTAGCACACGAGTTTCAATGATTCTTGAAAAGGCGGTGGTTCTCGAGATGTTATATTCAATGTCAAAGTAATGATTAGAGTGTCCTTTTTAATTCATCATTACTTGATGTGAATAGTGAGTTGTCATCACATGTGATGAGAAGGCAGATCTTTGACTTTGGGGCTAGATCGAATGTCAAAATTTAGTAATTATTGCAAGGATGTTCCGTTAAGGTGATCATTTAATAAAAAAGGTATCATCACAGTTTTAAGTATGTGGGTTAAGCCACAACGATCTCATTGTAAATACCTCATTATGAGGTAGTGCTTTTGCTAGTATGTTCTTTTGCCTTTACAAATACTAAGTTTGCCACTTAATTGTTTTATCCCAAGCTAAGGTGAACTAAAAGTGGAGCAGCAGTCAAAGAAGGGAATTTTTCTGGTTTTCTTTCATCTGGTTACAAGTGAGGATATAAGAAATCTCTTGTCCTTTTTTCTATGTTGTTACTTTGAGAAACAAGAGTAGTGTTGAGGTGTTTCTTTCCTTTTGTTTAAAATGAGGTCTATTTTGCATTTTTTTGGGAATGTTTCTAGTCTTGAATATAAAAGGCTTGTAATTTTGGACACCAATCTAATTGGAGTTAGGGTTGAGAAGCTACAAGAGAATTTTCTTGATCAGGTTGATAAAGTTAAAGGTTATTTAGAGGTTCTAACGAGTGGTTTTCTCAAAGCTGTTGCTTTCCCTCCTACTCTTTTAAGCCCAAAATTGCTTCAGTTGTGCATTGACCATTAAAATGCAAGAACTAAGAGTATTTTGAATAGAAATGAGGAGCTAGTATTATCTATTACTAGGGAAACCATCTCATCAGTTTTTTGTCCACCTGAGTGCACTTTTGCTTCTTTTGGTTCTACCCAGTCTCTAGTTCAATACTAAGAGAACCCAAACAAGTATCTCTTCCTCATGGCCTGAAAATGGACAGAAACAAATTATAAAGGGTGTTCGAGGTTACCCAAAATAGTCACCAAAGACCACATGAAACCTCATGTCTACGAACTGATGGTTCTACTACATTGAGCTAAGGGGTTTGTTGATATCTTACTCTTTGAAGATTGGATGTATTGCTACGTTGATATTATCCCAATAGGGAAGTAGTTTCTAGATTGGACAGAATTGATAGCTAGTTCGCTAAGGAATCAGCTTAAACATTCTAAAGTATCAAGGGAAGAATTCCATATGTCCTCCTACTTGACCTATTGCATTTCATGTGTCGGTTATATTACTTCTATTCCCCATGAGCCTTGGAGTGAAGATATAACTATTTATCAGTATTTCCCCACATTACAAAAGGACAAATTGTTAGAAGAGTTCAGGAAAGTGCATGATGTTTTGATAGAGAACGTGCATCTAAATCTTAGGAAATCTCCAATGTTGAGGATATCCCTAGAGGCCCAAAATCTTGTCCAAACCTACAAAAGCTTTTATATCCAATTCCCAAGGTTCATGTACCTGCAAGTAGGTGGATTTGAAGAAGAATCGGTGAAGTTACCTCGATATGCCTTGGATTGCTTTGTTATGGCCAAAATATGTAGACAATTATTTTATGCTATCAAGGATAACTGACCTCAAGAAAAGTGGGAGTTTGTTTTTCCTATCAAACTTATCTCTTTGACTTATAGTACTATGATCAATGCTTCCATAATTGGGAGTAGTCTACTCAGTTTTAACCTCAAGTTCTATCAAGGGAGGAGGGATTTTGATAGTAAAAGTTTTGTAGAAAAAGTGCTTGGTTTGAAGGGTCAGCCTCAAACTGTTCCTCATTAGAAGATTTGTGGGAAAATTGTGGAAATGAGAGAGAAGTGGCTAATAGAGATCATTCAAGGTTGGTGCTTCCCCAGATTACCTCCTTGAAACTGAAGTTTAAGCTAGATGGAATGATTGAAGATGATTTAGAGGATGGGAAGAAGTGAATGAGAAAAACTAGCTTGAAGTGGATTGGAATAAAGCTAAAGAGGATGATATAAATCTTAGAACTAGATACATTTTAGCTTGTATAGATAACTAGTTAAGAAGAAAGAGTATGAAGTTAGGCAATAAGAAACAAATCACAAAGTCCCCAAAGGCAGTCTCTTTCTCTAAACCATTAACTTTTGAGATATCATTTTTGTCTCATGTTGTAGGTGACACCTTAATTCCTAAAAAGCAAAAAGAAGCAATATCTCCTAAGCTAATCATGACTCCTAGAACGAAGTCCAAAACCAAGTTTGCAGCACTCACACAAGAGAAGGTTCAAAGAGAAAATATCATGGCTCAGAAATAGAACAAAGGGGAAGAACTCACTCTGTCAGACAATCAAGATAGTGATGTGAAATTAATAGAGGCATCAAGTGCAATGTAGTTTGATTTCACGACTCCTCTAAAATACAATCAAGGAGTAGTGAACATTTCCTCCATTCCGCCCTAGCTATCTAACTCAGTGAGCAAGAAGCGTAGTCTCTAACCTATTTCCATACCTGTTAAAGATATAGTCACAAAATATAAAACCCACATCTCTAAATATAAGAAGGTAAAAAGTGATGTGTGGCTAATCAAAGATCCAACAACTGGAAAAGTTATGGTGGAGGTGGCCACCTACAAGTAGAAGGAAGATTCTAGAGAAATCGATCCAAAGGTTTCAAAGTCACTACCATGGATTTGGGAGCTATCTCCAGGGATACTAGAAATCATTTCTTCAAGTTTTTATCAAACCATATGTTGACTTAGTCTGAAAAGGACAATAAGGAAATGAAAGAGCTGATAATTACCACGACTAAGTATATAGACTCTTTGATGAATGTTGGCACTCTCCCATTGATTCAAACTCCACAATCTTTTGATCCCAATTCATCAAATAGTCAACAATTGGTTAAACAAATGTAAAAAGGGAGGTTACTCTCAGAGGTGATGAATGAATGGGTAGAATCCATTGTGAAAGAAGGGAGTAAATTTATACTAGATCTTACTACCATATATGTGAAGGGAGAAGTATTATTGGGCAAAATCTAGACCCTCATTTCGATATGGAAGGTAGATCAAAGTCAATGTCAGACGATCATGTTTCAAGTACATGAAGTTGAAAGGTATGGAGTGCTGAAGTTTTTGAGTGAGAATCCCATGAAAATCGTGGACTCGTGTATGTTATTCCTCCTTAAAAGCAACATGGGTTGGAAAGATTCAATCTATAAGGCAGTTGTAGAAGAGATGCGAGTGGTGGAGCTTGAAGTCACTGGGATGTACAAAGAAATACTGAAGGATATGTTGATCATAAACCCCACAGGTATCTTGCAATTTGATGATGGTGGCATGGACTCTGATACCTTGGCCAAAAGTTTCGGTGACACTATATCTGGGATAAAGGACGGTGACACTCCTGCTTCTCGAGACTTTGCCACCCTGGTCAACATTGAGTCGATGTTGTACTTGAATAAGGAGCTTATACTGAGACAAAGTCAGAGGATTAGGGAGCTAAGGTGGTAGAAGGATGCATGTAGATCGAAGCTGCTCAGTTTAAAAAATCCCCATTCTCACGAAATACAAGATTTTGTGAATGCCTTCAGAAGCTGGAAGTTAGTCAAGCAAACCATTGCGGATGGAGAAAAGCCCAGCAAAGAAAGTTGATTATGAACGATTATCTTGTGTGTTCTATGTTTTTAAAACTATTTCAAATTGTTTTGTTTAACTATTTTTAATCGAAAAGTTGGATTTTGATGGACGCCTTTTCAAGTTTGTAAAAAACTATAAATGCTGGAGCATTAAGCTAGGAAAGGGTTAGCTTCTAGTTGCATAGTAAAACTTTGATAGATTTGTGTTGTTAAAAGTTCCTATTTTGTGGAGATAGTAATAGATAGAAGGTAGCCATATATGTAGATGTTATTGCTTTAAAGACTTTGTGCTTGGGATATATATATATATATATATATATATATATATATATATATATATATATATATATATATATATTGTTGTGGTTTGAAACTCGGAGTTCAGACTAAAATGTAAGCATTTGCTTTGAGGGTTGTGATGGTTAATTATGGATGATATCTATTGTTGTTTCTTCTATTTGTTATATCTTTCCTTTATTTGTAGATTTCAATTTAAGTTACTGTAGAATTCAATTTGTTATCAAGTCTTATTTTGTTATGGAAAGAGTGTGTGCTTTCCAATGGCTTGTTTGATTCCCGAATTTGCTAAACTACACATATGTACCTAAGAGTATGTGAGAGATCCTTAAGCACTTTTTAGAAAGAGTATATGATTCATTTTTCTTTAGTTATTTCAAATTCATTGATAATATTTTGTAAAGGGATTTGTATCTGTAAAAATTCAAAGGGAAATGATTAACTTAATGTTTACCCAACTATTGTGAACACTATTGATTTCCTACCTTGGGCATAGATTGAATTATTGGATTTTATAGGAAAAGACAATTTGTTAACTAACATTAGCATAGAGAAAAAGGTGTTGGATTTAAGATCAAAAGACTCCACAAAACTGGCTAAAACCTCACTCCAAGAAAGACCAAGTTTACTGGTCCACACAATAGGGGGACCCAAAAAAGATAGACCAAATATCACGGGCAAACTTGTAGTCAATAAACAAATGCTCAAAAGACTTAGGAACATTATAAACACTACAGACAATACGGTCACCTAGACCATGAGGAAAAGTGTTGCCAACCATAAGCTTCCTCAATAGAAGTAGCCATCTAAAATAAGATTTCTTAGGTTCATAGGGGAAGTGCCAGAAAAGCTTAAAAATAAATTTCCATCTAGAGACTAAGAACTTCAAATGATGAAATGTGTTATTGAGAGGGGAGGGGTGAATCAGTAACACATAAAATTTTATGCATTTTAACCATTCATCATTCATTCATCTAATCTACTGCATAAATGAAAGATCAATCATTCATAACACATGAACATAATGATTTGGTGACCCAGAAACCTTCCAATTAGAAAGTAAAACTGGGTGGGGATGATGCCCACAAAACTTCATTACTGCAATATGTAGTTGGCCGGTTAAGGCTTACAATGATCACTTCTGGTGATCTGCCCTGTTAGGAGCAAGTAGGACTGCTAGATCCACCTTGTTAGAGGATTTACAAACATACAACGAAGTATGCACTCTGTTAGGAGATTTACAAAAGACTGTTAAGTCTACCTTGTTAAAGGATTTAAAAGACTGATTCACCTGTTAGGATGAAATAGTGGATCTACTTACAACTTTTTTTTTGATAAGATCCTTTTGCATTGATCACCTGATGTGATAGATATAACTTTTCTGCTTCTTATGCTGACCTTGTTGTATTCCTTTTACTCTACTATTGATAGTAATACCTTCTTTACATGCAAACAATACTTTCTTATTTCATGCCAATATATTCATATTCATATCCATATATCAAAAATGATATCATACATTACATATATACCATTCCAATATTTTATAGTTACAAGGTCGGCCAAAACACAAGTGAACAAAACATTACTGAGTTGGCCCATTAGTAAACTCGGGTTCATTGAACTGACTCGGTGACCTTCTAATGCTCGGCATCCACTACGTTACTTGGCATCATCATGCACTCAGTAGAAGTAGAGACTCGATTCATACTAGTCACAGAACATTGCTTGGAACTCGGTAGCCATTGGTGACTCAGTAGATGTAGTGTTACTTGGTAGAAACTATCTTCTTTGTTTACCTTGCTTAGCTCAGTAAACACTAAATCCTTTGTTTACCTTTTTCACTCGGTAAACACTGCTGATCTTCGATTACCTTTTTCACTCGATAAACACTACTGATCTTTGATTACCTTTTTTACTCGGTAAACACTGCTGAACTTCCTTTACCTTTTTCACTCGATATCTTCTAGAATTCTCGATGAGAACTGTTTTCCTGTTGAACTTCTCATTCAGTCGACATCTTATGGAATGCTCGGTGAGAACTGTTTACCTATTGAACTTATAAGGTAACCACTAAATGCTCTATATATACTTGAGACTAAGTGGTGAGCAAGATAAGCATTTAGGATAGAATAAGTGTTTGTACTAATGACAAATATATCATAATTCCAACAATCTCCCCCTTTGGCATTAGTGACAAAAACACTTATGAGTAAAAAAAAACTTATGTACAAAATTTGATGTACTGATTTACATATATCTCCCCCATACAATATGCTCGGAGTATTTACAAATATCTCTATCTTTTCTAATTCTATCTCCCCCTCTAAACTCTATCTCCCCCTTTTTGACAATAATGCCAAATTAAGCAATATATATTTACACACAGACACCAAAATGGGAGATGAATTCATAATGTACCTTGAGAATAAGAGCCAAAGTATTATCCCAATTTTCTTGTAAAATTTTGTAGGAGGAGAGTGTTATTTGAACTTCTGGTAAAAGTTCAATCATATGATCTGCAACTGAGAAATTGTTGTCATGGATCAATGCTTTGGAGTGGACAATGTGTTTCTGCATTGTGTCCATGATAGGAAGGATCATGTTCTGGATGTCTATTAAGGTAGACCTGATCCTTGCTTCCTCTCTCAGCAATTCTGCCTACTTTTTAAAGAAAAATCTGATTCAGAGATGATGGGATGAACTTGAATTGGGATCAAGTTGCAATATTTGGGCACTACCCTTCATATCCTCATCAATTTTATTCAATTTTTCTTTGATCTCCTTTGTGTACTCGGTAACATCACAAAGTTTGGCAAAAAGTGAAGTTACATTATTAAAAGAATTTTCAAAATTGGCCAAAATTGTAGACAATTCTACCTGTTTTATTGCAATGTGCTGAGCAATGTGCTCAAGCACCTTATTATAAATTTCCTTTCAGCCTTTTCAATCAATTTTTCTTGACCAGAGGTGTCCTCGTTGAATTTATTTACAGCCTTTTCTAATTGAATCAAAATGTGTTGAGTAGAATCTACTTCAACACCTATAGCCTCTGTAATAATGTTCTTGGCGTCCTCTATTATTTTGTATTCCTTATCCCTTTCAGATCTTAATTGCTTCTGCGTAGCCTTCATCTCTATTAATTGACTAGCATACCTCATTTCTTCAATGGTAGCATTTTCATAGTCAATTTTTGGAATAACTATATCTGTGTCTAAATCAATTTCTTCTGGTATTTCCTTTCCAGTTATCAGAAGTCTTAATGGATGCTTTTGTTTGACTTTTGTGGTCATTGGTTTAATCTTAGGAATAGACACAATAGTAAAGATGGAAGGGCTAGCAGCAAAAACTAGGATAGGACTTGAAGAATGAATGCCAATAGAAGTATTTACCGGATCAAAAACTAGAATACTTCCCAAAAATGATGATATACCCGTTATAGCAGTATCTGAACTAGTTATACTTGAAGTAGATGCAGATAATGCTGTCAAAATTGCTAGAACTGACAAAATTGTAGAACTTACTGATGTGTCGCCTGATGATGTTGGAACAGAGGAGGCTAGCTTGATGATTGAAGAAGAGGGTTGCAGCTCGGTAGATGAAGTGGTAGACACTTCCACTGATGATACCTGGAGCTGTGAAGTGGCAAGTGCAAATGATAAATCTGATGAAGATGCTATCAAACCTGCGGAAGCTAACTCCAACCTTGATGATGTGATAGTTTTAGGTGGAGAGTGAGGAAGAGATGCAATGACTGCTGTTGCAATTTTTACTGGATCACCTTCCTCCTTATTTTCCTCTTTTGCTTGTTCCTCTTTTTCTTTCTTGTCTTCCTCCATTAATGCATGTAGCTCTCCTGATGAGACTGTGATGGATGGAGAGGCAGTTGTATCATCACTGTCACTGCTGTCGTCATCCTGGATTTCTACTGGATCTTCAGTGGGCTTATGCAGATGATAGATATTTTTCCACATGTTTGTTGCATCATTTACAACATGCTCAATGTCTTTGATTAAAATCAAACAAGTGTGGAATCTGATCATCATTTTGCCTTCATGACTTTTTATTACAGCCTTTATTTCTACTCCAGTGAGATTTGGTTGAAGGTTTTTCAGAGATTTCTCATAGATATCTTTCACTATTTTGGTGGTTGTTTCCCATCTTGGTTGCAATCTCTCCAGTAGTTCCTTGGAGATTTGAGAGGCAAGCTGGTCCGGGGAGTATTTCCATTTTCCCATCTTGGAGAGTACCAGTTCCTCTATTTGCATTTTCTCAACATCTGTTCTTGTTTCAAATTTCAAAGCTTTGAAATTTGTGATGCCTGCCCCTTCTTCCAATTGTTTGAGCCTTTCCTCAAATGTGAGTGAAGGTCTAACCAGTACAAGTTCTTGTTTGCCTTTCCTAGTCCTCCTTGAGAATACTACAGTAGGCGTCTTCTTAGGTTTGGTAATGGTTACCTTACCTTTCTTCTTTAGAGGTTCTTCTCCTGCAGATTCTTGTTGTTGTTGTTGTTGTTCTCCTCTTTCTTCTTCATCCTCACCTTTACCTTGAGTTAGCATAAGAGGACCAGTAGCAGTTTTCATTTTGGCTATCTTCCTCTTGCCTTTGTTTATTGCTTGAGGTAGCTTGATTTCAAGCTCTATTCTAGCCTTTGCTTCATCATAGGTTCCAAAGGCAGGAATGTTAGGGATAGTTGGTTCATTGACCAGTGCCTCAATGATATCTCTTGCATCATCAATATTTAATTCATAAGGCAATGGTTTTACCCAAGCCACTTGGGGTATGACTGCCTGTATGTACACATGATCACAGTCAACCATGAAACAGATATCATTTTTGTAATCCTCAACAAGCTTAGGAGGAATTCTGAACCTGTTATTCATCCTTTCCTTGAAATCTTCAAAATAGTTATCCATGACTTTGTCAAAATTTTCACCCATTTCTGCTATGAACTCATTAATCTGATATAAAATTGGAGTGTCTTTCGTCCATACTACAGATCCTTTTGATGTAAAAAACTTTTGTACATAAAAGAATAAACAAATTAACAAAGAACCAAATTTACAGGGTTATTCTTGGAAGTCCTTATGCTTTCCATATTTTTATTCAGCTGTCTTAACAGTAATTCTGACAAATCGAATTCAAGATTTTTCTTTACAATCTTAAATGCTAAATCCACAGCTTCACACGGTACACTATTCAATCTGCTAGAACTGTATAACTTATATGCAATCACATAAATGCCAAATCTAAGTTCCACGTCAGATATGTTGTTAAGCTTTAGTCCTCTACTGTCCCACTATGTTAGGGTTTGCTTTTGTAACTCATCCCAACCTAGGGTTTTAGTGGTTTTAGCTTTGCTTAGCATAGGCAAACCCGTAATTTTATGAATCATCTTTTTGGTTAACAAAATGGGTTGTTCCAACCACAACTGACCATTATGAACACGGCTCAGAACATATCTAACCCATTTAACCTGGAAACTTCTTGGTAGGTGTGGAATATGGGTCAAGCCTTTTCCTTCTAAGTGTTTGTGCTCAAGTTTTAGGGCTCCATCAACACATAATTGACCTAGGGCATTATCCATATCTAATGTACCAATTTCTTAAACAAGACATTTGAAATGAGCGCGAATATCATTAACAAGAAGTACCTTAGGAGGGATTTTTGATTGAGCTTCGTGAATGTCAAGTGATTCTACAACTATGGACACTACCTTGAATTTTGGGGCTTTCCATTTGACTCCTTTTACAAGCATTTCAAAACCCTTCTTCACCTTGTTGCTGCTGGTGCTTGCAGATGCCATTGATGCTCGGTGGATGAAAAGATTTTCAAACAATCACTTCGCAAGAATTTTGCTTCAAATTGCTTGGCATGCAACTGGAAATCATTTTGGCTTTGAGAATTTTAAGTCACAGTGGAAAATGAAATCGAATTCTGCCCTTTTAATGAAATACTGTCATTAAGGCTCGGTACGAAGGTAGATGAGATGACATAGTGCATGCCAGTCTGTCATTGAAATACTCGATAGAACCTTGCAATTCGGTGGACTAATAAAATCTTTGATACTCCCGACCTAGCTCGGTAAGGTCTTTAGTCAGCCTTGCTCGGTACATGCAACTCAGTGATTGATACCATTTCTATGATCCATGTATCTGAAATATTGTATTGATCATTTGGACCCATTTTATAATCTGGAATTGTTTAAGATGTGGCTAGAAGATGTAGTTCCTGAGTCTTCTTAAGTCTCAATTGGAAATGATGGAGTCACCCACTTCTTGAGTGACATGATCATTATTTGAACTGTCTTGATTGATAGATTTAGGAATCCACTGTTGTCTTATTTGCTTCTAAATGTTATCATCTTTTGCTTTCTTTTCATCTTCAATTCTTCCAATATTCATGCAATTCTTAGCTATATGACCAAGCTCAGTACATGTGTAACATCTTATGGTTGTATCCTTCTTTCTTAGGTGATGTCTTGCACAGTTTATCCCGATGTGTCCATATTCTCCACAATAGTGACATCTGCACCTAGTATTGTAGTCCCAACCAAATATTGCTTTGATAATTTGTTTTGCTGGATTAAATGCCTTTGATTTGCATTGAGATGCCTTGTGACCTAGTTTCTTGCATTTGTGACATTTGCCTTCAAATTTTGGTTTTTCTTTGCATTCATTAGCTTTGTGACCATGCTGATTGCAGTTGAAGCATTTGCCATTGAATTTTGCCTTTCCATTACTCCAACATTTGTTTGATGTACGACCTATCTTACCACAGTGATTACAAGTAGGCCTTTGATTTCTTTGTGCACCTTGTTTGGAAGTTTCACCTTCTTCCTTGTAACCAAGTCCAACTTTGCCTTTTTGTCTATGAAGATTTTGCTCACTTAGCTGATTTAATTGAGTCATGTCTGCTTGTGATTTCATCATTCTCTCATTTATTTGCTTTTGAGATCTCAAGTCACTTTTTAATCTTTCATTAATTTGTCTTTCAGTGATCAAATCATTCCTCAAGTCTTCAATTTCAGATCTCAAATTCATAATTGCTTCATTTGCATTGGAAAGTTGATTTATAAGATCTTGATGCTGAAGGGATTGACTATTTCTTACCTCTAAGTCTTCATTTGCCTTGTTTCTTTGTTCCAAGACTTCACATAGCCTGATTGATTGGATTTCTTGTTCTCTTTTGAGTTTTCTTACTTCTTCTTGTAGGGAACCATTCTTTGCCAGGAGTTCCTTGATTGCCTCATTAGCTTCATTTGAACTACTTGAAGGTAAAATGTCTTCAATCCTTTCTTCAACATACTGATGATCATTCATTTGTCTTGCAAGTTCCTTCCTTCTTTTTAGGGATTGAGAAATATGATCCCTAGCTTCTTTGAGTTGAGCCATGATCATTTCTAGATCTAACTTTTCATTTTCAATAGCTTTGTCAAGTTTGAATATCTCCATTGCTCTTGATCTTTGCTCAAGCTGTCAAACTTTGTCCTGAGAACCAAATGCTCTGATACCAATTGTTGGAAATATTCAGGATGAAATGTGTTATTGAGAGGGGAGGGGTGAATCAGTAACACATAAAATTTTATGCATTTTAACCATTCATCATTCATTCATCTAATCTACTGCATAAATGAAAGATCAATCATTCATAACACATGAACACAATGATTTGGTGACCCAGAAACCTTGTAATTAGAAAGTAAAATTGGGGTGGGGATGATGCCCACAAAACTTTGTTACTGCAGTATGAAGTTGGCCGGTTAAGGCTTACAATGATCACTTCTGGTGATCTGCCCTGTTAGGAGCAAGTAGGACTGCTAGATCCACCTTGTTAGAGGATTTACAAACATACAGTGAAGTATGCACTCTGTTAGGAGATTTACAAAAGACTGTTAAGTCTACCTTGTTAAAGGATTTAAAAGACTGATTCACCTGTTAGGATGAAACAATGGATCTACTTACAACTTGTTTGCTGATAAGATCCTTTTGCATTGATCATCTGATGTGATAGATATAACTTTTCTGCTCCTTATGTTGACCTTGTTGTATTCCTTTTACTCAGCTGCTGATAGCAATGCCTTCTTTACATGCAAACAATACTTTCTTATTTCATGCCAATATGTTCATATTCATATCTGTATATCAAAAATGATATCATACATTAAATATATACCATTCCAATATTTTACAGTTACAAGGTCGGCCGAAACACAGTTGAACAAAACATTACTGAGTCGGCCCATTAGTAAACTCAGGTTCACTGAACTGACTCGGTGACCTTCTGATACTCGGCATCCACTACGTTACTCAGCATCGTCATGCACTCGATAGAAGTAGAGACTCGGTTCATACTAGTCACAGAACATTACTTGGAACTCGGTAGCCATTGGTGACTCGGTAGATGTAGTGTTACTCAGTAGAAACTATCTTCTTCATTTACCTTGCTTAGCTCGATAAACACTGAATCCTTTGTTTACCTTTTTCACTCGGTAAACACTGCTGATCTTCGATTACCTTTTTCACTTGGTAAACACAACTAATCTTTGATTACCTTTTTCACTCGGTAAACACTGCTGAACTTCCTTTACCTTTTTCACTCGGTATCTTCTGGAATGCTCAGTGAGAACTGTTTACCTGCTGAACTTATAAGGTAACCACTAAATGCTCGGTATATACGTGAGACTAAGTGATGAGCAAGATAAGCATTCAAGATAGAATAAGTGTTTGCACTAATGAAAAATATATCATAATTCCAACAATAAACACTACAAATAATAGGGTCACCTAGACCATGAGGAAGAGTGTTGCCAACCATAAGCTTCCTCAATAGAAGTAGCCATCTAAAACAAGATTTCTTAGGTTCACAGGGGGAGTGCCAGAAAAGCTTAAAAATAAATTGCCATCTAGAGACTAAGAACTTCAACCCCCAATCATGGTTCACCTTCTCAAAAATAGAGTACTAATCCTTCAACATGCATAAATCTTCTTAGTGGAGGTTGCTTGAAAGCTAGATCCATCTGCCCATTTAATCTAATGTAAAAAAAATTCAGTGTTCACAAAATGCCCTAAAAAAAATTACCCAAGGCATGATCAAGTATATAGTAAGTTTTCTTCTGAGTATTAGGAATGTGATTAGTAGAGATTTCATCCCAGCTCCCCAACCTATTATCAACCAATAAATCATTAATAAGAAAAATACCCAAATTATACCACTTTTTACAAGAACAACTTTGGGTAAGTGCTAGAGGTTTATTATTAGCCTCTATTGCCCACCATATAGATCTATCTAATACATAGTATATAGGAAATCTTCCACTAGCACCTCTATTGGACATATGACATCTAACTTGAGTCCATGCCTTCCAGATAAACTAAAAGACATTGGAGTCATTAAAAAACAACTAAAAATTACCAAAGATTTTATTACATATTGGAACATTCAATCATCCTTTCCTTTTTTTTATGCTAGATAGAGATATATTATTTCTAACCAAGACCTTCCATGGTTGATCACCCTCCAAGACTTCAATAGTCCACTTAGAAGCTAAAGCCATACCATGGGCTTTCAAAACCTTAATTCCCAATCCTCCTTTTTCCTTAGGTAAGCAACACCATTCCAATTTTACACAATGTCTCTTCTTATCCCCCAACCCATCAGACTAGAGAAAATCTCTCATGATCTTCTCCAAACTATCACTTTGGTATTTAGCAAACAACCAGGCTAAAGAAAAGTAAATGTGATGAGCAAATAGGACCTTTCTAAACAACCTGAATTATGTTTGCCAATGAGAGGAGGTGTGTTTTCCACTTAAGGTATTCATTTTTAATTTTGGAAAGCAACTAGCTCCACATGTCTTTAAGGGATGGTTCTATAAAAAAAAAGGAATTCCCAAATATCTAATAATATCTTTAGGCCTTGCCCACTTCCACCCTTTTCTTACAAGTCACTCTGGCGAGGGACACATACCACCCAATGATTGAAGACTTGTGAGAGGCTATTTTAGATCCAAGGACCTCACAAAAGAACTGTAGTCTTTGGATCAAATTGTCAAAGTTACTTCCTTCCAAATCAACAAATAATGTTGTGTCCTCTGCAAACTAGGCATTAATCAACAAATGTTGATTGGCAAGAATAATCCGTCTAATAGGAGTCCTAGTTGAGAGGATATGAGAATGTAAAATAATGCATCAACAACTACGACAAACAAGGATGGGACAATTGGGCAAACTTGCATGATAGACCTTTTTAGATTTATGCTTTTAGTAAGTTCTCTATTAATCTCGACAACAATCAAAGAATTTGTAAGTAGAATGTCTACCCATTTACAAAAATAAGGTGGGAACCCAAAAGCTTGCAACATACCCTTAACAAAAGGTCATTCAAATCTATTGTATGCTTTCTCGGAATCTAGTAGAACCATAATTGCATTCTGATCACTATTTTTTGCCCAGTGCATGACCTCCCATCTTGTAATTAGATTTTCCAAAATGAACCTACATATGATGAAACTGTTTGTGTTAGGGATATAAAATCATTGAGGTGATCTCCAATTCTCCTAGGAAGAATTTTAACAACAATCTTATATGATAATTTTAGTAGTGTAATAGGTCTCTGGTTCCTTACTTGAGACTTGTTTCCTCCCTTGGGTAATAATTTAATGATCCCTTCATTGATTTTATTACCTAAGGATCCCTTTATTAATTGTACTACCCCAAGATCCCTTGTTGAAGGAATCTCCATACACTTCCATCAATTTTGGGACTATCCATTCCATGTTGTGTTTGTAAAACTTAGTCGAGAGGCCATCAGGGCCAAGTGCTTTGTCACTAGCAAGAAAGCGAATCACAAATTCAATTTCTTCCCTGGTTATTGGCATATCCAATTTCCTAGCAACATTATTTGAATATTTTTTTTAGGTATAAACTTGAGGTATTGATGTATTTTAGAACTACTGATCTCATTGAATTCTGAAGTAAAGAGATCTTTGTAGAAGTTAAAGAATGCATCTTTAATGCAACTAGGATCACTACTAGTTTCAGCCCTAATTTGTACAATTTCAATCATCTCTCTTTCTTGTTTTTCTCTAATATTTAAAAAAAAATACTTGGTCCCCTTGTCACCATCCTTCATCTAGTTCATCCTGGCTCTGGTCATCTACCCCCTAACTTTGTATTGTTGGTGTTTCCTTATTTGGCTTTTAATCTCCCCTACATCTTTTCCAATTGAGAATCAAAACCTTTAGATTGAAATTCTTTTTTAGTAGAGTTCAATGTGTTATGAAGAAATTTTTCCTCCTTATTTATGTCTATAGCAAGTTTCTTCCCAATGATCTAAAAGATTTTCGTCCAGGATTTCACCAAAATCTTCAATCTATCTCTAGGATTCATATTAAGATTGTAGAGTTTACACAAACTGGCCACCATTCTAATTGCTTCATTATTGTCTTGATCTTTTAGTAAAGAAGTATTGAGCTTGAAACTTGTACTTTTCTTTTTCCTATTATCTGAGGATGTATTCAAATAAATGTAGGCAGCGATTGGGTGATGATCTGACATAGAGGATGAAGATACATTCACAAGGGCATGGCCATCTTGTCTCTCAACAAAGAAAACTTGGTCCTCTATGTATATTCTATCCAATCGACAATATATTCTTTGATCTCCCATTTGGTTATTACAACATGTAAACCAAATATTAGAAAATGAATTTTTCTTAAGAGCCAAAGGATCAACAATTTTGAACTTCCTCTTGAAGTTAGTCCAAAAAAATCACTCATTCCCTTTCCAACACTACACCTTACCCCCCTTTTATCTTCCTTATATTCCACCATGTTAAAGTCTCCAACAAAAATCTAGTGGCCTTTGGGTAGGTTGTTCGATAACCATTCTCACAATGCAAGCCTCTCCTTATAATCATTAGGGGCATATATGTTACATATACCAATTGAGATATCATTATGTTGAAAAGTGACCCATAGAGCTCTATGGAAATGTGAGGAACCATTAGATGTGATCTTATCAGCCCATTGAGGTCTCATCACAATGGCATTACCCACTTTACCTATGAAGTGGTTAGAATAAAAACCAATAGACTGATCTCAAATAAATTTCAAAATGGTGTAAGCCTGAAAGCCCACAATCTTGATTTCTTGCATAGATATAATGTCTTTTTCTTTAGGATTATTACACCATTTTATTACCATGTATTTTATGTCAACCATTTCTAACCCTCTCACATTCCAACTATGTGCATCATTTGGGTATTTGAAATTTGTTATTTTGATATAATCTATTAAAATAATCCAGAATTCCATTGCTTGATTTTTTATCATCATTAGATTGGGATTGTCTTTCTACCATTTTCCTTTTCTTTTTGGTATTCTTATTATAAAATTCAACAAATGGTTCCTTAATCATGGACTCATTTCTAATATCACTCTTCACATGGACCACTATAGATTTCAGTGTCCCAGCTAAATTTTTATCTATATCCAGAAGTGCAATGAAAGTTTTTCCTAAAACTCTTCGCTCTCTTGTTAATAATGGTAAGGACGAGTTGTTGAGCATTAAGTTTGGGTGGGAGAATAACTTTGATGTTTAACTCGGCCTTTTCATTATCCTTGTCAGAGGACGGTTGACAACCGACTAAGGGATTGTCATTATCAGTCCCTGAGGGTGGCATTATTTGAAAATCCTCTTCAAATAGAGGGTTAAACAAAGTGATACACTTTCCAAAAAATCTATAACCTCTTCAACAGAGTCATTAGTCTTACCATCCCTACATCCATCTAAAGTAATCTTATCCATGTCCGACCTTACCTCCGAGGGTAGGATATCCCCTCTACATTTATCAGTACTAGGTTTTTGTTTGTCATACTCATCCTTTTTATTATGACCCGACTTACCATATTCATTAGGGTTTATTTTAGTCTTAAACTTACTCTCAAATTCAGGATTTTGATGACTTTTAAGAGTTAGACATTCCTTCTTGGTGTGTCCATTCTTCTTGTAGTGAAAAAAAAACCCTAAATTCCCCAAAAGGGAAATTTCCCATTCAAATCTTTCCTCTTCTAGGTCCAATGCAATGAACTCAGGAAACTCAATATCAGGGGGCAGGGCAAGAAAAACTCTCGCATTAAGATGCAAGAGTGTATATCTAACATCTTCTACTTGAAGCATAGACCCAAGAGATTGGATAATTTGGGTAAAGAATGGCCAAAACTCAGGTTGGAGATTCTTTGTCTCAATTCAACAAGGAGTGGACAGAGTCACTATTTTTTCCATATTACCACTAGCCGACCATTAAAAAGCTCTAAACAGAGACCTACCCACATTCCAATAATTCTTTTTTGAAAACCTTTCTTGCATATTGTGTGCTTTAAATTATACCACAAATAATCCTTTTTGTATCATTCTACAGAAAATTATCTAGATTCCTAACTATCTCCCCAATATGTTAGCAATCCAATCATAACAAAAAATTGTGAGAAGGTAAAGAATCCAAATCAAGGCATACAAAGAAGATAGAAAGTATCTTTCAATCTTGACTTCTCTTTCCTAATACCAACACCATATCCTTGTTAGGAGAGAGGGAGAGAGTTTTATTGTCATGGGGAGCGGACTTACCATCTCCATTTTTTCCCATTGATTCTCCATCGGTTCCTTCCCTATCAATTTCATCTCCATTGGTTGTGGGTCTTTTTGAAACAAATTTCTCCCTACATAAAATGCCATTAAATGAAGTTGAAGGTGGAAAATTAGGCCTGGAATTATTAGATAAGACTACTTTATACAAGGTCCTAACTTCTCTATCGTCATTTTTTGGTAATTCCTTAGCACTATCATCTTTGGCATCGTTTTTCAGACTACTTTTATCAACCTCCATTTTGGACACATGATAATCATTATCCTTCACTCCACCCTCCTTACACATGGGTGAACCAGGCTGGGATCTAAGAGAACTCAACTCCTTAGACATATTAAAGAAAACCTAACTAGCACTCGAAACACCAAGAACACTAAAGAAAAAGGAAAGAAAGAAAATGAAGGACAATACATAGAACAACTAGCAAACCCAAGGAAGGAATCATAAGATACACAAGTAACTAAGGAAAGTGCCATGAGGTTCTGCATAGGGTATGATTGCCAACGAAGGGAGCCTCCCAGTCACCATACAGTTGCAGAGCTCCAAAAAAAACCTCTTATGCACTTTGAAGCTCTCTACAATAATTTTCTCTAGGTAATATATATTATTGTTATTGCTATTATGAATTAGTTTCCATCAACTAGAGAAACTAAATTATTATTTTTATTTAAATATTTGTAAAGTTTTGTTGTTTAATTAATAAATTTTATATAGTATAGAAATTACTTCTTTCAAATTTGATTGGTTCATTTCATTTGGTGTTATAGGACCCTTTTATCAGAGCTTGGTCCATCTTACTTTTCTTTCGACAAGATTTTAGGGATAAACATTAATTTAGATTTTTATTTGCCACTAACAATTATTTAGTGTATAAATAATTGATGAATGCAAAATATATAAAATCTATAAGATTAAAATTAATCTTTTAAAATATATAAAAATAAAAATAATAATTATAACTAATACCAAAATATTTTAAAGAATTTTGGTGGAGTTAAATGGACAATAATAAATTTACTACTATTAATTTTTTTTGAGTGAATTCAACATTAAAAAAAAATGTCAAATTCTAATTTCATATTTAATCTAATTTTTAACTATTTTGTATGATATAGAATTTATAATACTTATGTTTCCATAATATAGAATTTATTTGAATTAAATTTAAAATTTATAGATTCTTATTTTTACTTTAAGCAATATATATCTAATTACTAAACTATAATGGCAAGTACATGAAACTAATGACACTTATTTTTTCATGATAGATAATTTATTTTTATCTATTTAATATATTTGAATTAATTTATTTTTAAAAAAATATTATAAAGATATAATATTATTTGAAAAGTTCTAATTTTACTATTTAAAATCTAATTTCTAATTATTATAAAAACTATAACTTCAAATACACATCACTATGTGACCGCTCACAATTTACTGTTTTGTTGTAGGCTCTTGCCTATCTATTTTACTATAATTGTAGTAATAATAAAAAAATTATTTTTAATTATAATTATTTAAATAATTATAATCTATTATTAATTAAAAAAATTGTTTTAATTTTATTTCTAAATGGTATTTTATTTTATTAATATATATTTTAATTATATGAGATCAATAAAATTTAGATTTATAAAAAATAACTAAAATGTACATACAAAATAGGCAAGATCTATAATGCATCGATAAATTGCAAGCCTCTCATTAGGGAGATCTTGGGTTTGAATCTACTCAAAATTAACGCATAATAATAATAATTAATCTTAACAATAATAATAAATAATCTAGGCTTGGTCGATTACCTATCAAAAAAATTATATGCAAAATAATATGATTTTAAAATATAAAATAAAATAAATGTTCTCATTTTGATTTGAACATTTCTATTTCCTAAATATGTTTTTGACATTCCTTTAGGAAACTTCTTAGAGTTTCTAGCTTTGTCTAGCAAATTTATCGGTATATACATATGGCATGGTTTCTATAGTTGTTTTGCTTGTGCTTGATTAGTTTTTTACTTTTGGTTAGAATCACGGAGTCAATTGTTGTTTTGTTTCATGCGATTGAGATAAATCAATGGCTTTTAGGGGTGTCATAAAGCCTAAAAGATTAAACTACATGTTTAGTGAAGTTGATGACATGACTAGATTGGCAGTTCTTAGGGCTTTGGGAGAAAGGCATTTCAATTATGACTGTACTTGGAGAACCAATAGTTTTGTAATAGGGTCTTTTATTGCTTGCATGACCAAAGTGTAGGCCACCCATTGGGAAATCATCTATATGTGCACTAATATCTTTGATGCAACATGGTTGGGAGGATTGTATCATGCAGTCTTTAGTATTACGTGGAGACTGGAAATTCCCTACCCTGAAGTATACATGGACTATCCATTGGAAAGCTTGCTCAATGTCAGAGTTGCATGTAGGTTCACTTTGCATATAAGGGATCAAGAACATTTTGATCAAATTTGACGCAAAATGAACGACAACATTCAGTTCCTCCTTCACTAATGAGGAATTGTGCGAGACAATAATCAAAATTGGTTCTTCAATTATATTAGGGTTTTTGGCCATCAACTTTCACTGGATGTGGACTGCAGTGACCTAGATAAACTAGAGTTTATTGTCCTCGATCTGAATAAATCAAGTAGGAGGAAGGGGACATTTTTGTTTGCACTAGGGCAAGTTCTTCCTGACAATAAACAAAGATGCGAAACAAGTTATCCTAGTATTTGACTGTGTAGAGGATCTCGATCAAGTTTAATCTTATCCTTGTCTTTTTTGAATTTTTCTATAAGTATGTCGAGCCAACAATTATTATGTATTTGGGGGGGTTCTTCTTGTTGCTCTAGGTTTTTTGCAATTTTTAGTTTGATTATTTTATGTTTAGTGTTTGCTCTTAGTATGATTGTCTCTTTATCCTTGTATGTCCTGGTTAGGTTTTATATTCTCCTGTGTGTTTTGGTTATATCCTAGGTATTTAGTAGGGCCTTAGGGAGTTGGCATGTAAATGGTTAGGTTATAGTGTTTATGTTTATATTTAGTCAAACATAGATAGGGGATATGGTGGTCCTCTCTTTTTTTATGATCGTAGTTTTAAAAGATACTTTATTTCTCAATTGTAAATATGATATTTAGATAAATAGAATATTGGTTTTTGTATTATTCGAAACTTCTTTGTTTAACTAGACAAATATTATTAATGGGAAGTCTTATGCAACTATTTTATGAATCATTTAAATCTTTGGGGTGTAAATAAGGATGGGATTTAGTACTCATTTCCACTATTGATTAATACATAGCAATCCCAGTTCAAAAGCACAAATTATAAGGATAAATACAATCTTTGCAAAATTGTAAAGATTAATACAATATGGGCTTTTTAATTAGCACCATGTTTAAATGAAGTCCAACATATGGAAATGACAGAGATTGGGATGTGAATGATAATTAATGGTACATGAATGTGAATTCACATATTAAATGTTAGGGTTTGAAAGATCAGAGAGATAAGATTAAAAAGAGATGCCTTTGCCTACACTCTACCGTTAGATTTTAGATTTATTTAATCTTGAACAGGATACATGTACATCAATTTTTATTCTTTTCTTATGAAAAGATACTATAATTAAGTTGAGTAACAAATGAAACTATCACGAGAAAGGGTGTGTTTGAATCATAATGCAAACCTAAGACTCATTCAAATAAATTGATATTATAACATCGGGTAAGAAAACTATCAAAACTCATACTATATACGTAAAAACTTAGATAAATAAGCCACCAGATTTGAAATAACAAGCAAAACAATGAACATCTTCATAAAAAGGAAAACTTTGTCCTAAATTAATATTCAGTTAGAAATCACCATTTAGATAGCTTCAAGTCTTGTAAATCTCTACACTTACAAAATCCCTTAAACAATGGAGGTAGTTTTAAATAACCATTATCAATGAAGACAACTAGACACAAATGATTACTAGAATATCCCAAAGAATACATGTTAATTAATTAAATATCAACAAGTCTATGATAGAATATGGGTTCTATTAATTATACTAATGAAGATCTAATCCAATGTATCCTGCTTGAGGAATACTTTTTAATTTTATGATAGCTTAGGTAAGAAGCAAGACATATGCCTCTTTGTATCATTTCAAAAGCTAACATGGGTTGTATCCTTTAAAAACATCAAATAAGGGCTTTCATGGATATTTATATTTTTACTTAATATAAAGATTAATAGAGGTTAAGTCACTTATCTGGAATCTAAGTAAAGAGATTCAAAGATTAGAAAACAAAATTGATTAACATACACACTGATATTTATGTAGAATCATTAACAGGGGATTAATATAACTATAAAATGGATGACATAAAAAGAAATAAATGAAAAAATGAGAATATTCACTTGTTTAAAAAATAAGAATTAGTTTGAGCATGTAAATCTCTTGGTCACACAAATTCAGATAAAAGTCCTAGCCTTAATGATATATAATAATGAGAATCTAAGCTAAACATAGATTATAAAATATAAAAATTTGGAAGATACAAGATCGGTATTAAATCATACTTGAACATTAAAGTCTTTATTCATGATAGAAATGGGTTAATGTTCTGCATACATGGCGCAAAGAATTAAAATTTGTATACCCAAGAACATTCAAGGAAAGGTTGCTAAATATAGCTATATCTATTCAATAAAATTTGAATCTAAGATTGACTAATAAGTACTACTAGCAAAGATCTTAGCTAAAAGTTAAGTGCAGGTGCAAAGATCTACATATATGAAGTGTGTTTTAATCACCCCTGGAGGCATGTGAAAGTGGATAAATAAAAATTTGATGATGTTGTTTTTTAGGGAATAAAAATATCCTAAAGTTAATACAACACTGCTTCAAATAAGGTGGAACAAAAAGGACATATGTTATAAAGAGATGGCTCGGGAAGAGGATCTACATGTAAATTCATGAAAAAAATTACACTTGTAAAAACAACTTCTAAACTGAAGCAAAGGGATCTTGTAAATCCAAATTAGGGTTAATAGTAATTGTATTTAAACTTATTTTTTAAATGAAGGTATGTCTTCTAAAGACCCTATGTAATTTAAGGGGCAAATGTATTGCCTAGAATAGGACTTCAGTCTGGCACCATGCAGGGGGTTTTCTTCCTCATTCTTTTCCCTCGGTGCTTGCGCTTGAACGAGAGTAAAATAGGTTGTAAAATAACTTTTTGAAAGTTATATATATATATATATATATATATATATATATATATATATATATATATAGGGCATTTGCTTTTTACTGATCAAAATTATATATAAAATAAATTTTAAAAAGTAGAATTTTTGGATGTAATTTCTTAGAAATATTTTCATTTAAAATTAGCTCAGGCGCGATAAGGTCCATTTTATCATGGACTAAATCCATCAAATGAAGTGTTCGTAATGATGTGAACAATGATAGGATAACATTATAATAGTTGAGTGAAAACTTTTGAGGTTTTTGAAAATCTTAAAAAATTGTGTATAAGACATCAATTGATTTGGCTAGTCAAATGTTGGAAACAAATATTTTATCAATTATAAACTTAAAAGTATTACATTTGGACTATAGAAAATGATTTATTTTTAACAAAATAAAAAAATACACTAAGCTTTGATTGGTGGACAAAAATAGTGTTAATCACTCTAGTTAAGACAAGAAATCCATAAAATGATACAATAGTACTTTCTTAGCCCAACGACAAGTACTAACAAGAGTTATGGCCCAATAAGTATTACATTGCATTCTTCATTTTGTGAAGGTTGTGGAACAAGGATGTTACAATATTATCATTCAATCTTCTCATCAATTCATGTTGTAACATAATGTAAAAGACTTGACAACTAATATTTTCATTTAAGAGCTATAAAAGTCATTGAGCTCAAACATCTACATGATCTAGGTCACAATTTGTAAATCTAAACTTCCAACATATCTAGATCTAATTTTCATTTTTTGTGAATATATTGAAGCAATAATTGTAGAGAGGCTAGTTTAGACTTGTCACATTTTTAAAAATAAATTACTTTGTCAATATTTTCATAATATTTATTCTCTATCAATGTTATGTTCTAGTTGAAAGCTTAGGTTGTGCTTTAGAACCATGAATAACTCAAAGGAAAAAGTAGTGCCTAAATGTTGTGTCCAAATAACCAAAATGACTTGTATATGTGGAGAAACATTTTAACAAGTACATAACACAATAAGAATAAGGCTTGAATCTTGTATTTTTATTTACACTTGTAAATTATTTTTTATTTTAAAAAATTGGTTTTAGGGGAAAATCTTCTATCTTTAATTATTGCAATTGATTCAAATTTTATTAGTTATAGACATTATACAATGTTCACATTTTGTGTAAAGAACTTGTAAATCATGATTTTTCTTATAAAAATCTATTTGATAATATGTTTATATATTTTATAGACTTTTGCAATAAATTGGATTTTATTTTAAGTTCATGTAAATAGGGATATATATTACTAAGCCTCTTTCATTAGCTTTTCCTTGGAGTTCTAAGAGTTCCTAAATTGGGTCATGACCATTTATGCTTTCATAAATTGCATGAAGTTTTTTTTTTTTTTTTAAGGCAAAAGCAGAAAGCCACTATAATATTTTTATTAAACTAATTGAGAAAGGTCAACTAGGAAAGAACCAGTGAAGAAAATCCATCATCGTCCCATATATTTACAATTTTTTACATAGTTTCATGAAAACTATTGAGAAAAACATAATTACAATAAGGTGTATCAACTACCACCCAATAATACGATATCAACTTTCAAAAACTAATTATCAACACATTTGAATTTCACAATTACAGTTTCTCCATCAAAAAGACCAAAAAATCAATTTCGTACCAAAAAACCAAGTTGAGACCACTATTTATTTGTCCATAACATTGTAACCATGAAGACTCTTGCCACCCATATCAGACAATTCCCCCCAATCATTTTCTTAGTTTTCTTACTTTGTGTAAATTGTATTATATCTTTTAAAATTGGGTTTTTAAAGCTTTTGTATAAAAATCCTATTTGAAATACAATGTAACAAGAAATGACATGGTGTGAGTACTAGGGAATGAGTGAGCATAGGATTAATCAAAAGGTTCATTGACAAGGTTAATAGTCATTGTTGTAATTAATAGTAGTAATATGATTTCTTGAGAAATAGTCAATAACAAAAAACTAGTTCATTGTACTAGTTCAATAACAAACATCTTCAAATCCAACAAAAAACAAAATTCTTAGGTAGTCTTACACTTGGTATTTGGTACCGAAAAAGACAGAGAAAAAAGAACAAGTACCAAAAACCTTTAAACTCTACATTCCCATCTTGGACAGAACATCTACACATACATCCTTCATGGATATTTTTTAGTTATCATCGAAAATTCAATTTGACCTTGCAACTTGAGCTTCTCTAGGAAAATATTCCCAAAGCACTTTGAATTCCACTCCTTAATCCTATCCTTCAGTAGAGACAGTTTCTTAGATAACTAGAACATCCTTGATCTTGAAACAAAAGGGTTGTCCAACCACCATTTTTTCAAAGAATCAAGGAACCAAGGATCTCTAAACCACATCTTTTCCACTTTAAAATATGACTTTGACCTAAACCTATTAATTTGAAAGTTGATTTCAAGGGCCATGACCAAATGGTCTGATCCAGTTAAGGGAAGGACTGAGGAGGGACACACCCCATGATCCAAAATCCATTGAGAGTTTAATAGAAATTTTTCTAATCTGACACCTGCAAACTACTTCCCCTTTCTTCTGTTAGACCAAGAAATCTTTCTATTAGTTGGAATATAATCATGAAGGATATTTCATTCCACAAAATCCTTAAAATCTTGAGTAACCCTCCAAGAGGGTTCTGCCCCCCCAATCTTGTCCATACTCCCTAGGGTGGCATTGAAGTCCCCACCCAAAATGACCTTGTGAGAAGGAAAATTACTTGTTAACTATGAAAGTTGACCCCACACCCTTTGTTTGCAAGAAATTGAGATGGGCCCATAAATATTAATTAGAAGAAAGGAAAGATCAAATACTTTTGCCTCGGCCACCATCCAATTGGCCTTTGAACTATGTAAAGCAAGCTAGCATTTGTGGTTTTTTCACAGGATAACCAAACCCCCTAATGCTCCAACAGATGGAATTTGGAAAAAGGCTTAGTACTTCCAAGAAGAAAAAAAGCTTAGTACCATTTTCTAATGACAACTTTGTTTCTTGTAGTGCTATATCTACTTTACTCACTAGAAGTTGGTCCTTGATGAGGCAGACTTTGTTAAAGGCATTAATACTTCTAACATTCTAGGTTATTATCCTCATGGTTGCCTCAGAGAGCCCACCACTCTCCTTCTTATTTTTGATAGATTAACAATACAAACTGTAGCCTCCATCTTACACTTCTTCGGTGTCCCTTCAAAATTAAGAGTCTTTTGCACTCTTGTTGTCTTAGCTCCCTTTTTTGGTCTACCTCTTGGCCTCTTAGGGGTCAGATCTTTATGAAGAAGGGACTGGTCCACATTAGCCTATGTAATGGAATAAGGAATAGGAGTAGAAGCCCCACCCTTTTCTAATTTTGGAGAAGGAACAAACACTTTATCAACCTTGTTCTCATCTATGCTAATAATTAAGTCATAATCTAGATCCTCTTGTCTTGCCAACTCATCAAATATTTGATCTACCACCCCCAAAGCTAATGATTCCACAAAACACTCCATCTTGGCCTCTGTTAGAGCCCCATTACCAGACAGGGAAACATTATTCTTATCAAACCTGATAGAGCTGTAAGCTTGCAGAATAGGTTGTTCCCCTACACTATGTGTACTTTGTGGCATGTCATGTGGAGATGCCTTGATACACTCTCAATGAGTAGCTTCAGGATCAATGTCATTCGATTCATAATCTAGATGTTGTGGTTCATCCTAAGTGGAACCAATCAAGTGTCCCAAAACTAGTGTAAGCTAGTTCTTAATGGGCAAATCATTTCCAGGTTCATATGCAATTGCCCAATAATCTTATTATATTCATGTCCTAAATGACCTTGGTTATCATTCTCATGTAATGAAAATACCTATATATTTTCCCTCAAAACCTCTTGAATGAACTCAAAAAAAGGCTTATGCTCCACTGGAACACAATCCTAGCTCACAATCGCTTCAGTGACTATTTGAGGAGGAGATAACATAGAGGTGTCCTTTAGAATCAGTTGAGGAGAAAAATAAAAAAGTTGCTAATCCAAGTTATTGTTCACATGAATATAATGTTCAACGAGAATGCAATCATTATGAAAAACCTCCTGTGGGGTAAGATTGGTATCCAAATAGGCCACCTGAGATTGACAAATTACACCATTTGCCAACATACTAGGAGGGCATGTGTGTATGTCTAGACTCTGATTTTGTTTGGTCAAATCCCAATGTGAGCAAGAAACTAGGATCCCCTCCTTATGGATAGCATTGTGGGTATTTGGAGGAATCGAGCATGGGGAAAGCCGACACAATGTCAGGTTGGAAGAAAGATCAGAGAAAACCTTAACCAAGGAGGCCCCAAGGGGATTGCAATTGCATTAGGAATTCAAGTGGACCAAAAGATCGTGACGTACCATGATTTGAGTAGGGAAATCCATTAAAATGCTCTATTGAAGACATCTAAATTTAGATTCCAACCAAATAGAATCAATCCATCTTTTGTTGATGTCAAAGAGGATACATTTTCGAGGGAAAAACTTGCAATTATCTAAGAAAACCCAATCCTATCTGAAAAATATTCCCAAATGGTTTCTCATCATTTCAAGAATTCCAGGATCCCTGTACTCAAGGTGCAAAGTGGGAAGGGAAATCCAAAAAGGAAAGAATTAGATTTCTCCTGAGGAAAGATTAAAATTCGGGCACCACATCTGAGAAAAATCTCCTTTTCCCTCCATGAACTAGGCTTTATATCTAAGAATCTTGTCCCTGCATAATTTATTTTAAAAAATTGCTATGAAAAAACCTTTACCATCTACAATCGAAAAGACTTGGCTCACCCCTATCCAATTTTTAGAGGCCTAAGCAAATAACTTTTCATCATGAGGGGAGAGATTCCATATCTTACCAATTAAAGCTTGATGTCACAAAGTGTGAATAGAATGACCTAATAGTTCCTCTAGAATAAAAACCTAATCCAACCGTGTAGATGACAAGATCCACTTAAAAGGCTGCATGTTCTGATTTGGATTGAAGGGATCTCCAAACTATCTCTTGACCTTATGTAAAGGAGGAATGATTTGGGGAGCCTCTAATCGATTCACATTAATTGTAGGGGCCACAAATGTTGAAACCTCTCTCCTCACAGAATCTTCCCCACGAATATCAAAAACCTCTCTCTACTTAGATCTATTTTTTTGTCTCCAATGATGCTTGCTATGGAATGAAAAACCCCACGGTCAAGGCAAAAAGCCCTGATTTTGATCTTCAGATTTGCTTCGCCAAGGCAGAGACCTTCCGTCCAAATGATTTTTCGTATTTAGTATTCTACGAAAACCAAGCATGCATGATTGGGCCATACTGACCCAAAAGCTAGCATGAAAATCCCATTTGGGATGGTGGTCAGGAACCCTATTAACATCCACCCATTTCCCATCATGAAACACCCACTACGGAATATGGGTCTTCTCATGCTACTTTCATGAAAGCACCCTTGCCTAGAGATCCTGAATGGGAAGCTCGCGATCAACTTCATCACCCCATCATTCCTTCTGTCGATTCTTCTTAGATCCCTACTCACAATCTCTCACCTATGCAATTCTTATAAGTGGGTTTTTAATGTTAATTCTTTTCAAAAACTTTGAGTGGGTTATAGTGTGTTATATATTTATTAATGTAAGTGGAGTTATAAGTTAATAAATATATATTTGTAACGTTGCTATATTAAATAAGAGTTATAGTTGAGTTAACTATATAATTATCTAGTTATGAATATTTAAATATTATGAGAGAAATTGTTAATAGCTTAATTATAATTATAATTTCAAGTCTGAGTTATCTTGAGTAGCAATATGAATTAAAGGAAAAGTAAATATTAATGTTAGACTTAAATAGAAGTCAAATTAATATTTTAGAAATGAAATTGATATTAAGATTTAATCTAATAATAGGCAAGAGCCTACAACACAACAGTAAATTGTGAGCCTCTTATCGAAGAGGTCTTGGGTCCGAACTGTAATGCCCCGCCAAGGGATCCAAAGAATTAACCTAGAATTTCACTAAGTTTGGTAACATATTTTTTTTTTAAAAATATGAAAATAAATACCACATATAACTTATGCACCATAACGGAAGCTATAGCAATGTCCATCTAAAAGTAATCATAACATACACAACTGGTTACATTCTTTAAAGATCACTTAACGTTGAATTACATCTAAATCAACTAATATACATGAATCTATCTAGTACAACACCCACATGAAATAATAATGATAAGTCCAATGTTTATACATTACATTTCCAAATGCTCAATCATCCACTGTACATGTCATAGGGTATGAAAAGCTTAAAAGAATATACATATGTGAAATAAGATACATCATCCTATTCTAATCCATGATACATCAAAGTAAAGATAATCACATGATACACATGATACATGATCATAGAAGATATACATCCATCATAAAGATCAAACATAATAAACTAAGTGCACGGTTCCTCCCAACTGTTAATAGCATCATTAGACCATTGTGTGCCCTAGCCATCCCTCCATGCGTAACATTCCAAAATCACTGAAGAGATCATCAGTATTAACATAGTAGGAATGTCACTCCTAACATATATTATATCATATGCAGAAAGTAATCTAACATGCAAATAAAAGCATAAGATAACATCATCTAACATATGCTAATCATCAATGAAAGGATACATATCCACCATCATGAAGGATGCATCAGCCATGATGTCTCAATGAATCTCAAATGATAAGAGTGGATAAACACTACCACCTGACCACGTGGAACCTAAGTGGTCCACTCCCACCATGCTGAGGAGATAATCTCAAATCCCAAATAGGCTATCCAAAAACACATAGCATAAATCTCTTTAAGTCTAGGAATCTTAAAAGTATACTAAGTCAAAGGTTTCAATCACAAAACCGACATCTAATCCCAGAGGCACACAATGACATGTAGGAACCTACTATGCAAGCGGGAAAGTGTCATTGCATTTATCTCGTACAAGTTACCCTGGCAGTTAGCTAAACTCCATGGGTCCATACTGATCTCATGTGGCCACTAGTATCCTCTCATATTGATGAGGCATACTATGGAATGCAAGGTCCCAACCATGCATTCCCTCTACTCCCATCCTAGTCTATACAAGCACTCAAGGCATGGGCGAGAACCAAAACACTTATCTTTTTAGGTTCATTCAGTTAGTATTAGGTGTGAATGTTTTCACTTATTAATCCAACTTACAATGAGTTACCCTGGCAGCCTCTTAGGGCCCCGGGCCCCATTGCAAGCCACTTTCCGACACTACATGCAGATATCCTACCCTAAGCTCATGTAATCATAAATCTCAAAATCACAAAAGATAATCCATAAAATCATCAAATATGCATAAAAACATTAAATCTCCATGAGCAAGCATCCATAGAAAATCATGATCACAACAGCTCTCTATTGGCAACTGAAGTATCACTGATAATCAAAAGTATCCATTGGTTCTCAATAACCAAAATATATCTCAATCATATTGATCGAAGACTCCAAAATGGTTGAGTCAAAACATGTCACAACATGACATCATCAAGAATAAATCCACATTTTAGTCCCATCATGGTGACTAGAAAATAACCAAGGATAACTGATCGATGACCAAAAATGGTTAAGTAAAGTGTCTCATACATAAGAATCTCAACTATAACAATCAGTAATTTGCAAACATTACATAGAGCATTCCATCACATAACCATGGTTGGGTTTATAAAGATCGAGATTAAAACATCATCATGACATCGCAATCACATCACCCCCAAGCCTCTGGTAGACGTCCTATAATTGGTCAACACTACTCAACCCAAAACCCAAAACAATAGCATAAAGAATACACAATGCAAACACATGTTTTGGTTTTGCTAAATTTACATACTTGAATTTAAATGTAGAGGTCTCAGTTTATGTTTCCAAGTTTGGGGAATGAATGGAGGAACATTTTCTACAGTTTTTCTAACACATATATTATTTTGGATGAATAAATTTTTTTCCTTAAAATCCATCTCTCAATTATAATCTTTGTTTGAAAACGTCCCCCACCAAACTATCAATATACTTTATTTAATAATGTAAAACAATTAAATTATGAACCTTTAATCATTTATCAAATAATAATAATTTAAATCTATTAATAACATATATATATATATATATATATATATATATATATATATATATATATATATATATATATATATATATATATATATATATATATATATATATATATATATATATATATATATATATATATATATATATATATATATATATATATATATATATATATATATATATAAATACACACACACACACACACACACACACACACACACACACACACACACACACACATACATATATAAATATATCAATAATTATTATTACGTTTTATTAAATCAAATTAATAATTTCGATTGATACCATATATCATATGAAAATTAAATAATAATGAAAAGTTGAATTCATACGAAACGAGTGTCATACCACATATATATATAAGTGTGTAGCCTTGACGGTACGCAAGGCCCTGCAATCGCAGGGCCTGCGATGTTAGCGGGTACTGTGTACCCCTGCCGTCGCAGTACCTACGACAGCCGGTACATTGCGACAACAGTGGGCATGGGGGCGCGGGTCTTTTAAATCGCATAAGCGATTTTCCATTCGGGTATGCAATTTCAATTTTAATAAGGTTTAACGTTTTTTAAAATGTAATCGATCAATGGTATGATATTCAATTTTTAAATGAATAAATATATATATGTATATATACACATATATACATATATATACATATATATATTTATATATATATATACATATATATATATATATATATATATATATACATATATATATATATATATACATATATATATATATATATACATATATATATATATATATACATATATATATATATATATACATATATATATATATATATATATATATATATGTATATATATATATATATATATATAAATGTATATATATGTGTGTGTATATATATATACACGCAGAGATAATCAATATCACAGCACACACACACACACACACACACACACACACACACACACACAATTGTGTATATATATGTATATGTGTATGCAAATTCGAAAATATAAACAGTTTATTTAAAAATTCTAATTTTCAAAATTTTCCTATAAACTTAAATTTCAAATTTATCCAAATATTAATCTAATGGATTTGGCTATGAATTTAAACCCTAGCCCTGTGTTCTTTTCTAATTTATGCATAAAAGATTATCAAATAAATTTTAACTACCCATATTGAGAATGCATACAATTAAAATAGGAAAATCCTCAGAAGACATATGGAAGACACAAAGAAGACAAGGAATGCAAGATGCATAAATAGCATAAGTAAAATCACAAGAATCTACCCGAATTCTGATGCTAATTCGCTCTTCCTCAGAAAACCTGCAGAGCAAGCTCCTCCCTTCTTCAGAATTCCCAAGTCCTCCAATGCTCCAAATGCTCTCCAAACGCTATGCCTAAGCTTCTAGGAATGCCTGAATATAAAGAGCTCTCAGGAAACACCTAGAATGCTTCTAGAATAGCTAGAAGGTGTCACCAACTAAGCATGTGTCTTTTCCAACCTTCTAGATGAATCATAAGGTTGTAGACACCATGTGCTTAATTGATGCACTAACCTCCATGTTATTGACATAAGAGAAATAGAAAGGTGCGTTAACTCCTAGGCAAGCTTATAACTCCAATTTACTTTTTATATAATTTCTATTTAAATTTTTTTAACTTTCATTTTAATTTTTATAACTTTTATTATTATTTATTTATTACTTTTATTATTATTTATAATTATTATTAATTTTAATTTCTAATTTTATTTTTTAATTTAATCCTTTTTCCTCAATTAATTCACATTTAATTATTTATAATCAAAATATCAAAGACCATGATATTTTATATTAATCTTCTCAAATAATTAATTTATTAATTAAATCCATTTATTAAGACTTAATTAATAGAAAATTCACTATAGACGTCCAAGATAAAATATAAAAACCCATCATACAACAATTCACACAAAATCAGTCTAAAGGGTTAAAAATAACGAAATATGTTATCCGACACATTCGGTGGGTAAAATATCCAGATACTTGTCCTACCTCACTAGGACAATGGTTCAAGGGTTTTGGATTTGGACTTGAGAATTTATCTCCCTTCTCTTATCATTGAGATAGTATAATAGGGTACGCTCATCCTAGCAATTTAGGGAAGTCGATACCCAGTACCTGCAACCTGTAGAAAAACCATGCATGTATATACAATATATATAATGCTAAGCTAAAAAAGCAATGGCAGGAAGTGGTGCATCGTGTAGATCCCGACTAAGCAGGTGACTACGACTCCCTTAACCATATCAAAAATGCCATACAATATGAAAACACACACACCATACACATGCAAGTATGGGGTAAGTATCCATAATAAAACACATGAGATAATAAACCATCTAACTAATCATCAACAATAACTGAAAGAAATATAATGATCATCATGCATACATGAAATGTAAAGTCCAAATGATCTCATCATGTAACCACTGAATCCATAACATAATGTCTGATAGTCTCAAAACCATACCACTAATCCATCAACATAAAACTAGTCTATCATAGTCTGATAATAACAACAACAATGTCCGGAAAAGATGTGAACGAGGGTAGGCACTACATCTACTCACACTTAACAAATAATAATAATTAACATAATAATTAATCTTGGCTTCGACATCTTAACAATACAAAAAGAAGAAGATTTAATCTAATAATATATATTTATGTTATTACTTAAATCATTCATGATTTAAGATTATTTAAATTAATAACATGATAATATTGTATGATTGATAACCTTTATCCAACTGTGAAACGATTATGAAATGAAAACTTCAATTTGATGCAATCATTTTTTAATGAAATTATCTATATATGTATGTATGTATGTATAAGATTATTTAAATTAATAAGATGATAATATTGCATGATTGATAACCTTTATCCAACTGTAAAACGATTATGAAATGAAAACTTCAATTTGATGCAATCATTTTTTTATGAAATTATATATACATATATATATATATATATATGTATGTATATGTATATATACATATATATACATGTATATAATATATGTATATATACATATACATACATATATACATATATATATATATAGATATATAGATATATATATGTATATAGATATATACATATATATATAGATATATACATATATATATATAGATATATACATATATATATATATATATATAGATATATAGATATATATGTATATATATATATATATATGTATATACATATATATATATATATATAGATATATATATATATGTACATATATATATGTATATACATATATATATATATACATATATATGTATATATCTATATATATATATGTATATATCTATATATATATATGTATATATATATGTGTATATATATGTATATATATATATGTATATATATATATAATGACTTGATAATTACATTTGTTTTAAATGTATGTCAAAATTTCATGTTTTATTTTTGAGATTTTTTTTGGGAAAACCTAGTAATTTGGTCAAATATGATTGTTTACCAAATGCTTGGGAAGTGATGGTTTTATGATGTTGTTATGTGATGTTGTTTTGTCACAATTATATCGGTTAGAGTAATAAAGTTTTTTCTTATTAATTAAATCATATTGATTTAACTATTAAGTCACTTATTATCTTTAGTTTACTTAAGCTAAACTTTGGGCATATAATAATTAATTATTTTATTAATTATTATCATGCAACCTATGTTAGTTACCTGTTAGGGTTTTGATATCCTTTATAAGGAAGATCTCTCTTTGTAATTATTACATTGATTCACTTTTGATCAATAGCAATTTCTCTTTTTGCTCACCAAGAATGTCTCATCTATGGATCTAGGAATTCCAACCTCCATAGCTTTTGTTGCGCTCTTTCTATGACAGGTGTTTGCGTGTAGGTGATTCTTGGAAGCTGTGGTGTTCATCTTCCATCTACTTCAACATGGTATCGGAGCTCCATATCTTCATGACCCTATTCTATTTATGAGAGGTTTGGCTTGGCTTTCAGATCTTTGATCAAAAGATTTCTACATATATAATAATATGAGGGCATTTGACCTATCAAAATATTAGCATATAGCCTTCATCAAATACACTTTGATATTATATGGATAAATTTGAACATTGGCCTATCAGAATATCAATTTAATGATGTTCACCAAGTACTCAATGTGGTAATGGCCTATCATAATATCAAGGTAGGATATTTACCAACTACCAAAACAATATATCTAAACAAGCAACTTGTAGATAGTAAATTTAATGATATCTAACACCTAGTTGTTGATTTATAAGATAAGGCCTTTTCATGATTTATTTCAATATTTACTCAAAAGGTATATCATGATACAAGTTATTATAAGGTTATCACCTTTCAATAACTTCTCCAAGTACAAGTGAAAAATCATTTGAAAGTCATCACTTCCTAATGATAGACACATGTTTCATAGATTTATAATATGTAAAGTACAATACTCAATTATTCTGAGATATTTTCTCATAATTTACAATCATACCAAGTTCCTTATGAAATTTCTACCTTTATCTTAGCAAATGGTTTAGTAAGAGTGTCTGCAATTTGATTCTATATACTGATATAACTCAACTCAATCACATTCTTCATAACCATGTCTCAAATGTAGTGATACAATATCTCAATTTTTTTTGATATGTTACGAAACACTAGATTCAGGGAGAGTTTGATATAGCTCTGGTTATCACAATAGATGATAGCAGGTGGGAGGGGCTTCCCAAATAACCCAACTAGGAGCTTCCTTAAGCATACAACTTCTCTTGTTCCCATAGATACAACTTTTATTTGACTTTTGTGGAACTCTAAGCTACTAATGACTTTTTTCTATTGAACCATGATATGATTGCTAATCCCAAGGTAAAATAACATCCTAATGTACTCTTTCAATCAATAGACTTTCCTGCCTAGTCAGAGTCTGTGAATCCACTCAAATTCAATTTAGTACTAGTGTATTTTAGACCATATTCAACTGTACCACAAAGATATCTAAGAATGTGTTTTGCTGCTAATAAATGGACTTGCTTTGGTTCACACATGAACTAAATATGAAAATTTACTGTATAAAGAATGTTAGGCCTTGTATTTACCAAATACATTAGAGATCCAATGATTTGTCAATAGAGAGTGGGATCAACATGCCCAAAACATTCAGTTGCCTCTTTTAGTTTTAGTAGATTTGTTTCCATAGGGGTCTTTATTGGCTTGCTCTTCATCATGCCAAATATTTTGAGTATGTCTAGAGTGTATTTCCCTTGATTTAAGAATATCTCATTGTCATGTTGCCATACTTCTAGTCCCAAGAAGTAATGCAAAAGTCCCAAATCCTTCATATCAAACTTGAATGTAAGATCTTGTTTACATTTGTCAATTAGGTGATCTTCTTCTATAATCAAAAGGTCATCAAAATACAAAACCATAATTAACATATCCCCTTGAAGTACTTTGAAGTACATATTAGGGTCTACATTATTTTCAGTGAAGCCAAGTTTAGTTAAGTGACGATCTATCTATTTGTACTAAGCTCGGGGAGCTTGTTTTAGTCCATATAGATCCTTCTTTAATGTACATACATAGAACTATTTGTTGTTCATTGCAAATCCTTTGAGTTGTTTGAGATAAACTTCCTCTTCTATAACACCATTCAAAAATGTAGTCTTGACATCCATTTGCTGAATTTTCCATCCCTTAGATGTGGAAATAGTTATAATAGTCTTGACAGGAGTATATCTGGCTACTGGGGAAAAATCTTCCTCATAGTATATTCCTTCCTTTTAAGAGAAACCTCTTGCAAAAAACCTAGTTCTATTCTTTCTCTTTGCTACTCCATTTTTTTGGGGATTGTAGGGTACTGAACACTCCCTCTTGATCCCAATTGTTTTACAATAATTTATAAATATCTTAGAAATGTATTCTTTTCCATTATCAGTTCTTAAGATTTTAATTTTCTTTCTAGATAAGTTTTCTACAAGGGCTTTTAGCTCTTTAAATTTTGTCAAACTTTCTTTAGACTCTTTACATTTTAGAAATTAAATCCATGTTTTTCTAGAGAAATCATCTACAAATATGATGTATTATAAGAAACCCCTAAGAGAAGGATCTAACATTGTTCCATGTAAATCAGTTGAATACTTTCTAGTACTTCTTTGGTTTTGCTTTCACTATTATGAAAAGTGGTTTTAATGTTCTTTCCTAGGGTACAACCTTTATAAGTTCCTATGGTTAGGATGAAGTTTCGGTAATCTAGTTACCATTTTATCTAAGGAAGGTAATCCTTGGTAATGAAGGTGACCTGGTCTCCTGTGCCAGATTTCATTTTCTTTGAAGGTATCATAAAGAAGGGCTGAATGAAAGAAAGAGTTTAGTTTGTAAAGACATCCATGTCTAGAACCAATTTTGTGAGCATTTTTAATATTTGAGTTCTTAGGCCAAGCTAATAATTTTCCCTCCATAAACATGACTCTTTATACTTCATCTTCAAGAGTGAATATAGAGACCAAGTTCTATTTTAGGCCTGGTACATATAGTACCTCAGTGAGTCTAATTGAGATTCCTAATTTTATATTTATAGTACATGACTATATTCCTTTTATTGGATAGCTGGTGCCATCTCCAATAGTTACTTCATCAACATAATCTTCTTCGATTGAGTCTAACTGATCTTTGAAGCTAGTTTTATGTCAAGAAGCTCCATTATCAATTACCCAAGTATTTGATCTATTTGAAGCTTTTCTAGAAAGAGCTGAATAGAAAGCATTATTTTTAGAATTCCCATTAGAATTGTTTACAATTACAAATGAGGCTTGTTGCTTAAGTTTTTCAGGGCATTTAGATGCTAGATGACCAAATTTATCCATATGAAACATTGCATTTTGGAAAAGTTTGGTTGCTTCCTTTTTCCTTTGAATTTTTGTTTCTTCCTTTTCTTATTTACTTGAGTAAAAAGAACTTGCATATCTTCTTTTGAGGAAAAATTATTCAAACCTCAAGATATTTACATAAATTCTTCTTGTATGCAATCAACCTTGAGTTTTTCAAATTTAGGAAGCTTGGATCGAGAGCACACTCCTTGTCTAAAAGTATCCCATGATGATAGAAGTCCTTTTAGAGTCATTATAGTTAACTCCTTTTCATCACAGACATGAGCTATTGTTGATAGTTGATTTCTCAACTTAATTATACTTATAAAATATGAGGAAATTGTCTCTCTTGTATTCATCTTAATATTTGAGAGTTGGTCTCTTAAGATGATGATTTGAATAATATTGTTGATCTCAACCATATTTTCCAAAGATATGTGCATTGTAAAGTTATGAGATGGTTGGAAGTAAGTGAGTTTTAACACCATCCACAATTAGCTTCATAGCTTTATTTTTGTCACTTTCCTATTGTTCCAGTTCATCATTTCCTTTGGGTGGTGGATCATATTTCTCAATGAATTTGTTTGTACCATTTTATCTTAAGATTAACTTGTTCATAATTTCCATCCCAAAAAATCTGAATTACCCTCAAGCCTGTCTTCTAGTCTCATGTCATTTACCATTTTGAAGAATATGAAATTTCAGAATATTATAGTGTATTCTAGATAAGTTTAATTTAGATCATCTCTTAGACTTGCTATGATACCATGTTAGATTTTTAGACTTTACTTCTGAATGATTGACTCTTGACTACTTATATATGTATATTCTTATTTGAATAATTTCAGAAATCTATTGGTGCAATGATTGATATAAGATTGAGAATTTATAGAATTACGGGGATGATATTGATATACCAAAACTAGAGAATAATGTATGAATTATACTTCTAATATATCTAGGTTCAATTTTGAATAATGAACTACAAATAGAATGTAAGGCTTGATTAAAAACCTTGCAGACTTGACTATCCAGTCCTTGCCAATGTTGAAGACTTTTAATGAATGTATGTGTTCCTTATATCTTTGAACAATGATGGATAATCCAATTATATCATCGTGGGAATCATTTCCCCGATGGGGGGTGACTCCTTGGAGGATTCACTTCCCATCGGGAATGTGACTGTCCAAGTCACCACTCATCAATGGTATTTTATTTCCTAAGTATATCAGTCAAATTAATCAGATGTTTATATTGAAAACCGATGTTAATGAATTATCATCATTTGTATATGTGTGTGTGTATATAAATATAAAACCGATGTTAATGAATTATCATCATTTGTATATGTGTGTGTGTGTATACACACACACACACACATATACAAATGATGATAATTCATTAACATCGATTTTCAATATAAACATATGATTAATTTGATATACACATATCTTAAAAAAATGATATTTATATATATATTTTCAATATAGATTTGATCCTGAATGAACTAAATCATTAACATGCTTAAATCTGTCACATACTTGTCACATGAAGCCTAGTTTTCTTGTTTTGGAGTTTTGGATTCTAAGAACATTGTTTGGTATTTTGGAAAAGATTATATCAACCTTATTGCTCATGTATCCAACACCAGTTATGTTTTGCAAAGATTTGGTTAAATAAATTATTGTTAGTTGATTTTTTGGCATTTTTTCAGAAAAGGCATTTGGATAGTTCTTTGATATTGACAATTTTTAATTTGCCTCCTTTTAGAATTATCTCTTGTAGTTTAGGTGAGAATATACTCGCCCTTTTTCCTAAATTTTATAATAATTTATATGGATATTGAAGTCAATATGCAATTCGAATAATTCATTGATTTTTTGGTATTTTTTTATACAAAAGCTAAATTTGACAAACATGTTATGTTAGTAACATTTTGTTCAAATAATTATTATTTTTATGTCATAGTATTTTTTATTAATTGTAATGATTCTTATTTATTTTAGATTAAATTACAATCATAATCTAGATCTATTATTTCCAAAATTCAAATTCTTGTATTTCAAGGTTGACAATCTTGAATAAAACCAATGTCCATTGTTTGTACATCAATTACTGTGAAAAACACCATCCTAGTTCATTTTTATCATTACATGATCATATTGAATATCAATTAGTAGGGATTCCCTTTACATATTTGATTACACACAATCATTGTCATAGTTTACATCAAGAATTATTTACATCACGACACTAACATCTAAAATTATTATATCCTTTAGTTTGTCATAATGTCAAATAAATCTAGAGTTTTGACAACTAGTAAAGAAAGTAGACACATTATCTATGTCATGGTAGTTGCTAATGGTGCTTTTAGTGTAACAATGTTTTCCTAATGTGACTATCGAAGTGAACATTTTATGAAAATATCAAAGATTAATGCTAAAGGATAAAATAATGTGAAATGAATCATAGTCACACCAGTTATACTACATGTAGTGTGATGAAATCCCAACCTCTTTAAATTTTGAAAGCTCAGTAATCTTAGAATTTCCAACTAGATTTAATTCTAAAATTTTATTTATAAGATTTCATTTTGATGTATGACATCCAAAGTCTTAACATTTTTGTTTCTTTTGTTGTAAGATGTGCAACCAAGGTCGCAAGAAGTTATTGTTTTTAAAAGATATATTTTTAGCACAACAACCTTTTAGCCAAAAAAATTACCTTTCCATAATACAAATGTTATGAAAAACATATGCCAACCATGGAAAAATTATTTGAACTAGGCACCACCCAACTTGTAGACGATAAAAAGCTATGTGGTGCTCTTTTTTACCATAGGACACATCCTCATAAACCAAACCTAATATGGTGGATTCCAGATGGCTAGATGTTTTCTTGATTCAACCTCCTTTCATCCTTACCCCAAAAATGAGGGATTTCCAATTTATTCCATGTAAACCTCATATTTACATCCCAATAAGTGAACTAGATATATTTCCTCCAATTCAAAGTACATATTCTATTTGCCAATTCTACTAATCATGCTTCCACTATAATTTGAAATGAATAAACATGTGTTTCATTTTCTTAGAAAAATCCTTTGATTTTTTCTCTTCCAAATCTTGCAAATTAGTGACAAAAGGGCTTAAAACAATTAGACAAGCAAAATAAAAAAGTTATGAAGGATATGTTGTCCCTTAAAGTGGCTTACAATATCATTAACGAGGATATTGTGTGTTGCCCCACCCCAATGACATGTTTTAGATTTACTTTAGATTATTTATTTTATTCATGGATGAATAAGAGCTAGATATTTTCATGCTCTATATTATGGAGATGATGTTGAGGAACATATTATATTTTTTATATTATGAAAATAATTGTTATTCCCCTATGATGATGATTTGGATTATGATTATTGACTAACCCTGCTAATTTACCATGTGTTTTCATCACTGTATGATGTGTTCTTTATATGTACATGTCATTATTTGTGTATGTATGTGGTTTCTTTTTTGGTAGTGATTGAAGGTGTGTGCAAGTATAGGTACTATTAAGCCTCTAAATAATATGTTGATTCATAAATGATGCCATGATCCATGCAGGCATGTTAAGCCTAGTGACCTTGATTAGGGAGTCTACCACTTGACTTGGGGATTTTTCTAGGTTAATGTTTTGATATTTTGAAATTTTGATGTTTTAATTATGATGTTATGTATAGGTGGTGAACTTGTCTTCATGATTAGTTAATCAAGTATATTTATTGGAGTATATATGGGTACACACACATATATACCCCAAAAATAATACATTCATGTGTATGCTATAATATATATATATATATATATATATATATATATATATATAATGAATATATATAATTAAAGTAAAATAAAATAAAGATATCTAATATGACAAGTATTCATGGAGATTCAAACACATTGCCTCCCACCCTCTAGATCCTCCACCTACCATTTTGACTACCAAGCTCTTCAAAAACTTTAGAAAGGAAAATCAATTATAAGTTTTAAATTGAGAATTATTTATGATCACAAATCAACAAAAGATCACTAGATTTGAACCCTTGACATTGAGTTTGAGAGAGACGTGCGTTAACTATTATGCCATATGAATTCCTTGGGAGTAGAGTTTCATGGTGATATATTTAAAGTAGAAGATAGATATAAATTTAAAAAAAAAAACAAAAAAAAAACAAAAAAAAAATAAATAGTTTGATTTAATTAATCAAACCTTAGTATGAACAGTTGCAACTATTTGCAACCATTGTAATCATCCTTGAACCCTTTAAATCAATGGTTTTCCTAGAATTTTGTGTTGTTATCTCTAACTATTGTTGTCTATTAGTGTCAAACACTTAGTCATATACTAGGAAGAGTTAGAAGGTCATCATTGTGATTGAGCTACTTAGTACAGGCCGAGTCATATATAGACTTGTAAATAAACATGTATAAATTAAGCTCTATAGGAGCTGAGCAAGTCTTTGATCATCGTGTATTTTTAGTATAAGCCGAGTCTGTGTTTACCAAGCAGTTCGAGCATATTGATATCGAGTTATACAGAAGATGTCGAGCATAGTAGAGACTAAGAATCAACAACATGTATAGTGAATGTAGAGTATTAGAGATGATTAGTGCCGAGCAACACAAGATTGATGTTCAAGTCAAGAATAATACAAACTTTGAGTTAAACTATTTTAGGCTGACATTGATAGGATGTTTAATTCTTGTAGAGGTTATTACATGTTTTATGACATGGATCACATATCCCTATATGCTATGATTAACCAATCAGTTGAAGAGACAAAATAAGGAAGCATCTAGAAAAATCTTTATGAAATCTTTAAATAGAGAAGATCTAAACTTATTTTGATATTTATAGAGGATATTGTATGTGACAGTAATGAGAATAAGTGAACAAGCTATTCATGCACTTCAAGTATGAATGTGCGAATATTTGCAAAGGAGGAAAAAGAGTTCTACTATTACAGAACAGAGCAAGCAACCTTGTCAAAGCAGTGAAGGACAATTAAGTTATATCATATCAAAGATTAGATCAGATTGAAGAGAGGAAATCCAAAACCATCTTATCAGAGAAGAACAAGGATCAAGTACTAAATTAGTTTTAACATATTGAGCCAAGGATAATCTCTTAACATAGTGGTCTTAATAGATCTTTGTAAATATCCTTACAAAGTCCTTACTTTTTTGTAAGTGTAAAATCCTCTAACAAGTAAAGACCTAATAGTCTTAACAACTTTTAATAGGGCAGATCCCTCACAGGTAGATCATTGGATATGGTTAAACATTGTAACCCTAATAGGTTAACTTTATTACTGCAGTAATGAAGATTTGTGGGTGTCATCCCCATCCTAATTTTGGGGTTTCTGGGCAACCAAATATGTGTCATGTGTTACATTTCATGCATGTGATTGATATATTAGATCTATATGTAATTATAGTTTAATTTTACAAGTTATGTTATGCATGCATTGGACATGAGATGGTAAATGTGGCAAATGCAATAAATAATTATTAAAATGTTAAGTGCTACAGATCCTGATTCAACCCCCCCTCAGTATCTTAGTTTTCTAATTAAGACTTTCAACAATTTGAACATTAGATTATGGAGAAGATTCAGGGGAAATCTAGGGACATAGAGGGAGCATTGTGGAAGCATAGGAAGCTTCAGTATACTATTAGATAATCATGTAAAAGTTTTTGAAGTAGGCCATGAATCATCCTTCTCCCACTCTTTAAATTTTGAATTTCTAGAAGAAAGAAAATATTTAATCATGTCGTGATGTTGCTAGGTTTTATTTAACTATGAAAGCTTTGTTATTTATTTATGGAAAACTTTATGTATGTGATAGGGAGAAGCATTCATGAAATCTAAACTTAATTAAGTATGCATATTAGGCATTCAACAAATGACAAGATATAGGTTACAATATTACATTTCATTCATTCATATTTTTCAAACCAGTAGGGTAGAGATCACAAAGATATAGACTCTGATAATATTAAGATTTCACTGGGTTTCATATAGACCTATACACATGTAACTATAACTTTTGAATCTGATATTATCTTTGAAATCACTTTGGTTAGACTCTGTAAAATTAGATTTCGTCAAACATATCCCAAACTGAGCAAAATTCAATAGATAGGAAATAAGTTATAGAACTTGTATTGAGACCAATCTGGACTATTATAGAAAAATCAGAATTAAAAATAAGCTCTTATTAGCTACTTCCAATTTCAATAGCATAGGAATCTTAAAACAAGGAAAGTATAGGTTAGTCAAATTAAAATTGAGTGATCGTATTCATTATTCATATGATAGTATTGAATATCAATTTATTTTTAAGGTTTCCACATTTATCAACGGTGCCTAGAAAATATTTCTACTTTTTTATGATGTTGATTCTCTAAACTTAATAACAACATATAATTGTGTTCATCACTATATGTTGCCAAATATTCTTTTGATTTCCATGAGGTGAAGCCATTTAAAATATTGTTTCCAACTTCTAAAATTTGAACTTGTGTAGTTAATTCAATACTTGAATGATGGGGTAGAGAATTGGGAGATAACATTCATATTCAGTACTATCACCATAGAAGGACTTAACTTTTCATATAACAAACTAGATTACTAAAATACTAGAACCATAGATTTATGACTTAAGTAGATTAAACATTTTCCCAACCAAATTAGGATATACACAAACTTTACTTAATGAGATTAGAAAAATTTAACTTCTATGGCTGAAAGAAATATAGAAAACTATTAAATTTTATAATGATTCACTTAATATATTAAATATAAATCTATATGGGGTTAAAGTTTTTCAAAAGGTAATAGTATGCTTTATTAGTATTAGAAATTTATAAGTATGATGTTTAAATCTAAAATGTTAAGTAGTAACTTTTATTGTTTTATGCCTTGGTTTTGATCAGAATTCTATATGAAGATCCTTCTCAAATGAATATTAAGGTTATTCATGGTGATATTAATTCATAAAATAAATGATTTTGTTTTTCCTTTTCCCTATAGTGTATTGATTTTCATGGCATTTTGTCTTTAGAATTTTTTGATGAATATAAGTTAAGCCTTAGTTATTGTTGATTTATGACTTATCTCGATCTCATATTTTGTTTTGGGGTAACTAGAGGCTTTTGGATTTTGTGGTTAATTGTAAGTCATCTTGTGCTTAATACACGATGATGCCTATGTGTGATACTATTGATTTAGAGTTAGGGTTTCTGGCACTAGGGGTATGGGACCCTAGGTCTATTTGTTCTAAACTCTTATGTGATGTTTTTTTTATGTGAGTAAGGAAGAGGTCATAGGTGAGTGGCTCACCATAGGTGGTGGGGCCCAAAATTGGCTTCTAGAGGATCCAATGTGTTAGAGGCTAAAGCCCTGTGTAGGATAGCTCTACTTGTAAATTTTGTAATAAGTGATAATATAAATTAAATTAATAAGTTATGGGGGTTTGGGTTTCACACATATTAATCAAGATAAATGGTTAAGTTTGGTTGTACATGTCATGTTGGAGTACTCAGGTAATGAAATTCTAGGTAACAAGATGGTTGGATTCCCTGGAAGATTCATCCCAACACTATAGGGATTGACGATGATACTCACCTAGGTGTGGTTAAACCTCTCACTTATGCTTTTGCCTCTAGTTGTCCATTTGTTTTATGATTTCTATCCAATTGTGAATATTTTGGATTGAAGCTTTAAATATCCATAGAACCTATGTGGATCATGGTTTTTTCTCCTATCTCATGGGAGTGGTCCATTATTGGTTCCACATGGTTGGGTGAAAAAAAATGAACTTTTGAGGCTTGTTTTTGGTTCAAGATTTGAAGATCTCCCATTTTCGAAGATGAACCCTATTTATGTATATTGTTGTAAAAGAATCACTTGATGTATTTAACGGATGTAAATATGTTACCTCTAAAGGGAAGAATTATTTTTGTATTCAAAGAAAGCAATGTAAAAAGGAAGGGTAGCCTAGGAAATTGGAAAAAGGGAATGAACTATGTAAGAGATATTGATGTATACCTTCTCTCTCTTTCTCTATGTACTTTTATGAGATTTTGAAGGATGTTAGTTTCATTTGTAAAATTGAAATTCATAATGTGAAAATAATTATGTAGTGTTGCTTTTAAATTCTAAATAAGGAAAATATATAATTAGTTACTTTTCTATTTTTTGTTCACATGACTATTAAAAGTCACATTAAGGTAATTAAGATGATGTATTGAGAATAAATAAGAATTAAAAAGTTGAAGGAAAGAAATTAATAAATTCAATGTTAGGAAACCTATTAGGATGGTCTAATTGTAGGTAAGAAGAATGTGTTATGAAAAAACAAAAAAAAAATCCAAACTTTCAACTTAGTCCTTTTGAGTGCCTTGGCAGGGGTGTGACATATGGTATCAAAGCTCTGGGTTGCCGCATAGGGAGCTCTAGGGCCTATTGTTCTTATAGACTTGTAAACTAGATTTGTTTCTTATAAAATCCATCTCATGACTAAATATCTTATGATTCCATGATTCCTCATAAGACATGAAGGAAAATTAGGGGTAGAGCATATGAATTACCCCCAATGTCCAAATAAGAGAGCTCTCAAGGAGAGCAAGAAGAAAAAGTTAGAAGTGAAGAAAGCGAAATATAAGAAAATAGGAATGAAACAACCCAACTTCGGAATATGATGCAAAAAATGAAGCAGCTACTGGATCAATTTGAGAAGAAGATGAACCAAGGGGAAGGAAGCAAGTCATTCACAAGAAGGAAACCATAGGGAAAGAGAAAGGAACCCTAGGAGAAGGAATGTAGAAGGCATTGAGACATCGATTTCTACCTAAATAAAGGATTTATTAAGACTACAAATACCCAAGTTATATGGGAATGAAGGGGGATCAACAACTGAAACTTGGTCTTTTGATATGGAAATATGTTTTACCATGCATCCCTTTAGCAAAAATGTTGAGGCAAGATGCCATAATGCACTTAAGGAAAAATGCCTCAATTTGGTGACAATAGAAAGAGGAGAGACTACAAATTATTATAGATGATATCTCTTGGGAATTGTCTTAACAAACATTCAAAGATAAGTATCTCCTAGATTAGTGGAGATAGGGAAGGGCTAAGGAATCTCACCAACTTAAACAATCCAATATGATAGTAGAAGAATATAAGAAATTTTTTTATGAGCTCAATCCTTTCTCAAGTTATAAGGAAGATGGACCCATGTTGATACAACATTTCATATGAGGCTTAAGTGATTGTATATTAGGAGGAGTAGCTATCTTTGAACCTAAGACTCTGCGAGATGCAATAGCCAAACCATTGTTGGTTGAAAGGAATGTGGTAATGGGAATGGGTGGCCATGTTGAAAGCCAAGAAAATCAAATAAGGAATAAAAAAAAAAAAGGAAGTTAATATAAAGGTGATTTAGAGTCTAATAATAATCAATATTCCTTCAAAAATAATCAAAACTTCCAAAAGAATAAATTCAATAAAAATCAAGGAGGGAAATCACAAAGGAGTAGCAACAAGGTCAACAAAAGGTACAATTTTGGGCCATCATAACATCCATAAGAATTTAGTAAGGGTAGTGTTCAAAAATCTAGTGCCCCTCTTGCACGTAATTTTGGAAGAAATACATTATGCTTCTCTCATGGGGAACATGGAAATTTTGTCAAAAATTGTCCACAAAGTTCAAACCAAACTTTCTCTAAAAAAATGAGCAACTTCTGAACCTACTATAGGGAATACTAGTCAATCTCATCTATTTTTCCTACAATAGAACAAAGGCAAGTAGACTTTTAGGGGAGAGTTGTGGAAACCTTAGGTATGATGAATGGTAAAACAAACTCTATTTATTTGACTGAGGAGCCACTAAGTCCTTCATTTCTCCTACTTTAGTAGAAAAATGTGGGCTCAAAGCAAAGGGCAAGATGATAAGTGGCAAGTAGAACTAGCCTCAAGAGATAAGATGTCCACAAATTTGGTAGTGGAAGAATGTGAAGTAAGCCTAGGACCCTTCGCTCAAGGGTAAACCTATGGTTCATTCCTTTTGGATCTTATGAAATAATCATGGACATGTATTGGCTAGATGCACATGAGTCTAGTATAGATTTTTGGAAGAAGATAATTTATTGTAAGAATGATTTAGGTGAAGAAAAGATAATTATGGGAATTCAAAGGCCGATATCCTTGTGTGTGATATCATTGATGCAACTAATAAGAAGCAAGAGGAATAGATGCCAACTCTTTGCTGTAATAATAAACAACTCTAAGAAGAAAAATATGGAATCAACAATACTTAACCATCCTCTACTCTAAGAATTCTCAGATGTATTTAACAAAGAAATCCCATGCATACCACCAAAAAGGGACATTGATTTTCATATTTATTTGGTGCTAGGAGTAGAACCAATCTCTAAAGATCCATATTGAATGACTTCTTAGGAGTTAGGTGAACTAAGGCTTCAGTTGGAAGAACTCTTAGAGAAGGGATTTATTAGGCCTAGTGTATCTCCTTGTGGAGCACTTGTAATAGTTGTAAAGAAGAAATATGGGTCACTGATACTATGTATAGATTATAGGAAACTCAATAAATTCACCATCAAGAATCAATATCCTTTACCTAGGATTAATGATTTATTTGATCACATGAAGGGGGCTAAAGTGTTTTCAAAGATAGATCTCAAATTTGGATACCATCAACTAAGAATATATGAGGAAAAAATCCATCAACAATATTTCATACTCGATATGGACATTATGAATTCACAATAGTGCCATTTAGGCTAACGAATGCTCTCTCAATTTTCATGAGCTTAATGAATGGAGTCTTTAGGAAATACTTGGATAGATTCATCACAGTCTTTCTTGATGACATTTCGGTGTATTCCAAAACTATTAGAGAACATGACCAACACCTAAGGCATGCACTCCAATGTCTCAAAGAGAACCAACTTTATACAAATATGGAGAACTATGAATTTTTCCAAACCAAAGTCAAACACTTAGGGCATGTAATCTCAAGTAAAGGAATCTCAGTCGATCCTTCAAAAATAAAAGCTATTGTTGATTGGCCAACTCCCACCAATGCCTCAAAAGTTAGGAGTTTTGTGGGCTTCATTAGGTATTATATAAGGTTTATCATGGGGTTCTCAAATATTTCTCATCCTATCACATCCTTCTAATGAAAATGGAAGAAATTTGTTTGGTCAGATAAGTGTGAAGAGGCATTCTAGTGTCTTAAACAAAAGATGACTAGTGCCCAAATTTTGGTAGTACCTGATCCTTTAGGAGATTTTTTAGTATGTACAAATTCTTCATTGGAAGGCATTGGGGCTGTTCTCATGTAGGAAAGGGGGATCATGAAATCAACTACTATACTCATGACTTAGAACTTGTAGTAGTGGTTCATGCATTAGTGCATTATAGACATTTTCTCCTTGGGCATAAGTTTGAGTTACACATAGATCACAAGAGTCTTTAATATATATTTATTCAACCCAACTTAAATGATAGGCAATGGAGGTGGATGAAATTTTTGTGTGAATGTGACCTTGATATAAAATATATTCAAGGTAAAGAAAATATTGTAGCTGATTCTCTTAGTAGAAGGATACATGAAGTATCAACTCTTACCCTTAGTATTAGTTTGAGAAATTAGATTTTGTAAGAAATTCCAATCGACCAATGGTACTAAGAAGTCAAGGTAGTAATCGAAGTAGGAGTTAGTCTAGAGGGAAGATACTTAGGATATTGTTTAGAAGGTGATGGACTATTAAGGTAGAAAGGAAGAGCATATGTTCTAGAAGAACTTTGAAGGTTTATTCTATCTATAGATCATCGAGCCCCCTACTCAACTCATCCAAGAGTTAAGAATATGTACTCTCACCTATGACGATTGTACTTTTGGGCAAGCATGAAAATGGACGTAGTAGATTTTGTGGCTATATGCTTAGAATGTCAAAGGGTAAAGGAAGAATATCAACATCTAATGGTTCTCCTCCAACCTCATGTAATACCAAAGTGGAAATGGGATGTTATTTATATAGAATTTGTAGTTGGTTTATCCATGACCCTAAAAAGGCTTTATGCTATCATGGTAATTATATATAGATTGACAAAGGTAGCTCAATTTTTTCCTATTCAATCTTCATACATAGCTAGTATAGCAACAAGGATATTTTTGAAGGATGTAGTTTGGCTTTATGGGATTCCTAAAAAGATTATCCTAGACAGGGATCTAGTCTTTAGATTAGAATTCTGAACATCACTACAATAGGCATTAGGAACACAATTGAACATTAACTCAACATATCACCTTGACATTGATGGTCAAATTGAAAGAGTAAATGAAGATTCAAAGGATATTCTTAGGATGTTTTTATGGATCAAAAAGCTCAATGGGAAGACTACCTGTATCTAGTAGAGTTTTCTTACAATAATGGTTTTCAGAGCACTGTAGGTATGGAACCATTCTGCAATGTTCAATCATGCTTGTCATACTCCTTTGAGTTGGGATCACCTAGATGACAGAATGAATTTGGGTCCAAAAATGCTCCAAGATATGGATAAACATATTCAAAGGATGAGGGAACATTTGGGGACAACACAAGACAAGTAGAATAAGTATGCAATGCCCACAAAGTATACAAACAATTTTTATTTGGGAGTAAGGTCTTCTTGAGAGAACATCCTCAAAAAAGCCTAATTAGATATGGAAATGGGTATGAATTAGCACCTTAGTTTGTTAGACCTTTTGAGATTTTGGAGAGGATGAAATCTATTGCTTATTGGCTTTCCCTACCACCTAGCCTTGTACGTATTCATGATGTATTTCATATCTCATTACTTTGGAGATATATTCCTGATGTATCTCATGTTTTGGATTGGCATGCTTTATAGGTTATAGATGGGCTATTGGCTTTAGAGTTAGTGCATATACTCTAAGGACCCTACACCTTAGGGGTCACACTATAGAATAGGTCAAGGTCTAGTGGGATTCTAATGATGAGTCCTCTACTCTTAGGAGGATGCTAGTACTATATAGGATTTATTATCCATATTCATTTGTACACTTTCAAGAGAAAGCTCAGTCCCAGGGGAGGAGGATGTGACGCCCCACCCTAGTGACATGTTTTAGATTTACTTTTGATTATATATTTTCTCATGGATGGATAAGAGCTAGATATTTCCATGTTTTACATTGTAGAAACAATGTTTAGGAACATAATATATTATTTCAAATTATGAAAATAATCATTGTTATCTTATGATGATGATTTGGATTATGATTATTAAGTAACCCTTCTAATCCACCATGTGCTTTCATTAATTTCTAATGTGTTCTTTATATGTATATGTCATTATTTGTATATGTATGTAGTTTCTTGTTTGTTGGTGATTATAGGTGTGTACATGTATAGGGACTATTAATCGTATAGCTAATATGTTAATTAAAATATGATGTCATGATCCATGTAAGCACCTTAAGCCTAGTGACCCAGATTAGGGAGTCTACCACCTAACTTGGGGATCTTTCTAGGTTGAACTTTTGATATTTTGAAAATTTGATGTTTTTATTTTGGATATTGACCTTGTCTTCATGATTAGTTAATCGAGTATATATATATATATATAGATTTGATGAATAAATCAAATCAAAATAAAATAAAAGATATCTAAAAAGATAAGTGTTCTGGAGATTCGAACACATGACCTTCCACTCTCTAGAGCCTCCACTTACAATTTCAACTACCATGCTCTTCAAAAAATTTAGAAAGAAAAATTGATTATAAGTTTTAAATTGAGAATTATTTGTAATTGAAAACCAATAAAAGATCCTGAGATTTGAACCCTTGACCTTTTTTTTTGAGAGAAATGTGCCTTAAATATTATGCCATGTGACTTCCTTAGGAGTATAGTTTCATGGTGATATATTAAAGTAAAAGCTCATTTAAAATTTAAAAAAAAAAATAAAAAAAAATAAAAAGTTTCATTTAATTAATCAAACCTTAGTATAAATAGTTGCAACCGTTTGCAACCATTCATAACCATCCTTGCATCCTTTAAACAAATGGTTTTCCTAGAAGTTTGAACACTAGATTAGAAAGAAGATTAAGGGGAAATCTAGGGACATAGAGGGAAAATTGTGGAAGCATAAGAAGCCTCATTATAATATTAAATAATCTTGTAAAATATTTTTCAAGTAGGCTATGAATCATCCTTCTCCCACTGTTCAAAATTTGAATTTATGGAAAAATGGAAATATATTATAATGCCATGATATTGCTAGGTTTTATTTTGTTATGAAAGTTTTGTTATTTTAAATCTAGAATACTTTATGTATGTGATAGGGAGAAGTATTCACAAAATATAAATATAATTATGTATGCATATCAGGATTTCAACAAATGATAGGATATAGGTTACACTATTACATTCCATTCATTCATATTTTTCAAACCAATATGGTAGAGATCTCAAAGATATAGACTTTGATAATATTAAGATTTCATTGGCTTTTGTATAGACCTATTAAAATGAAACTATAACTTTTGAATCTGATATTATCTTTTAAACTTCTCTAGTCACACTCTATAAAATTAGATTTTGTCAAACATAGCAAAAATTGAGGAAAATCCAATGCTTAGAAAACAAGTTATAGACCTTGTACTAAGACCAATTTGGACTATTATAGAAAAATTAAAATTAAAAATAAACTCTTATTATTTTCTTCCAAATTCAATAGCATAAGAACCTTGAAACAAGGAAACTATAGGTTAGTGAAATACAAATTGAGTGATCATATTCCTTATCCATATGATAGTATTGAATATCAATTTATTTTTAAGGTTTCCACATTTATCAATGGTGCCTAGGAAATATTCCTACTTTTTTATGATGTTGATTCTCTAAACTTAATAACAACATATGATTATGTTCATCACTATGTTGCAAAATATTCTTTTGATTTCCATGAGGTGAAGCTATCTCAAACATTGTTTCCAACTTCTAAATTTTGAACTTGTGTATTTAATTCAATACTTGAACATTGGAGTAGAGAATTGGGAGATAGCATTCATTTTCAATGCTCACCATATAAGGACTTAAATTTTCATAAAATACAATAGATAACTAAAATACTAGAACCATGGATTTATGACTTAAATAGATAAATTTTTTCCTAACCAAATTAGGACATCCACAAACTTTACGTAATGAGATTAGAAGAATATAATTTCCTAGGGCTGAAATGAATATAGAAAACTATTAAATTGTATAGTGTTTCACTTAATATATTTCTAAATACATTAAATATCAACTTATCTATATGGGGCCAAGGTATGTTAGAAGAGTATAATTTATTAGTATTATGATTTTATAAGTATGATGTTTAAATATGAAATGTTAAGTAGTAAGTTTTATTGTTTTATGCCTTGGTTTTGATCATATTTCTATATGAAGGTCCTTCACAAATGAATATTAAGATTATTCATGGTGATATTAATTGATAAAATAAATAGGTTCTTTCCCTTTCACTGTAGTATATTGATTTTAATGGCACTTCATTTTTAGAAATTATTGATGACTATAAGTTAAACCTTATTTATTGTTGATTTATGACTTATCCCGATCTCGTATTTTGTTTTGGGTGTCAAAATCAATTATTTGATTGTATGTTGTCATTGATGTTACAAAAATGTCACACTATATTGTTAGTAGTAACTGAGCTCAGAAGACTCTAGTATCAGCCGAGCAGGATTTAGAAGGTACCAAGTTCAGAGATCTAGTATAAATCGAGTTAGGTTGATCAATTAAGGATTCTAGAGTAAATCAAGTCAGGTTGGTTACCAAAGGAACTCATTGTTAACCAGGTGACTCTCTTTTAGTGTCAGTTGAGTGACAACAAAATAATTGTGTTTATTATTTGGTTTATGCAATCTAACCTAGTGGATATTACTTGTTTGTTTAAAGAGGGTATTCGAGCTGATTTGACATGGGATTTCATATATATGCAAAGTCAAGTTGTGGATTGAAGAATGATGTTGTGAAAGAGAATAAGATGTGAATAAAGAAGGATATCTGATTAAGGGTAGAAGATCCAAAGAGATACAAAGAATATTTTGATAAGGAAGGATCCAAAGGATAAACAAGAATAGTGCCCTAAATCTAAAAATTAGTTGCTTCATCAATCAGGTCAATAATTATTACTCTCTAACAATTATAGTAGTGAAGAAATCTCTTAACAGAGTTGACTTGATAGTCATTTTTGTAAGTCCTCTAACAAGGTGGAATTTCTAGATTGAAGTGTCTTAAGACCTCTAATAAGGCCACTCCTAATAGGGTGATTCAAATCCTTTAACAGGGTCACACATAATAGTGTGTTTTGTAACCTTTAATAGTGTTAGCTACTAACATGGCTCACTTCAAAAGAGTGAAGAGTTGTAACTAGTTGCATTGGTGGTTTTCCTAAATTGGGTTTCCACATTAAATCTTGGTGTTTCATGTGTTCATATTATTTTCTTATTACTTTATGTTTCTGCAACTAAGTTACTAAAGGTTAATACACATTAATATCTCAAGATTTCTTTGTTAACCAAGCTGCAATATTTATCTAGTTCTAACTGAGTTGTAAAAGGATTTGGATTTGTAAGAAGTTTGTATTGACATCTAAGGGACTTGGAATGATTTTTGTGGTAACTAATTCTCCCCTCCCCTCTTAGTTACTCCTCTGATATTTCCAAGAATTGGTATAAGAGTTGTTGGTGCTTACAGGAAAGGTTTTAAGGACCTAAGCTAAAGATCAAAGATGTCTTACTGAAGAGAGATCCCCAAGCTTAAAAAAGACAACTTTTTAGCATGGTAGGAACTCATGAAGCTACATTTGGGAACCATTAGAGATACAAGTCTGCACTTCTTAAAGAATCAATATGTTGCACCTCCAAAGCATTTAACTATGGATAAGATGGTGGACATGAAGAATCACAACACAGTTGTGATTGATATTGTTTCCTCTCTCAACTATTTTGAATTTGATGAACTCAAAGATTTTCCTACTGCCTATGACATATGGAACAAGCTAGAAAAATATATGGAGGAGATGATAATGTGAAAAGAGCCAAAGCAAGAAGTCTAAGAGGTTAGTTTGAATAGATGAAGATGAAAGAAGATTTAAAACATTGCAAAATATAGTGAAGGAATCAAAAGACAAGTATCTACACCAGGTACACCTCAACATAATGACATAGCAGAAAGAAGGAATAGATCCATCATGGATTGTGCAAGAACACTGATGATTGAGAAAAATGATACAACCAAATGTTGGAAAGAAGCAATTAGCACAATAGTTCATACCTTGAATTGAGTTCAACTAATGAAAGGTACAGATCAAACACCTTATGAATTATGGTTTGGCTATAAACCTAACATTTGTTATTTCAAAGTATTTGGAAGCAAATTTTATATATTGAAAGAGGCAAGGAAAGGAAAGTTTGATGCAAAAAGTGATGAAGGCATATTCCTAGGCTACTCCAACAAGAGAAAAGCATATAAATGTTTGGATCTTGCTACTCACAAGGTTATAGAAAGTGTACATGAAAACATTGATGAGTTTGCAGAAAAGAGTCAAGAATAAAGCAACAAGGAACTTGAAGACTACAAAAAAATATTTACTTTGAGCTTGATACTTTAGCAAAGGTACACAAAAATGTGATTGGGAAATAATAGATAGCACCACCTCAATAGTCAACACCATCCAAGTCACCTAAGTCTGTAGTGCAACCCGAGTTGCAACTAGAGGAAATCGAGCAACAACAGTAGCAGAGGAACCCAAGTCATAATTAGAGAAAATTGAGTCTCAGAGAGAAAATTGAGTCTTAGACAATGGGACCCAATTAGAGTTTAGAATTTCACAGAACCTTTGACCATGGTGAACCAAGTGAAACAATTCTAGAATCTAGAAGAAAGGAAGATGTACTTTCTAGATATGTTAGAAGGCATCATGCACCTAAACATATAATTGAAGATAAGAAAAAAGGCATAATGACAAAGAACAAACTAAAAGGTACATGTTTGATTACTAATTCGAACCTAGAACTGTTAAAGATGCATTGAATAATGAAAGTTAGGTAGAGGTGATGAATGAAGAAGTTGAGCAAATTGAAAGGAACAAAACCTAACCTAAACTCTTATCCTAGACCCAAAGACAAAAATCTAATTGGTACAAAATGGGTTTTTAGAAACAAATTGAATGAAAATGGTGAAGTATCAAGGAATATGTCAAGGCTAGTGTACAAAGGATTTGCTAAAGAAGAATGTATAGACTATGGAGAAACATTTACTCCTATTGCTAGACTTGACGGAGTCAGAACACTGCTTGCATATGGTGTATTTAAAGGATTCAAATTGTATCAAATGGATGTATAATCAGCTTTCTTGAATGGAATTTTGAAAGAGTAAGTATACATTGATCAACCTAAAGGTTTCATTGATCCAAATAAAAGAGACATGGTCTACAAATTACACAAAGCTTTATATGGTCTGAAACAAGCTCCTAGAGCAAGGTATGAAAGGTTACATGGATATCTGGTACAGATTGGTTTTCAAAGAATAAATAATAATAGTAGTATGTATATTAAAGAAGGATCACAAAATAAGATATTGTTAGTAAAAATATTTGTGGATGATATATTATTCACATGCCATGATGACTTACGCAAATTATTCTTCGAAGAAATGAGAAAAGAATTTGAAATGTTAATGTTTGGAAAGATAAAATTCTTTGTTGGTTTACAAGTTCATCAAATGAAGGATGTCATCTTCATTACTCAGTAAAAGTACATCAAGGATATATTGAAGACTTTTCGAATGGAATATTCCAAACCAGTTGGAACACCTATGTCTATTGGACACAAACTATCCAAGAATGATGATTCAAAGGAGGTAAATAAGACTACCTATGGATACATGATTGGGAAAATTTAGTATATGGTTCACACAAGGCCTAACATTGCATTAGCAATTGGTATAGTTGCAAGGTTTTCTAAAAATCTTGGAGAAAATCATATGATGGCAATCAAAAGAATCACGAGATATCTAAAAGGCACAAAATAATATGGTCTATGGTACAAGAAAGGAAGAAACTTTGAGTTTAAATTCTTTATTGATGCTGATGGGCTAGAAGCATTGATGACAAGAAAATGAATAGTGGAGGAGCATTCTTTCTTGGAAAGAGGTTAGTATCATTGTAACACCCTGCCAAGGGATCCAAAGAATTAACCTAAAGTTTCACTAAGTTTGGTAGCATTTTTTTTTTAATACATGAAAGTTAAACCATACACGTAGTAATAGAAGCAATAAAAACATTGAACTAAAAGTATACATAAACATACATAACAAGTTACATTCTTTAAGGATCCCTTAACGTTGAATCACATCTAAATTAACTATTAATGATAAATCCAATGTTCTTAAAACAATAAATTGCGTTCCAAATGTCCCGTTAGTAAATTACATTTCAGAATGCTCAATCATCCACTATACATGTCATAGGGTATGAAAAGCGTAAAAGAATATACATGTGTGAATTAAAGTACATCTTCATCCTAATTCTAGTCCATGATGCAATAAAGTAAATGAAACCACATGTCATACATGATACATCATGATAGAAGATATAAATATCCATCATTAGACTAAGTGCACGGTTCCTCCCAACCATAAATAGCATCATTAGACCATCGTGGGTTCTAGCCATCCCTCCTGCGTAACATTCCAAATCACCAAAGAGATCATCGGTATTATCATAGTAGGAATGCCACTCCTAAAACATACTATATCATATGCATAATGAAATCTAACATGCAAAATAAAGCATAAGATAAGTAAATAACATCATCTATCATATGCCAATCATCAATATAAGGATATGTGTGCACCATCATAGTCCATGAACAGAATGAAAGATAGATGCCAACAAAGAATGCATTAGCCACGGTGTCTCTGACAGATCTCAAATGGTAAGAGTGAAAAAGCACTACCACCCGACCGCGTGGAACCTAAATTTTCCACTCCCACTGCACTAAGAAGATAATCTCAAGTCCCAAATAGGTTAACAAATCACATAGCACAAATACTCTCTAAGTCCAGGAATCCTAAAAGTATACTAACTCAAAGATTTCAATCACAAACCAACATCTAATCCCAGAGGCACAACAAAGACATGTAGGAAACCTACTATGCAAGTGGGAAAGTGTCATCGCATGAATCACGCTAGAGTTACCCTAGTAGTCTCTCAATAGACCCCGGCCCCCTAGTGATCCATATGCAGCCACTAGTATCCTCTCATACTGACAAGGCATACTATAGAATGCAAGGTCGCAACCAAGCATTCTCTCTACTCCCATCCTAGTT